>CM027866.1:18392465-18967025 GCA_016097605.1 Eucalyptus guilfoylei
ATCAGAAGACAGGTGTCGCCTCTAAAGTTGTTCTAAGTAGGAGAAGCTAAGATTGAAGTGCAAAATCCATCATATCTAGATACGTGATCGTTAACCACTAATACAACTGTAAGAGATAACATACATGTGTGTTTGTAAATAAGAAAAAAAACGGAGAACCATATACATGTCAATTGCTTGAATATCCTAATAAATGAATAACATGGTTCTAGTTATATCTTTTTTAAGTTTTATTTCTCCGATGTATTTGTATATGTATTTGTAACATCGTCCTATCATCTTTACGGAACATTTACAGAATGGGAAAATATCACAATCATTCCTATACTTTACTTAATGTGCAATTTGGTCATTGAACTTTCGATCGGCTCAATTTGGTCCTCTGAATTATTGATAAATGTCCGATTTGGTCTACGAGCTTTCGATCGGCTCAATTTGGTCCCTAAACTATTGATAAATCCGATTTAGTCCCTAAACTTTCGATCGGCTCAATTTGATCCTTGAACTATTGATAAATGTCAATTTAGTCTTTAGATTATCGTTTTTTCTCTTGTTTCTTTTTGTTTTTTTTTTTTGCTTTTTCTCTCTTCCTCCGCCGGCCTCGCCCAGGACACCGGCTCCTTCCGCCGGAGGCGGCGGAGGAAGAGAGAAGCAAAAAGAAAAAAAAAAAGAAAAAAGAAAAATAATAACGGAAATATGGTAAATCGGACATTTATCAATACCAGTTCGAGATCAAAGTTCGCGACCAAGGCGGTGGACATTTATCATCAGTTTAGGGACAAATTGAGCTGATCCGTGGGCATCAACGACATTTATCCGAGGACCAAATTGAAGTCGTGATCAAAAGCTGGGTGACCAAATCGCGACATTAAGACAGATAAGTGACCATTGCGGACATTTTCCCTACAGAATTTCCAAAGAACAATGCCTCCATGTGATCACGCTTGATTGAAAAAAGAGGGCCCACTCCGCCATTTCTTTTGTACTGAAATTGACTTCAGGTCCTGCCAGCTAAAAATTACGAGGGCAATGCTTGGCTCTAGCAAATCTGCAGCAGCCAGAGTCCAAATTTCGATGCAGAAAAATGCACTCAATCTCAGTCACCTCACGAGCTCTCTAAACATTAGCTTTAATAAAGTTGGACAATAGTAAAGTCAATTAGTGCAATTACGCTTTCTCCTGTTGTCCTATTGGGCCACCACCAGTGATGGCCAAAATGCTTTTCTCATCAAGAGTTGCTATTATTTTCCTTGTAAAGCATCTTGCATGCAATAAGTCTGCAATAGCCCTAAGGCTAACTTCGAAAAACATCATCACAAGTTCCTCCTTGTATTTCTTAATCTAATTCAATTAATTAAACATGCATAGGTTTTGACCTACATGCACAACTCCATCGAGAGAAATTGAAGGTTCATGGAAGATGACTTTTTCATTTTTGGTGTAGAAGTTACAAATTATAAATCATTTATTTCTCAAAATCACACTTCAATAGTTCTAAAAGAATAATTTTATTTGATCGATTACACCTTTTGTCAACAGATCCAATGAATATGAAGTGTATTTGTATGTAATTATGTGTTTATGTTACGGGATCATTAACTCCATATCAGTGTTGCATGCACTCGATAATGTTAGCCTATTTCATGGATTATATGGTTCTTTTCTGTCTACTCTCTTTTAGCCAGTACCCTCCACGTAATGACACTACCAGATTCCCTGCAAAAATAAGTAATGTACCAATTCACAAAGCCGAGGTTTCCCCATTGCCAAACTCAAGTCCTTATGTGACGCCCCCCCGACGACACGTCCACTATCGTTGCTTTAATGCTGCTCTCTCTCTCTCTCTCTCTCTCTCTCTCTCTCTCTCTCTCTCTCTCTCAGAAACGCAGAGGGAGGACGATGAAGACAGTCTCTCTGTGAAACGCAGAGGAGGGACGATGAAGACAGAACAAAATGAGTTTAGAGTTAATCTAGGTGGGGTTAAGTTTTGCTTTTTGGCCATTCGTCAGTCACTCGACAATCATTAAAGCTTCGTGTTATGTCAATCATTCATGCTGCCGATGGGAGTCCGAGCTTTTGATGCATCGTGGGTCACGTTGCAAAGATATTTTCACTCCAAAAGGGAGAGGAAATGGAGGGAAATGCAAAATGAGTTCCTTCTTTTCAAACGAAATGCAAAATACGAGTTCTGTGAAGCTGTTCCCCCCAAATGCTACATCTCATGGCACTTGTGATGGCAACTGTAGAAGTTAAATGGTCAATTAGAATTTATGATACTCAAATGAAATTTTTTTCAAAAGTTAAATCACTCAAGTGAACATATCTTTTTTGAAAGTAATGATACATAATTAATAAAAAAAAAAATCATGACACTCAAATAATTACCGTACAAAAAAATTATACCACTTGTCATATTCTCGTCTCAACTAACTTCTATAAGAAGTTGCATAAGAATTGAAAAGTGTTTGAATCAAGATATGCACTCTTCAGTGGCCAACTACACTCCTCAAGTTGCATAAGAGTTGATGCTAGCATATCATTGGCTAAAAATAACACCAGCAAAGACATCTTACCACCACCACCAAACCTGTAAATTACAACAAAACGTGCTCCTTCAGATTCGGCATCCTAAGAGTTTTCACTATGCCTTCTTCTTTGATAATTCAATATGACCCCCATGCTCGGTAATGAAGCTACGTTTGACCCTGCAGCTTAACCCGGAAGCTCTTGAACGATCAATTTGATGAGTTCCCGTGTCCGTCGAGAAGAATTGCCAAAACAAGTCCTATGGAGAAATGAAAAAGAATAACATTTTTAATAGGATGTTCGAAAATATAGTATTTGAACTAAACTTGAATTGTGGAAAGTCAAAAGTGCAGCAATATCTTCTGCACAAGCAGTGCAGTGCAATTTTCCATGATGCTTCTAGTATTGGGGTTGGGTATATTAAAGCTCCTACCCATCCTTAGAGAATCTGATTTTTTTCGTCGTGTAAAAAGTTTTCTTTATAAGTTTTTTTTCGGTTTAGAACACAAATTTGCCATTACTCCTACACAAATTGTTCATACCATACAAATGATTACTAGAAAATTTCTGAGTGTTTTTATGGCAAAAATTACAGCATGGCATTTGGGCTCGACATGGTACGACACAAGATTGGTTCCTCGAGTCACCATAGAAGGCTGGATAGAAAAGTGTAATAAGTTGTTTGGTCATGGACTTATTATTGTACCTAGAGTTCTCTCACGAACTAAAATGTCTAAACGATATTGCGCAAAAAACCAGAATTGGAGGACTAATAATCTCATTGTCTCAAATTGGGTTGGCCCACCAGATCGTTGTAGAGGGGATCTTTGAGAGATATGAGTGAACAGGAGAAGAGGTAGATGTGGATGGAAGGAATGACGGTGCTAAGGGGGTGGAGGATTTACCGTATCTGAAGAGGTGTATGTTGTCAAAATTTTTGCCACAATAGAAAATGTCATGAAATGTTTTTGTATTATGCTGCCTTAAGTATACTGCTTGTTAAAATATTTAAATAATAAACAACGTATTTATATAACAACTTAAGTTTTCGAATAATTGGCAATAGGTCTATCAAAATCTCCCACACTGGTATCTGAGTTAGGACATTTTCAAGATTTTGTAAAATTCTTACTGCTTGATTCTAAACTCTTAAATTGTTACAAGAAGGCATGGACTGAAGAGGCAATGATTTTGCAAACTAAAATGAAGGCGGCCGTCAATCATCATATATAAAACTTCCAACTTCCCTCTCACATTTGAAAATCCCAGTACTTATATCAAGGATCCCGTGATCTTTTATCAATATGATGTTATTTTTCGTCAAAAGCTTGGTAACTCTTAACTTACCTGTATTTTTTGCATGGACTCTGCAAAACCTTGGCTCCATTTCGTACTTTAATCGATGCATGCAAGGTGCCCGCGCTTACATGCGTAGTGCAAGGCTTCATTTGATCATCTTTACACGACCTCTACGGAATCACCCAAAAAGAGCAAATGCCTCCATCTGATTACACGATTAATTGAAAACAAAAGGGCCCACCCCGCCATTTCTTTTGTACTGAAATTGACTTCAGACCCTACCCACTTAAAATTACGAGAGTCGCGCTTGGCTCCAGCAATCCGCAGCGGCCGGAGTCCAGATTCTGATGCAGATGAAGGCACTCAATCCCAGTGACTTGACGGGCTCTTTGCTTTAGCTTTACTAAAATTGACAATAATAGAGTCCACTTAGTCCAATAATTAATGCTTTCTCCTGTTGTACGACGTGCCACCACCGGTTTTGGCCAAAATGTTTTTCTCATCGAAAGTTTGTATTATTTTCCTTGTAAAAGCATCTTTGCAATTTTGTCATATTATTTGACCGGAAGTCATGTGGAAAAGCTACTCTATTAGAAAATAGCGATAAGCACATAGACAACACCGTGAACGTATTTTCTTGAAGTGAAGAATGCACCATTCATTGTCGGAAAAAAGAAAACTCTGTTTTTTGGAGCTTTTCTTTTGCCTTCAAGACCCAATTTTGATTTTTCCTCTCATGCGTCTGAAATTTGTGTGGCCTTTCATGGATTTATATCCGAGCCACCGAACTAAGGTATAACTCAAAATATTGACTCAAAATATTAAGGATGAAGAATTGTAATATTATATGAAAGAGAATGTCTCCTTGGAGATTGATTGAGTTGAATAGTTAAGAATAGAATCAACTTGACTGCTTTGATTTATATAATCAAGGAATTCGTTTAGAGATTTTTACCATTCAAATATTGCTGGAAAAATTTGAGTGCACATGTATGACCTATTATAAAATGATGTGAATTTTATTTTTTAGAATTGTAAATTTTACAGGACTTTCTGGTAAATTATCTTACGTCTCCATTTAACCGATTCACTTTAATGGAAACAAGTTCCGTCTTCACCTTAATGAGCATGATGACGTATGAATGTATCTTCTTGATGTACTCGATGAATTTTCTCTGATTCTTTGGCATGTACGAGACCTTTATCACGTGAAACGAAAAATGTTATTGTTTCACTTTTTGGCTCGAGAAAAACCAATCATATCCTCCCGCTTTTGTTCTTACTGCTTTTTCCCCTTGGTCGTGTCTTAATCCTGTGTTCTGTATCTCATCTTTCTTCGGTCCTTTTTAATATCTTTTGTTCGTTTAATATTCCATCAGCATTACTCGTAATAACATAAAAGACTTGTATGCTGCCACAATAAGTTGTCGTTTAGTCAATGGTTCATCTATTAGGCACAACTTGAGGACCATATCCCTAAATTGACTAACTCAAGATTTTTTTTACTTAAACAGCTGAATATAATCTTCGATCGACCTTAACAAGTAGTAACGAGATGACTCTATGCACGAATTTAGTAATTGTCTTATGATTTTCTACTGAAATAAGTTTCTTCTCCATAACTACATGCTAATACACGAATAGGAAAATAATTACCCAACAAGTCTTAAACATATTATATCAATGTCAATTCAGTCATAAAATTTTTAATTTTAATATTTAATCTCAAACATTTGCACAAAGTTCAATGTTGTCAATCTCGTCAATTTTCACTAGAAATTGTCGACATAGAGATTTAGTTATTGCCGCCCATCCTATGTAGCATGCAATGTCGCGATTTTCAATGAAAATTAGCCAAAATGGCTATATTATAATTTCATACAAAAGTTTAGGAATAAGTTGAGAAGAGTGAAAAGTTTAAAATGTTATTGTCATCCCTACAAAAAATTTAGAATTGATTTACAATTTCTCCATGTACCATTGTCATTAGACAATAAAAATGCGTGAGTAAGGGCCTTCAAATTGGATAAGACATTGAAGCTGCACATCCATCTTTTAAAAAGAGACTAAGCGCTATCACAATCTAAATTTTATTAGCGAAAAAAATATTAAATTAGTTAGTGGAGAGTATGATTACCAACAAAGGAGCATCATTATTGCTCGCTGGTTCTTTTTGAATCGTAATCTAAACTTTATTAGCGAAAAAAATTATAAAATTAGTTAGTGGAGTGTACGATTTACCAACTAAGAAACATCTTACTGCTCAATGGTTCTTTTTTCTAATTCTTTATTTTAATTAATAAAAAAGGCAAGTCAAGTCAAGAAGCACTTCTACATAAAGTTGCGGAAATTACGCTTGCAATAATTGCCCTTTTCCGTGCATCATGCCTCGCAACAGTTCGATTAGCATAAAGAGCCTTGGACCGGATGACAATAGAGACTGTTACGTCTTGGTAATAAAAAGTCGAAGTCTTCGGAATTGGTGGAGATTGCTGCAGTGATAAAAAACATTTGGTATTACTATTTGTCAAATATAAGTCATATATGAGATATTACACCAACACGGGAATCACTCATTTGCTAAACTCTTTCCAGCCTCGTCATAATCCTCAATATGATCTCCATATAAATAAATATTTTTTAAACATTTATCGTCAAAATATTTGAAACCATATAACATTTCAATATTAAAGAGTACAGCAAAACATCTTGTTATGATGGGTATCTGCACTCTTTTTTTCTTTCCAATCATAAGAGCGATCAAAATATATAACATTTGTTATGATTAGTTTTGGAATAGACACAGTCTCGTAATACATATTCTCCTAACATTTTACATTTGTCTTCCTCCTATCTAAGATAATGGGTAACTATATTATATTCGTCTATTTGTAAAGTGCATTACATACTCTCTCCCGCCCCCCCCCCTCCCCTCCCATTTCACAAAACCCATTATTGACACATTAATTTTTATCGACACATCAAGCATATATTTTTGAAAAAAAAGGAAATAAATAATAGTAAAATGATACAAAAAACAATAATAAATAAAAGTAGATAAAAATAAGAAGAGAGAGTCGAATTGGGCCTAGTTTGGTCCCCATCACCCAAGCCTTTTGGTCCAGCCCGCCCCATTGAACCATGCCCATCTCACACCTTGCGATACAGAGCATGCAGGCGAACCATGACGATGCTCTTCCGACATGCCATTTCCTCTCCTTTTCCACCAATGCTCTCCAAATCGAATTAGATTTCATCGTAGTTGGGAAGTAAGAGAGGGATTTTGATCTTCCAATCCGGTTTTCCAACATTAAGTCCGTAGAAAATGTATTAGAGGGAGAATGACATGCTATTTCCTGTCCTTTTCCACCAGTCCTCTTCAAATCCATTTAGATTTCATCGGAGTTGGGAAGTAAGAGAGTGATTTCAATCTTCTGATCCGGTCTTCCACCATTAAGTTTGTAGAAAATGTATTGGAGGGAGAAAGGGAAAGGTTCGGTTGCTCAATTCTGAAGCTGAATTGTGAATTTATGTATCCGTTGCCTTTTTCTCGGTACATATGCATGCTTAACATGATCTTTTAGATAGCACTCGTCGGGTGTCTGATGATATGCCGTTCTGAGATACAAGATCATGGAATGCAATGGTTTCTCGGTATTTGTTAGAATGGGGATGACGCTGAATTCCTAGATATAATTTGTTTGCTATGAAGTTGCAGAGTATAGAGATGGATTATTCAGTAATTCTATATAATCTACTCACCATTTTTGGCTCAATTTGATGATGCATCGAATGGAACAATAGAAGAAAGTAATTGAATCATATCACTGTATGGAAGACTGAAGGGATTTGTCCAAATAAAGGAGTAAGGAGATGGATTTCTGATTCGATTTATATACAAATTCATTGAAAATATTGGGGAAAATCAACATGATAAAGATATCAGCCACGTGATCGACCTTTTCAAAATTACATTGAAATACCAACAGCAACAGTGAAAAATCGAATAGGTAAACAAGATTTTTAATTGAAATCAATAATTTATTTAGAAAAAAACTAAATGCTAACACTGAAACTTACGGATGACGTGTAGAAACTTCTTACTTTATTTATTTAAAGTTAGAAAAAAAAAAAAAAAAATATTACCAACAGCTTCTCCACCTCTTTTTTTTTTTTTTTTTTTTTTTTTTTTTTTTTTTTCCATTTTTTCACTTGCCATGGCATCCATTTTTCCTCCTCACCAGCATTAACAGATTTTCCCGAGAAAATCCTTGAGGTCCAACATATGGGACGCCCTTGAGGACAGTCATGGTACGAAAATGTTGCGCTGCATGTGGTGAACTAGAAAAAGTGTCTTTAATAATCAGGGCATGTTTTGACAAAATTCAACTTATTTCAGCTAGACTCTAGTATAATCAAGCAAGTTTCAACAATTCCGAACAAATTACGGTAATTCCAAGCAAAATTTTAGTGAATTCTAGCAAATCTACAATAATCTTCCAGCAACACCTCAAAAAAAATTCGGCAAGTTCCTGAGTTCCATTATTTTTATATTATCTTAGAGGTGAAGTTTACTCTGAAAAAAAAATGATCACCTTTTTTTTTATTTTCAGCTCTATTAGCTTCCTCTCTATAATTCCTCATTTATATGCCATCATTTACCATGATCTCCTCCAAAATTCATCAGTTGTGATCTTGCCTATAATTTTTTATCTAAAGATTCTTCCTACATTAAACACTCATTAATTATCTACATATGTCGATTGCAGTTTATCTCCGAAGAATAAAAACACGAATAAACACGACAAGAATGAAGGTTCAATACAAAGGATTTAGAGAGACCATTGGAATATGTGTCATAAGGTTTCAACTCAAGCTTACCATTTACATAAATGAAGGTACATATTATATACGTGTCGCCAATTGACAACATTAAGTACATTATCACAAGAACGAAGGCAAACATGCTGAATAGGTGGCTGTCTTGCAAGGAAAGCTTGTCAATATTTAAGGGATAGAAAACAAAACGTTAAACCAATGAGGATGGAGATCTTTTGAAAACCAAAAAAAAAAAAAAGATCTATAATGGTAAATAAAAATAAATAATGAAAAAAGATAGCACAAGAATGCCAAAATGAATCGGCATGGGCATCAAATTTTCTAAAGCAAATTGTCGGCGATCTCATTTTGGTTTCGAGTGCGTGGACAAGAGATTTAATTAACGACACCATTTGTCTTAAAACGTGCCAGAAACTCAAGCCCCTGAAATCCTCCTCCAGTCACCATAACACGTATTACCATAACTAATTTTCGAAAGCCCCCCTCTCATAAATTGTTGGGACCCTCTCTAAGGAATCTTAGAGGGGATGGGTATAACGATTTGTCGAATTGAAATGAGCGATGCCTTTGTTCAAGGTGCTCGCTCTTGTTCAGCGCAAATTCTCTTGAACCCTAACTATCGCGATGTTTGAGTTTCAATTGATTAATCAAAAACAAAATTATTTAATTGGAATCACCATTAATCTATTTGGAGCCAATTAGTAGCTGAGTGAAGCATACCTACCAACCGGTGATTTTAAGGTCAAGGGACTTGATTACACTAATTATTTAATTAACACCCTTTTGGTACTAATTCTCAATCTTTTGAAAAAAATGTTTATGCGATCTTTGCCCATTTTACTATACAATGCTACTAAATGATATCTATGCACAAGTGCACAATCAATAAGTAGCAAATCATAATCAATGTGATAAAGATAAGTGCGTGAAAATAAAACCAATATGATGTTGGGTAATGCATTAACATCGAAGAATAGATTCAAAAATGATATGATTCAACCTCAAAGCCGTTTGAATGTAGCAGATACATTGAGCCCCGAGACAAGAAACCCGCGAGCTAAATCCAAAATTCATTCTATTTCAAAGCTATTAAATAAATATCCCCCAAATGATGACCAATAAATGGAATTCCATGGAGAAACTTATGACATATAAGCACGAAATTATCCAGACAATGGCACATGACCTTGTTCAAGCAAATCACTCCTAAAACATTCTAAAATGACGAGAAATCATCTACATGTCAATGTACCATCATGTGCTACCAAATTAACCCTCATATGAAACCAAGATCTATCAAATCACTCCTAGCCCACATAGGACGCAAAAACTCATTGAACTCTATGAAGAAATCAACATGGGGTCAACATGAATCCAACATATATCGATCATATGACTTGAATAACTTGGGAACAATTCTGATTTTACACAAGGAACTCTTAGGACCAAATACTAAAGACCACATTTTCAAAGAACATCATGCTGCAAAAAACCAAACACATAGCAGCATAAACACAGGAAAACAGCATTGAGCCACATTCTAAAGTCGATTCTCGTGGTTGAGACTCATTCAGCAACAAGTGAACATGTATACAAATCGGCAACGTGGACAAAGAATCAAGCAAAGCATTGGTCATGGCATAAACAGCTCATTATGCACTCAGCCATCGAATGTCAGTTTTGACAGGGACTCGCACGCCATTTACAGAAAAGATACAAGCAAACAACATCAAGGAATGAACTTCAGAATCTTCAGTAAACGAAGAAAATCAAACAGGTAGAGGCCTATCCATTCGCCAAAAAAAGAACCGAATATCATTAACAGTGAGAAGGGATTGAGGTATCAATGAACGGATGGAGAAATGCAAGGCATAATCATCCAAGTGTATGAAACCAATTACTCTCGAGATCCAAGCACGATGAAGTCCGGACAGGAATTCACTGAAGAAGACAGTACACAATGCACATTATGAAGAAAGATTTCCCTATTTCCAGTTCAAGGATGGTAATTGTCTTGAATGTTAGAATAGCCATATACAAAGATTGTAGATGGATATAGATAACATAATTCTGAGTAAATTAAGCCAACATGGCATGTTCAAATTCTTAGTCATGGGAGCATTGGGCACCACGGGAAAGTTCAACCAACATCAACGAAAATAATTTGTCATATACACTGGAGAGCTCTCAGTTTAAGCACGCCATTACCAGATAATTATCACGATGCAAGAATACTTGCGAAATACACATGCTAAAACCGTTCAGGAATTCAATCAAACATTTGGTAGGCGTTTCAGTAAAGGGCACCTGAATGCAAAGATAAGGAAGAGGTTCGTATCCAAACAATCATCGAATCATCAAAACATGTATGAGTTCATAAGGACAATCTCGAACTCAACCGGATTTCACGCCGGCAGAATCACACTCGGTCCCTACCTCCAGCAGAAACAGAGCATGCGAAGTTTACCTTGATGAGAATCAAGATTATTCAAATACTCAACCCACTCAAAGAAATCCTCGTTATCTCCATTCCAACTCACATTCAACCTTCGCCAAACTCAAAATCATAACACTATCCGTCAAACTCAAACGGTTTCAGCCTCAATCAATTGTCACAGAGAGAGAGAGAGAGAGAGATGGGAGGAGGAACATGGGCTTTCCTGTGATTGCAATCTCCTTGATCTCCTTCTTCCTCTTATGACGGTTGTCGTCCGGGTCATGAAGCAATCTAGTTTGTGATTTTGGTGGCCAGTCCATTATAAATTTGTGGAAAGAAAGATTTCTTCAATATTTGTCGACCCCGAATCACACATTTTTACATACAAACGAACAAATCATGTGCAGTTTTTTTGTGTCTCGAGCGCAGATCTACATGCCCCACAAGTGCCCAAATTCGGACCGCCTGAACCAGCGGCTCGTTACTTGCGAAGCCAGCTCGACTGCGATCGGGACCACTGGGGAAGACGAAAAGACGATCTTGCGGAGGCAAGAGAGGAGAAGAAGACGTCGGCGTGCCCCAACCGTCAGTGCAGGGAGGTGCTGACGTTCTCCGACGCCAGCACGTGCAAGGCTTGCGGCCTCAAGGGGTGCCTTGGCCACCAGTTCGGGGCCGACAGCGGCTGCACGGTGGTGCCGGCCGGCGGTGCCTGCGGTTGGAGGGCGGTGGAACGAGAAGCTCCGGGCGGCGTTGGCCTGGATGAGCGCGAAAGTGCGGGAAGGAAGAGTGGGGATCAGTATCTCGCTGAGCAAATCCCACCGTCAAAGCCTGTTGCTGGAACTCATGTATTCTATATATATATAACAAGCCTCTTTTTTATTTAAAAAATTATATTTTTAATAAAAAATCATATCAGCATCTTTTGTTATTTAACTTAACGAAACTAAAGGGGTGAAAGTTTATGAGCTCAAATGAACTTTCACAATAAAAATTTAGAATTTCTGATGCACTCATCTCGTTGAAATATATTGAAGTAAAGTATAAACAAGTTGTAGAATGTGAAAGCATGAGAATGCTAAAATGTGGAAATCTAACTCCTTTTCATCTTACAATATTTCGTGCCGGAGGTTGCTATAATAATGTTTCACTTAACGTAAACAAAAAGGAAATTAAAGCACAAATTCTAAAAATTGTCACAATAATGTGCTTGAGTCCTAAAATTTTCAGAGTTTATTGACTAATGTCTAATCCTTGTCTACAACATTGTCCAGTACTAAAGTGTCAACGTTGGAGGGACAAATTAAGGACTCTTAGAAGTTCTAAATATAAGTTTCTTTCCCTCCAAAATGCAAATTCATAATGGAGAACTTAGTGGTTGGGGGATGGGCATGCATATGTGGACAATGATCATCATGAAAATTTGATTCTTCACAAAAATTAGACAGGTATAAAGTTTTTTAAAATAAGGAAGAACTTTGTGGTTTTGTTGAACATGCTTATAGTACATACATTTTCTAATATCATCATTGTAGCCTAGGAGACAAACCAAAGAAATGAATAGCCAAGAAAAACAAACACACACTTCGCGGGAAGTGTAGAAGAGAATACAGAAGAAAAAAACAAAAGCTCATATTACCAGACACGTCCATTTTGTTTTGCCAGACACCATTCATTGCAATATTCACAAACTTTTTGTGGCTCACTTCATAAAACTAATTATTCCCTCTCTCTTTCCACGTCAATTTCGTGGTCTGCCTTCTCAATTGCGCATTCTAACTGCTCAATTTCGTCCTCACTTTCCCCCGCACTTCGATTGCCATGGTCCGGCTCTGTTCTACTCAAGACATCCAAGGATGGGAATTCCGCATAATATTTCTCTGGTAAGAAGCTCTTGAATTTCGGCAAATTGTAAAGTCTAAGAGTAGTTAACCCGCAGAAGGTGATTGTCTTACCGGGCCACTTCTTCACATTCTCGATTGGCATTTTTCCCGATGTGCCAAGTGCATAAACAGTGTTAGTGTTCGAAACACTATTCGAATAGCTTTTGCCATGGCTTGGTCTTGATCAATTAAAATAGTTTTTGGAGCCTTATTTCTTATAGACTTCATAAACACCTCAAATAACCGCCGCATAAATGAATTTGCGGCCTTATCCAACAAAAACACACAACCAAACAAAGTGTTTTCCAATGATGATTAACTCCAACAAAAGGTACACATATCAAGTTATACCTATTAAGTTATACCTATTAGTACAAAATGTGGTATCAAAAACCATTACATCACCAAAACAATCATAATCAAATTTGGACAAACTATCTTTCCAAAACATATTGGTCAAATTTACTATCTTGATTACTTGTTGTGCATAGAAAAATATTGATTTTGCATTTGCATTTGCATGCAATGAAAATTATTCAGAAGACTTTGACAATCTCCCCCATCTATATAATTTCATCTTTCACTTTGCAAAGATTTTGACACTCACGTAATATGAAACCCAAGTTTTGACTTCCCTCCTGCTTGGTTTGCCAAAACTTATATGCCATAGTACCCCAAATGCAGTTTTTGCCATAACAACTAAAACACTACTGCAAGTGTCGTAAATCATTATTCTACATCTTATCAAATGTCTTTGATGTTCCGATATAAATTCATGATTATGCCTAGGAACATAGTCTATGGCTTCATAAGTGCCATTCTCAACTTTAAATCTAATAAATGCAGGCAACCACATCTAACTTCAAGTCTTTCATATTTTCTTTCTTGATCGAATGAGTTGATAGAATATCCTCACAATTACACACAAAAGTGCGTCAAGTCATTTTCTCCTTTATCATTTTTCTAATCTTAGACTTCCTCACTCCAAACCCTTTACCTATAGCATAAGCCACATATTTTATGATATGCTTCAAGTTCATTTGCAAAAACCATTCCTATCGTAAACTCAAATCTTTTCAAATCACGAATAACATGTGCTAGATGAGTAGTTTCATGCTGCAAACAAAAGAACAAAAATGATAAACACAATACTTTTACAAGTAAATATATCCCATCCATTTTTGAAAAAGCAAATATCTTTTACATAGTATGACTTCAAGATTACCTCGATTCAGCCATCGAATAACCTTACACATGCGAATTAATTGATCGACCAGGAGCAAACCTTTGTCCGTTGGAGTTTTTGCCGAATTGAAGAGAGATTGAACTTGGAATTCAAGGCCGGTCCTAGACAAACCAAAACCTCCAAAAAATCACAACACCAGACACTCAAGGACAAAACTACCAACTCAATAGCCAAACTTCCCGCAATTACCCACCAATAAAAGAAAATAAAACTCCACAAAATAGTAGAAACTGACAAAAAAAGAAACTAAAAAAGTTTTAAAAATTATGGAGCTTTTTGAGATCTTCATGATCCATCATAACATGATAAGCATGGTAAACAAAGTTTTGAGAAGGTCATTTCAAATGAAGATATTATAACAAAAGAAAAACAAAGAATTTAATTGTAGACCTATAAATACATGTTAACCCAACGAGATTCTAGTGACTTAAAATTTGGACAGATTAAAAACCCCCTATTAAGTTTAACCGAAAAATTTCATATCTAAACAAATATTATTGCAGTCCACCCGTTTAATCTAGAAGGATATGATTATGTGGTGTAAATGTAATCACAAACAATAGAATATTTTTTACTTCGCTATAGACATTTCCAATTTCCCTATTAAACGAAAGTTTCACAACACATTCTAAATAATCAATTGGTGTTAAAGAGGTACACAACAAGCTTAGTTTTAGACTTCCTTGATACCTAACAATCCACAAGATGCTCTAAATGATATAACATGGAACCAACAACATTATTCAAGAAAAAAGAACAGCAAATGAAGCAAACTAGTTTGGGAGTCATTATGGCACAAGAAAATAAAGAAAGTGAAACACCTAACACAATGTCACGTAAAATGAGCTTAAAAATGGAATTGCTCAACCTCCACAATATTCCAAGAACTAATTACAAGTCCATTTTAATATGCATTGCAAACCAAATAACATTAAAAACCATAAACATTCAAAATATGAAACTTCAATAAAACAATACTATTAAAGCATCTTAATCAAGGGAACAAGATAAAATATAAGAAACAAACATTAATGTTCAAACATCTTGTTCTCTTAGTTAACATATAATCAAGTTGTCCAACAACATCAAGATCATCAAAGCTGAAAATCATTCACAAGGTGACCGCAATGTCGTCGCTACTCACTTTGAGTTCTTTAGCACCTTATAGCAAAGATGGAAAACATATCATGTGATCATTTTCATTTTGTCCAAGAAATGGGTGACAAGAAGCAATTCGGAGAATATGATTTGTTTCTTTCCTTCCATTGATCACTTCTTTTAGTTGTATTTTAGTTTGATGAGAAACACCATAGGCGATCTTAGAAAGCCCAATCTTTCTCTATTCAACGGTAAATGGTTGTTTATATAAGAATGTCGAGATGCAATTGCAAGCCCGAGTTTTTTTTTTTTTTTTTCAATTCTTCTTGATATTAGACTCTTTTTTTCATTTGTTTTTCTATTTGCACCACCCAAAATATGAAAGTGTCATGACACATGAATGATGTACAAGGTTTTGCCATAGCTATCTAACATGTTTTGGATCCATGCATACCTCTTGAGGTGCAGATGTGATCAAGCTAAAAATGCATTGCAATACATGATAGAAAATGTTGCAAGTTATTTATTTATTTATTTATTTATTTAAATAAACCACAAGCATAATTGTGTAAACTTGCCTACCTGCCTTGCAGCTCCGAGGCGACCGTGGCTTTTCGAGTGTGCGCACTTTTGAAGAAAGGCAAGGCGAAAATGATCACGGCCTAGGACCTAGCCACAACCCGCGAGGTTTTGGGAGCAAGTGGCAACGGTGGAGGCGGCCAAGCTCGGACGCACTCATTGAGCTTTTGGGTGTCCACGATCATCGAGGAGGCGGCGGAGATGGTCGAGCTTGGGACGTAGCCACGGCCGCGGGCTCTTCGCAGCGAGTAGCTCTGGTGGTGACGGGCGGAGGCGATCGAGCTTGGAGGCAAGTGGCGGGCTTTGGGTGTCCATGCTCGGCGAAGAGGCCAAAGGCATAGATGGTCGAGTTCGGGACCCAACCATGACGACGGGGTTCTTGGAGGAGTGGCTCCGACGGCAACGCGAGGCGGCCACACTTGGGTCGGCGTATATGATTGAGCTCGGAGGTGACCAGTTGGCTTTTGGTGTTTTCGATCGTTGAAGAGGCCGGCGGAAATGGTCGAGCTTGGGACCCAACCATGATGGGCAAGGCTCTTCTGAGTGAGAGTGGCTCTGGGGCGATGGCGGAGGCACTCGAGCTTGAGGCAAAGAGGCCGAGGTGGAGTTGGTTAGAGTTCGGGACCCAGCCACGATTGGCAGGGTTCTTGGGAGCAAGTGGCTCCTAACGGTGCCAGTGAAGGTGGCCAATCTTGGAGACGACTGGCAGGCCTTTGGTTGGAGAGATTTTGAAAAACAAAGAGAGAGCAAGCATAGCGGCTTTCATGGAGAAAGATGCATAACATAGAGAAACAATTTTGAAAGAGAAAATGGGAGGGGAAGGGACGCTTCCTTGCGTGCGAATGAGAGAAATGATGCAGAGAAGGACGAAACATTTAATGAGAGAGAAGCAACAAAAATTTGATTGAAAAAATAATGGTGGGCCCCAACTCCGGGTGGAACCACGTGGCGACACGTGTCGCATCCCGATTGGGTGGGTGCACGATGACGTGGCACATCTCACCCACCTAATATTTTCTCATTGCAATATGGGTAGGATTTGAGAACTTGTTAATGGCGTGCTACGGCAAGCAAGCCGCCGTACAACTACAATCCCAACATTACTTGTGGTCGAGCGGCTACACCGTGTGTGTGACGAGGTATCGCCCCAGGTGAGCTGGGACGGCATCCACTACATCGAGGCAACCAATTCCTTCGTAGCCACTCGAATACTCTCCTCTCAATTACTCCACCCCTCCCATTACTTTTTGATTTCTTTTGTAACGTTTAATTTCACTTGAAGATTTTTGGAGTTTTTGCTTATTTGATTACTTAACAAAAATCTCAATTTTTTTGGGATTATACTTTTGCAATTTTTTTTTCCATTTTTAATTAGAGTAGTCCCAGGTTGTTAGTGGCAATAGGCAACAGCAACTGTTCAGCTAATAAAAGGCCAGGTCAAATCCATTTCAGAAGCATTACCACAAGAAAAAGAAAGGACCGACTGCTGCAGCTTTTAACCACGGCTTTCTCCGGCTAAGGGTATGGATTTTCGCAAGAAGTTCGTCCATGGCCGACTTGGTGATGTGTAAATGGCAACATAAAAAGAACAAAAATGAGGCAACAACATCAGTATGAGCAAGCAATTCAATGAAAAGGATCAAATTCGGACTAAAAATAAAGTCAAAAGCGAATCACACACAATCTATATCCGAAATCTCACTTAAGCATTTTGTCGAACAAGTGACGTGCAACTTCGACAATGATTTTCCAATTTGATTTTCCAGTGGCTCTCGGCCTAATCATGGTATACAGAGACTTAGATCAATGCCACTTGCAGCCAATCGATCCCAGCTTATCATGATTTATTTATTAACTTGCCGATCGAGTTCGGGCTCTTGAAAGACAGGGCTAAGACAGAGCATGTGCGAGAAAGGGAAGCTCACCTTACCTAGGCAAGACTGAGAACGAAGGATCAAGGTAACTGAGCTCCACAAGGTCGTCGATCGGGCGAACGGCTTCAGAAAGTATCTACATCGCTCGGCCGTAGAGATACGGCGACCGGCGACCAAAAGACTCGAAGCTATTGCCGGCCAAATTCAAAGAAACTCCGGCGAAGTACTCTGGATCGGACGAGTTTCGTGAGTTTTTTTTTTTATCTCTGTTTCTCACCTTTTTGGGCTCAAATTGTGGGCTGAAAGAAAATAAGGAAAAGCGGGAAGTTGGACTGAAAATTTTACTAAAGAAAACGGGCCTGGTATAAATGGCCCACCCAAGCTTTATTAGTGCTTTATTATTTTTTACTTTTTATATATATTAATTTTTATGAAAAAATTCTCTACTCTCTTCTATTTATCCATGCATAGTACTATAGCCCCCTCCTTTTTAATATTTTCGCTTTCCTTTTTTTTAATTACTATATAGTTTTTTTTGGTTGTTTTTACCATTTTTTTATTTCTATGTAAAGAAAAATAATAATAATGTATCAACAGTCACATATTTCGTCTAATGGGAATGAACATGATTTATGGATCAACTTGCTTAGATTTTGATTAGTAAATGATTTTGCTCCCCATTGAAGTCATCAAAAAAAAAATGAACTCCCAAGACATTTTCTTTTCTAGATGATCCTCAATGGGGACAATTCAAATTGTTAGCAATCACAATATTTTCACTTTCCTTTTATTTTTATTATTACCATATAGCTTTTTTTTGTCGTTTTTTACCTTTTGTTTTTAAAAAAAATTTAAGTAACAAATATGAGGTGTCAATCCTTACAAAAAAAAATATAAGATGTCAATAGTTTGGGAAGTATCAATACTCTTGAAATTCTTTCTCTGTTGATAGCCACACTCCAACACGTGTCAAACGCTCTTCACCACTTTTTTCGACACTTTATAACACCTTCGGTCAATACATGTTAGAAAATTCCGATAATTTTAGTTAATCCTCTTAACACTCTCTAACACCTCGAGTTGAAAATTAGGACAATGCAAGTTTTGACACTTGATTCCGACATGCGAGGTCTATTCTAAAAATTTTCAATAAATGATGGGTGTTCAAAATATATATGTAAAAAATTTAAAAAAATAATAATAAATTGGAAAAAAAAAAACATAATCTTATCTTCTCTTTCCGACTCTCACTTTTCGTGATACATAATTCACCACCAAGTTTTTTCTCTCTTCCGACATATCTAACACGCGAGTCCCGGTAATGTGAATTACTTGTTTTTTCCTTTCAAATTTTATAGATTATTGAATGGTGTCAAAATGATATTAATAAATAGTAGATTAATTTTTTAGTGTAAATTGATTCTAGACTTCTTTTATATTATTTATTTGAATTAAATTAATTTGATTCATAAAAATGATAATTTATAATAACACACACACACACATAACGTGTCTCAACATATCGAAATTCTCTAATTTTTAAACGACGGTGTTGGTATGTCGTGTCACACGTATGTCGGTGTATTGATATCGATACTACCCAGTCCCATGGATACGTGTTTCGTTTTAATGAAAATGAACAGCGGTTAAATCAACTGCTAGACATTTTGACTAGTCAATATTTTTTGCTCTCCATTTAAGTCCTCCATTTAAGTCGTCAGAAAAGAATACGAACTCCCAAGATATTTTCTTTTCTAGATGATCTCCGGTGGGACAATTCAAATTGTTAGCAATCACAGTAGAAGACGATCACAAGATTTCCACAAAGGGATGGGACCAAATTGCAAGAGCCCGTTCTGCCGGGTCTCCAAGATCCACAACTTAGACCCTCTGAATTTTTACATGAACAGCTTCTCTCTTGCACTTTTACAGTCAATCTAGCGACAAGAAAGAAAGGGGGAGGAGAGAGAAAATGGCGAAGAAGAGAAGAGGGGGCTCTTGCATTCCCCAGCCTCCATGCTTTGAGGTGCTATGCCGTGATGTTTGGACTCTGTCTTGGCCTTCCAAGCTCGGCTGCTTCTCCGCGCAAGAGGAAGCCGATCATCTTCAACTTCGGCGACTCCAACTCAGATACCGGCGGCTGCTTGGCAGGGCTCGGGATCGACGTCGCGTTGCCCAACGGGCGCACCTTCTTTCATGAGGCCACCGGCCAGCTATGCGATGGGCGGTTGAGCATTGATTTCCTCTGTGAGTTCTCGCTCTTTATCCTGTGCTTTCCTGATGGGTCCTCCCTAGGGAGGAGGGGCTTCAGCATGATGAGCACTAGTTCGAACCATTTCTTTCGATGTTCTTTGAAGAAAACACATGAAAAAAAAATTTGTAATGTTAATTTTAGGTCTAACAAAAAAAGTATTTGAGCTAGAGATAGGAATCATTACTCGATTACGCAAGATAAACTTTAAGGATCAAATCGCATAAATCCAAAAGGTTAGGTGACTTCATTGAATAAAAGTTGGAGGACCAAATCATGTAAATGCCGAAATCTTTTTGGATTATATCTATTAAAACAGGAGTGTCTTAAGTACATACTATGAGATTTTGAGATTTGCATGAAATCCAAAATAGGTGAGAGCCTGAACACAAGCTTCTTGAGTCCATACTTGGAATCATTGGGCCCAAATTTCAGCAGTGGCGCCAATTTCGCCGTGTCCCGTGCGGCCACCATCCCTCGCGACCAGCCCTTCAGCTTGGGCGTCCAACTCCACCAGTTCCTCCCTTTTCCAATCTCGCTCTCTGTTGCTTCTCTCGAGAGGTAATCTATCCTTTGACTAGACAAATTAACCTCCACAAGGCAAAATTAAGATATCTTGATTTGGTTTCCCGAATTTCAGGCCATGCGAATTTGGTCGGCAAGGATGGCTTCTCCGACGCTCTTTACACCATTGACATTGGCCAAAACGACCTCACAGCTCAGTTCACCAACCTTCCGTATTTGCAGGTCGTCGGGAACATCCCGATCTTCATCGAAGAAATCATATTCGCCATATGGGTCAGTCAACAATTACCAAAAGATTAGACATAATCCCATCTATGTAAATTTAATTTATATAACTAATTTTTTGTAAGAGTATATCTAATTTTTTGTAGAGCATATACCAAAGCGGACGGAAGAATTTCTGGGTGCACAACACCCGGGCCATTGGGCTATTTGCCTAGCATATTGGTCACCACCGCCCATGATGCAAGCGACATTGATGAGCTCGGATGCCTTCGATCTCGCAATGATGCTACTTCTGGGAATTCAATCAGCTATTGCAGTCCTTTGCGAAGAACTGAGGAGTCAAATGAAGAATGCCTACGATCGTGTACGTTGGCGTCTTCGCGATCAACACGATCTCATCGCCAATTACACTATACATGGTATGGATTCCATCACCTCCTAATCTGAGTCCCTCAAGTTCTGTTAGTAGGTCGATTGTCAAGTCAAAACTCAAGAGTTAGCGAGAGTATCTTGCTCATTTGTTTTGTGCCCTAGAGTGGTTACAAACTAACAATGATAGTCGATTTACTTAAGTTTGTGTGTTTTTTGCATTCCAATATGAGTAGGATTTGAGAACCCGTTAATGGCATGCTACAACAACGGCACCGTGTGTGAGGAGTCGTCGCGCCACGTGAGCTGGGATGGCATCCACTACACCGAGGCAGCGAATTCCTTTGTGGCCTCTCGAATACTCTCCGCCAAGTACTCCACCCCCTCCCGTTGCTTTCAATTTCTTTGTAACGTTTAATTTCACTTGAAGATTTCTGGAGTTTTTGTTGAGTTATGATTTTTTGCTTATCTGGCTCCCTCCTGTTACATGAGGGAAATAATAATAATTTCATGTGCTCGCGGTCATTGCCAATCAAATCTAGACATCTGCCAGTGATGGCAATAATTTTTAGTGCAAGTTTAATTTAATGAATATGTTTAATGTTGTCACCACCCACCTGGGTAGCGCATCGGCAGCGAGCTTCTCCCCCTAACGCGAAGGGGGAAGAGTTTGATTCCGGGGATCGCAAAAGGGTGACTTACCTGGGACATGAGGGGTAGTGATGACTCATGTGCCTCCTCGGGGGTATTTGGCTGCCACAGGCGACGGCAGCCTCGTGGCAAAAAAAAAAAAAAAAATATATATATATATATATATATATATGTTTAATGTTGTCATTGAACTTAAATTAATAAAAAAGATAGTATTAAATATCTTTATACATTCTACTTGATTAAATTGAACATATACAAAAAGTTCTAAAGATCATTTTAAATAAATTAAAATTTCAAGGACAATATTAAGATATTTAGTTGAAGTTTAAGGATCACTTTAAACAAACTTAAAGTTAAACATCATATCAGTATATTGCTCAAAATTTTAAAAAAAAATTTCATTATCCCAATAAAGTATTATCATTGTTTGGCTTTAATTTGTTGATTAACATTCACGGACATTTCCAACTAAAAATTGCCAATAGTCACAAGGAAACCATTTTTTTTTTTGAACTCCTCTGTCCTGTACTCCGCGGTAAAAGACAAAGAGGCCCACTCCACCATTTCTTTTGTACTAAAACTGCCTTTGGGCCCGACCGCCTATGTCCAAGGCACGACCAAGGTGAGTGATTATAAAAGTGAATGCTTTCTCTAGCAGTTGAGACCCTTATTAGTATATATCTGCTTTGATGTGGGAAGTTCACGATTTAATTCAATTTTGAATATCTGAGCAAAGCAATTGTCAACCTTGGTGTTATGTCAACCTCACGATCCGGATGGTGGTATGTCTTCATAAGCGTGAAAGCTAATATGACACCTCGGTGAATTGGTGAGGGACACAACTCCATTGTATTGTCCTATTTGTCATTCAAACTTCATACATATGAACGTTAATATTAACTTCATCATATTAAGTGGGCACAATATAATGATCATATATCGAAGTTGCAAATTCTTACCAATTATTTGACAAATAAAAGCATAATATATTCTTAAAAAAAAAAAAAAACGATAACAACCTCCTGATTCAATTTGATCACCCATAACAAACAATGGTTTCAATCGATGGTAAAACATACTTGCCCTCATGCCAAAGTTTAAATAGCCTGATACAATCAAATGGTCAACATGCACTTATAAATAGTGTGGTGCCACAATGGAAGATGTTTTCTATTGACCGCGGTCGTAAAGAAATTCTAGGTCAAAAGGTATATATTTTATATGAAGCTATGATATTCAAATGCTATACCAAAGACAGGTGGCATAGGAATAAATTAGAAGATATTAATTAGTGAAATTAGATAGATAGAAAACCTCCTACCCTATATATAATACATCTCCATGCACCGTGCATGGTATAAAAACGTCTTGTTCGTCCACTTTGTTTGTCTATGCAAATCATTCACAACTCATCTCTACTTCTTCTTTCTTATTAGTTATTATAGATTGATGGGCCTAAGGGAATGACGAGCTATAATGTCGGTGAAAAACATAGCTTGAGCTGAAACTTAACCGATAGTATTGGTAATACTATCGAGGTGAGTGACTTTATACACAAGTGAATATTTACTTCTAGTAGTAGAGACCCTTTATTAATATGTATCTGCTTTGATGTCAAAAGTAGTTCATGACTTAATTTAATTTTCATATCAACATAGCAATTATCAAGAATTGTGTTATATCAACGTCATGCTCCAAATGGTAGTTTGACTTCATAAATGTGAAAGCTAACATGAGGCTTCCGTATTGTACTATGTGTCATTCAGACTCCTTCTATATGAAGATTAATATTAACTTCATCATGTTAACGTGGGCACCATATAATGATTATATATCTAGTCCCAAATTTATATCAATTATTTTACCAATAACAGTAACAAATATTCTTAAAAAAACTAACAACCTATTAATTTAGTCAATCACCTTGGATGAAAAATAGTTTTAATCGATGGTAAAATATACCCACCCATATAATCAAAAATTTAAATAGCTTGATATTATCAAATAGTTAACATGCACCCATAAATAGTGTATTCCACAAGGGAAGTTGTTCTTCCATTGACTGTGGACACAATAAAATTTCTAATTTAAGAGGTATATATTTGATATGAAGCGATGACATTCAATTTGCTATACCAAACAATCTAATTTTAACTTTGAGTATCTGAATTTTGAAGACACAAGATAAAAATTTCCTAATTCATCATTCCATACTTAAGCGGACACTTGGAAATTTGAATCGGTCAAGTTATTAATAACCCAACCGAGTTTTTAATGCATGCATTTGCTAAGAAGATGATGCCTAAGATGAAAGAGTGGAGTCTATGACACCTAAAGATTAATTAAAATACCACAAGTTCTACCACAACCGCATCACATACTACAATTGTTACAATTTGTTCTCTATCTTGGTCGATCTCGACGCATTGGGCAAAACATTTCTAGAGATCTACAACCTTCGTTTTCCAAGCACTTCAAAGACTTGAAGTTACTGAGGCTTTCCATGGCTCTTAGCTGAGGACAACCTTTCCAGTTCGACACACCTTAGATTCTTCAACTTGCGGGGCTTGTGTAATCTCTCAATTGAATCACAGTTTGTTTTCCTTTTAATCTTTTTCCCAATTTTATCTTTTTCCCCTACACCTTCTTCTGCTCCCTCAGATCACGCTCTCTTCTTTCTCAAACGTTTTCTCTTTCTTCGCAACAACCCATATTTCCTTTGTATAGAACCACCATTGACGAACTCGATTGAACTACACTACACAAGTTCACGCCGGAATCCCTATCGGTCCGACGACAATACCTGACGTCCAAATGTTCCCCCATCAGCCACGACTCCGGCCAAGACTGGAGCCACTCCGCAAGGAAATTATGAACTCAAAAATCGCACAAAACAGTATAAGAATTACACAGGAAGCATACTAAAACAGCAAAGAATGCACTGACTTGGCAGCCTCGAGCGGCTGGCATCACCGGTGACGAGGTTGAGAATAGCAACTCCAAACTCGTGTCCATAGACGACAGGCACAAGGAATCGCAAGAGCACGACATAAACGAAAGGGAAAAACACAGATTCAGATTCAGTTCAACAACTAATGAATGGACATTAATCGACAATGAATCTAAACACCGTTGGACAACCGATAATGCAAGAAATGGCGTGCGCTTTTGAATGCAAGTTTCAGAAAGTTTAGTGTTCGTCAATGAACGAAAGCTGACGACGTCGATCAGCCGTGGCTCCGAGATTTTAGAAGGCGTTGGCTTCGCTCTCGTCACGGCTCGTCGCTCACAGCCCGCGTGCGCACAGACACACTCTCCTCCGTCACCCGCACGTCACTCTTGCTTCTCTTCCTTGCGTCACCGACGCTCTTCTTCTCACGGGGGTGAGCGTGTGCAAGAAAAGGAGAAGATGGGCTGGGCTTCTTTTCTTAGGCTCTGGTGGGCTTATGGGAACAAAGAAAAGATAAAAGAGATGGGCCAAGGAGAGTGAATTGGACTCATGGGCCAAAAAGAAAATAACCGAACTAAAAGAAATGGGCTGAAAGAGAGGGGTTGGGAATGAAAAGGCCGAAAATTGCCAAGTGGCTGGACAACACCAGCCCACTCGATTTTATTTTTATATCCTTCTTTCTTTTCTTTATTTTTTTTAAAATATTTTTCCCTTTTTTATTTTTAAATCTCTCTTCTTTCTTCTTCTTTATATATATTTTGAAAAAAATGGACATTTGAATGGTTAGGAAAATTCAGGTATCAATAGGCGTATGACAAAATTACCCTTATTGTTATTCATGCACTCAAAGCAAAATTGTTGTTAACAACTCCAAATTGCGAGAACCCCAATGGGACTAGCGGTTCTAAATTCCGTGGCACGCCCAATCTTCTAAATTCCCGTGGCACGCCCAATCTTGAAGGTGGAGTTCCACGTGGAGGACAACAATGTGTTTGGGACTGAGCTCATCGGGGTCGTGGAGATACCGGTGGCCTAGATCACGATATAGAGACGAAGAAGTTTTCTCAACACTCTGACATTCGCTGTGTGCTTGGTCCTTGTTATGCAAGCACCAATCTTAGCATTTTCAAGCAACAGGTCTGTATCCTTAGACGTTTAGGGTTGATTCTTAATCAAAATCTCTTGTTTTGATTGCATCAAAAGCATTGTTTTTGCTATATATTACCTTATTATTTCAATCGGGTATAATTTCATAGGAAAGTTTTTCCTTTTAGCCGACAATCTGCGAAAGTTTATTGATTTGGCTCATTCTGTCTAGATCATATCATGTGTTTCTAACATAATGACATGCATTTACGATAGTTCTAGTAGGGAATTTTTATAGTATTGGAGAGGCCGCCCATTCATTTGAATTCAAGCATAAATCTACGAAAATGTTTGATTTAATTTGTTGGTGTATGGATCTTTTTAGTCCAGGAGGTGGGGACCTTATACATGCACCACCAAAAGTGCATGGTTCTTGACACTCAAGCCTCGGGAAATAATCGCAAAATAATGGCTTTCATTGGTGGGTTGGACATAAGTGATGGCTGATACGACACTCCTGGAGCACAGACTTTGTAGCGATCTTGACACCGTCTTTACGAATGACATTCACAACCCTACATTCACGGTAATTAAGCTAATGTTCCCTTTAGCACCGTAAACAAATGTTTGTGTTTTTTTCTAATCTTGTGTTTATGGCTTTTTTTGTGACTACTGTAGTCCACTGTCAATGTCCCAAGGTAACCGTGGCATGTTCTACATTGCAAAGTTGAGGGACAAGCTGCGTACGACATATTGAAGAATTTCAAACAGAGATGGAAAGAGGCGGCGAAGTGACACAAGATATGTTAAGCGTTGGCATGAGAATGCTCTGTTAAGGTTCGACAGGATTTTAGATACTTTGTCCCTTGACAAGCCCTGATGGCAACAGAAAAGTACAAGTCAGGGAAGAAGACAACTTGGAAAATTGGCATGCGTAGGTCCGAGAATTTACGTAAAATTAATTGGCTTTTCTGAGGGACTTCAATTGGAAACAAGATGAATGGTAATAATCATCTTTAATTTCTATTTTATGTTGGCACAGGTCTTTAGATCGATTGATTCGAGATCTATAAAAGGGATTCCCAAAGAGCGTTGAAGAAGCTAAAAAGCAATTAAGTTTAGCTGCTAATGCCATGCTAGTAGATTTACAACTGGCTGTTATACATGTATCACTTGAAAAGTTTTCCTTTACATTAGAAAGTTAATTTTCTTTCTTATGCACAATCTCTAGTGTTTATGAATAGACATTGAAGCCCACATTGATAATGTTGCTTCTTTCAATTACTTCATGGTTGCAGAACCTTATATGCGAAAAGAACTTGAAAGTAGACAAGAGCATTCACATGGCATCCGTAAAAGTGATTAGATTGGCACAACATTTCATTTACATTGAAAACCAGTATTGTCTTGGCTCTTTCCTATCATTGGCCATCATACAAAAATGCAAGCATGAGATGCACCATTTCTATGCATTTTGATTGACTGAGTTGAAAGAGCAACAACCCCTCTGGTAAGGAAAGGGTATTTTAGACTTCTCTGGGAATTGTGTATAAGCTTAATAATAGCTAGAACTCACCCCATATCGGAACGTTGGGCGCTTTCCTAGTTTGTTTTTGCGGAAAATAACCAAAAACATTTTCCGAATTTTTCTGGCATTCGTTTCATGGAAAATGAATTCCTTGGGGAAAATGTTTTTTTCATAAAAAAAGGGAAAAAAATCTTCTAAATTAGGGAAAAATGTTATTCACTTTTTGAAAAGTGAAAAACATTTTTCTCACTTGATCTCTTTTTATCTCACACATCTCTACAAATCATCACTTCCTCCTCCCCTTTCTTCTTCTTTCTTTTTTTTTATTTGAATTATTTTTTTATTTCCTTTTTTCTTTTTTATTTCTTTCTTTCTTTTCTTTTTTTTCTTTTTTTCTTTTCTTTGTTTTTCATATTCTTCTTTCTTGGCTGGGGTCGTCGGCCATCGCTAAGCAAACCCGAGCTCATCGATCTCAAGCTCAAGACTGGGCGTCGATGCGAGCCTCATGCTTGTCGGTGAACTCGAGGCTGCTGCGGTGGCGGTTGTGGGCCATTGATGGCCCGCAACCGGCCAAGAAAGAAGGAGATGGAAAACAAAGAAAAAAGAAACAAAATAAAATGAAAAAGAATATATGGAGGAAAAGATTTTCCTTACCGGAACAGTAAAAAGTATTTTCCACTCTCATTTTTCGTGTTTTATTCGAACACCGGAAAATAATTATATTTTCGAAAAATGATTTCCTGAAATATTTCCATAAACGCCATATTTTCCGCGAAAACGAACGAAACTTAAAACTGAATTCTGATTCGAATGGCACTATTATGGAACGATGAGCACCTTACAAAGTTCCTGCATATTATATTTTCGAGACTTGACTCTTTGAACTTTCTAAATTTTGATTTTTTCCTCCATTTTCTAGTTTCATTTCGCCTATTTAATTTCTTGAGTTCAAGTTTTGATGGCAACCAATGCTTGATTTGGCTCTGACAAGCAGGTGCAAACAATTAAGTGCCGATGGGGCTGGCATTGAACATCACAAGCAAGATTAGTGCAAACGAGCGCCGGTTTTGAAACGTTTCCTGACGTGGGTGGCAAAATACTTGGGTCGCCTGCCACTCTTCCCAGTGCTCTCACAACTTGATCAAATATGGAAATTAGTCGCATTCGAATTTGAGAGTGTGCAAAGGCAATGATATATATCAAAATTTTCAAGTAATTTTGGGTTAAATCGAAGTATTTTAAACAACCAAAAATTGAGAAATATGAGTAGAATGAGCATTCATGGGCATGACATAGCAAGTTTTGATTTAGATAGATACTCCCTACTAATTAAAGTAAGTTGTGGGCATGACATGCGACGTCATTGTTGTATAAAAATGCTTTGGATGAGTTGATGTTATGGTGTGAACGTTAAGATAAATATATGGTTCATCAAGTTCTTATTGGCTAATTGTTTTCCATTCGAGATTTATGGCATAAACTTCTTGAGGGAAAAAGATTCAACTTTTAGCATCATAAAAAATTTCTTATTGTGTACTTGTTCTCGATACAAATAGATTGTTTTGGGAAACAACCACAAAATAACTGCTTTCATTGGTGGGTTGGACCAATGCGATGGTCAATAGGACTCTCCCAAGCATCGGCTCTATAGCGATCTTGACACCATCTCTTTAAAAATTGACATGCACAACCCCACATTTGCGGTAATTAAGCTAACATTTACATTTAGCACTGTAATAACATGGATATGTTATTTTCTGATCATGAGATCTATGTCCCAAGACAACCATGGCATGATCTACATTGCAAATTTGAGATGACATTTGACACTCATGTTTCAGTTTGGAGGAAGCAAAAAAGAGAATTTGAGCTAGTAGCACGACCACCAATCTGGGGTTTCGGGTTGTGATGACTAAAGCAGAATCAAAGCAATTCAAAGGCAAGTATCTTTGATAAGTTTCCCATTGCAATCAATGAATGATTAATAATTGCATCATCGTTGTGCACTGATTTATTGAGCCATAAAACAGATCTACCTAGAGCTATCTTCATATTACCTGATTCCTACATTGATCCCCAAAACAAGGAATACGGAGGTATGACTTGGCTCCACATAAGATCTACTATACATCTTTGCTAATTTTTTCAGTCATTTAGTCCATTCATCCTCTAATTCCATAAGTTCCAACTTTCCAATATGTCCAACTTTCCAATATGTCATGATTTGTGGCCCTGCAACACCGCTGGCTTTATTTAACTTACTGAATCATTAGGTGACAAGTATGAAAATGGAGTAATTACTAAGAGACCACCACTAGTTCAGAACGGGAGGCTGGGCAGGAGAATGCGAGATCGCAATAGAAACTATGACCAACCTAGATACGATGGGCAAGGAGGTCAAATAGCAAATAGACAAGGGAGCCCTCAATATAATTATCTTCTCGTCAGCAAAGTTATGGTCCCCCGGGACAAGATAAAAGAAGAAATCCCCTGCCAATGAGCAATATGGATTATGCTGCCAGTAGCAAGGCTCCATATCAAGGAAAAGAGGGGAGATCCGATGCCTTCATATTAGGGAAACTACAGTCGACAGGGTCATAACAACAATTACTATAAGCAAACAGAGGGACCTGCTGCAAGGAGATAGATAAAGCTTTTGCACCTTCAGTGCAGAATGGTTCATAGGAAAGACAATTGGAACTATGCACCTACTCTAGTGGAACATATGGGCAGGGTCCTGATGGATTTCAAGGGCAGGGTACTAGTAGCGCTGGTGACTAGTCTTCCCTGCCCTGTAGAATTCGCAATGGGGGAGGGAGGAAAACAAAAATCATATCTTTGAAATACCATTCTGAACGGCAGTGCCAGTGAACACTCCGAGAAGGAAAGGACATCATGAATGAGTAGGTCGCAATTGGTGTTGTGCACAGTATGTCAGCAGAAATGCGCACTTGAAAGATCAATTAGATCTAAGCAAAAGCTCTTCTAAATAAGCCTTGAATGGTGAACATCGAAGGAGAGGGAGAGAATATTCTTATTTTATTGGCAAGTGTTGTCCATGTGATATTTCAAGGGGCCTCAATGACCGACTTTGTCGAGAGATTTCCCTCAAATCTGGTTAGTCTATCAGATTACCTTTAGATGAAGTCGGTATTCTTCAAAATATTCAATATTACAAAAAATAGATGCTCCAAGCTTTGAAATCACAAGAATCATGGAATTAAACTTCAATTAACATTAGACTTCTCTAAGTTAATAACTAGGCCAAGACTCTCATGGCAATATCAAGCACACATCTCATCAATTTAATCATGCACACACATCACTTATCCACGGGCAATAAAAAAGGCCTTAAGCTAAGACAAAATCCATCTAATTCATGCTTAAGCCACAACTTCCAGCACAAGTTCTGTAATTGTGACAAGGCATACAAGTCTGCAAATCATGATCGTTTTGATGACTAATTGATATGAAATTGAAGCCATATCTTCCTCCAAATGCATATGAGTCTACTTGATCAAAATGGCATCAATCCAAGACCAAAGTAATGCCAAATTCAAACAAAGCAATCATGGTCAGAACACAATGCTTCGATTCTAGCATATCATAGTTCAGTTATGACTATAATTCTCGCAAATTGGCATAAGATTCTCCATACCACTTTCCTAGCATGAACATATATGATCCCCATAACCAAACTAGCCTCGAGTTGGAATGAAATGCACACCAAATCAGGGATATCAAGACACGATCAACATCCACAGAATGATTTCTAGTAGAATTTCTTTCATTCATGACATAATTTCTTTTCCAAGCAAACATGAAACTCACCATAATACAATCTTCTATCACTACACAATGCTTACTTGAGTGGAATAGCATAAAATCAAGCACCAATTGACATCAGTTCAAGCCCGCAACAGTCATGAATCAGCATATATTGACAATGTTTCAGCATATTCAAAACAAGTTCGAAATTGAATACATATGATTTTTTATGAAGAAATATAACTCAAATACGCTTATATGACCAGAATAGATCAGAATAGATCGCCAATCTAGTAATCAAAGGAATTCTCGGTCAAGAACTGAATAAAAAATGCACACCGACTTAGTTCAGGGATTTCATCAAACAGGTGGTACACATTTCGGCTGAGAAGCACCAGTTCAAATTATTAATACAACCTCAATCACTTACGATTTGCACACAGACAGTAACTAACAGAGCACATGTGGTTTAGTTGAATGAAGAACGATTACCTATAGCGATTGACATCAGACATGAGTAAGGAGATAACAGAAGCAACATCAAGGAATGGAATCGTCGAAGCAGGCAACCATGATTGAAGTTCGAGCACTCCGGCATTACAGAACTTCTTCGCTGCAGCGGAACGGGTGGTGATCGGGAAGCGGTGACGACCAGCAGCGAAGTTAGAGGAAAGGATTCAATTGAAATCATCCAGAGCCTTCGATCAATGCTCTGCTTTGTCCCTTCTTAGCATGCCATGTCGTGTGTGGTGGCCAGCAATGGACTCTCGGCGGCGGCTGTTGGTGGATGGAGGGGCGACGGAGAGGGAGAATGAACAAGGAATGAAGATCAAGGGGAACTCCAGAAGGCACGGTTCCTGAGCATAAAAGGGAATCGACAGATGGGTAGTTGAAGAGAGTAAGGAAGAGAGCTAAAGAGAGAGAAAGAGGAAGAGAGAGGGCCACGTGATGTAGAGTGCGTGTGGCTCCCACTGAGAATTGTGTCTTAGCTAATACAAATCGATTTTCGATTCAAAAGGAACAGAGAGCCAAACCAAAGCAATTAAATATTGAAGGAATACCTCACGTCCTATAAAATAGCATGCCACGTTCTCGTTCTATACTGTCGGCATCCCGGTCCCCAAGGATTCATAATCTATGTCCCCGCTTGGAGTTAGCTCCTCATTCCCTTTCATTTGCTATGTAGATGTGTTCATTGTACCGTACGAAAGGAATTTAATGTTGTTTTGGCTGGAAAATGGCGGCCGTTCTAGAGCGAGTTTGTCTTGGTTGTTGCTGGTAATAGACCGTTGGCAGTCAAGTTCAGGAAGAAGACGACGATCTCCTGCGAAAAAAAGATGCAGGGAGATAATATATATAGAAAAAATGAAATAGAAAAATCAGAAAAGAAACAAAAATTCGGATCAGTGGCCGGGAGCTGAATTAGAGAGACGGGTTGGAGTTTGGGCTGAGATTGAGCAGGAATTTAGGAGTTGGGCTCGAGCTGCTGCAAAGGCTCAAGCCTATCAGGAATACCAATGGACTGGGCCAAGGACATCACGGGCTCAAAATTCGTGGGCTAGGTATACAAATTGGGTCAGATTCATTGGCCCTAAATTGAGATAGGGCCCTATGGCCGGCCCGGATTTAGATCCAACCCGGACCCTGTCAGTCAGGATCAGACCAGTAATCGGACCGGGTTCCCTGACTCGGTCCGATGTCCGTTTTCAGAAAAAAAAAAATCAAAAATTAAAAATTAATTAAAAATTTTGAAAAGTTTTAAATTTTTTTAAAAGGTTTAGAAATTAGTTTTTGATTATCCTCATTATATTTTTGGTGCTAATTCTAGTTTAGAACTAATTTAGCATAAAAAAATGAAAAATTTTTGACAAAAATTTGAACCCAAAATTGAATAAACCTTTAGAGCTTTACAATTGGATTTTTGAATACTTTCTTTAGAGACGATGCTAGGTTGTTATTTGTGCACTTTCATTTCGATTTCACTTCATTGTGCTTTTCAATATATTGATTGATAATTTTTACTTTTAACATGATTAGGTTAAATTATTAGGATCGTAATAAACAATCATCGTCTACACATTTAGCACATGAGAATCTTAGCACTCATAATTGGTAAACGATTGTTTGGTAAATTTAGTGAATAAATGATTAAGTTTAAGTATCAAAATGGCATTAATTAGACAATTAGTGTAATCAAGTCACCAAACCCTAAATTTTTTATTGTGTAAAATGTAAGGCGGTCTCCCATGTTTAGTTTTTAGCCGACCTTAATAGACTAGTACGCGATTCCTTCTTTCATAGAATTCTTAAGATCAATTAGAACTTAAATTGCAAATCCCATGTCCATGCGAGGGATGGTTTAGAGAGACTCACCTTTTTTTTATCAAGAGTTCGTTTGTAGTGTTGTCAAGTGAAGGTCCATTTGAGACCTTAGCCATGTACTATTCGGACTATCTCATAAACAAATACCTCAAATCTTTTTCTTGAAGGCGGCCCTCGAGGATAGGTCGTGACCACACATACGGTCATATCAATAGAGTTTAAAATTCTAAGATGCAAAAGATGTAGATTCACAAGACAAATAAAATGGAAAAATCATTAAAAAGGATCATAAACCTCTTGTATTTATGTTAATTAAGTCATAAACCTTTTTTATTTAGCTAATATAATCCTAAACATTTTGATAATTTGTCGATATAATCCATCTCGGCGATTTTGGTTGAAATCACTAACGTAGATGCAGACCATTCTATCTGGCACCTTCAAAGATTGTCAACAATTTTTGTAAATTTTAATTTTTTTTAGTTTTTTTGACTTGTTATATATTTTCTCTTTTCTTTTTTTTTTTTCTTTATTGTAGTCGGCAAGGGCTGCGGCCCTCACTCAGGTAGGGTGAAGGTGGCCCTCTTGACTTGGTCAAGGAGGGCCCTCGCCATGACGGCCAAAGGCGGCTCCGCCCCATAGGATGAGGGCGGCCCTCACGTAGCCCTCATTAAGAAAAATTTCTAGATTAGCTCCAAGCTGTGCCCACTCATATAATGCAAGCAACCTGAATTCCAAAAAAAGTTAGTGAAATATTGACCAAAAAACTAGAAAATTTGTGTGGGAGAGGCACTAATAAGAGAAGAAAATCCACTTGCTTGATTGGGATATGGTAGCTGCCAAGAAAGAGAGGTGGTTTAGGTCTTCCAATAGCTTAAGTTTCCGAAATTTCGCATGCTCTGCAAAATTCCAAAGAATGCCTCCAACAACCTCCAAAGCTATGGTGTCGGCTTCTGAAAGCACCTAATCTTGCTCAAGTGGGCTCTGTCATTTTAACCTATGTTACAACTCTAGGATTCTCTAATGTTGTCCGTTGTAGTTCCTGTTATCTTCTTCATGATTTGATCTTGCGGGTCACATCTTCACCATCCCATTGTCTGAAAAAAGATATCATATGTATTGATATCCAGATATTTGGATTTGGTGTATGAAGATATGATATGATAGATCTATCTTAACTATATATAAATGGATCTTGTGTTATGGAATTAAAGATATTGAAAAAGAAAAAAAACTCTTGTGTTGTGACTTTGAATAAACCTTTCTATGTGAAGAAAATAAATATCAATTTATTCCTCTTCAGTATTCTAGTAACAATAAATGGAATTGGAAATATGACAGATTCTTGTGGAGTCTAGATAAATGGGAAATAAAAAAGATCCAATCTTACAATTTTTCTCTATCAAATTTGAATATTAAAAAGTGAATATAACCATGATTCAATGGGCTGGTCTTCTTACTTTTTATTTTGTTTGTTGATTTCTAATTTTTAATATATTGGAAGGTCCGGTTCTACGAGTCCATTTTGATGTCATAAGGCGACCCCATATCTCTCAAGATCCCAACTTGCAAGAGCCTGCTCAGCTTTTGTATGTATCCACATAACAGGATTTGCGCAATGGTTCATCTACATTCGATTATTATCTACTATTGAAATTTCTTTTTCATAATTTTATATCACTATTATTCCTTCCTTCGATTTAAATAAAGTTGCAAAAAGAGGGAGGCGCATAAACCTTATCTTTGAAATGTCTAATTTTACATTTTTCTTTTTGTGAAAATAAAAACAAAAATGGAAAAGAAAACTTTCTTTTTTCCATTACCTGCCCTATTTTATTTTCGAAAATATGACTGATTTGAGAGAGTTTACATTAAATCTTTTGAAACATGTGAGGCTACATCATTTGTAAACATAAGAAGATGGGAATCATTTGAATTTTGTTTGATAACACCATTACTAAAACTTTTGCAATATGTTCAATCAACTCCTTAAATGTTTTTTTTTTAATGAAATTGAGTCTTTGAACTATATAATACTCTTCTTTCTTCATGTTAGTCCTTCTATGAAAAATATGACCATCATCTTATGATCAATTATTTACAACTTTGACAAATAGAAGAATAGGTACTATGGTTTTCAAATTGGCTACTCTTATCTCAATTTGGCTTTGCAAGGTTCTGTGCATCAATAAAAATCCTATATTTTCTTCCATCTTTGATCGGAGAAAACAACACACTTAGATTAAGGAGAAATGACTCGTTCATTTAACCAATTCGGATGGGTTATGGTCGGGCTTGCTCGGACCTCACGCTCCTAAGGTCTTGCCTAGGCCCGAACTTGCGGATTGGGCATACTTAGGCCCATCCAAAGAAAAACCTTGGACAGGCCACATCCACCCATTGGGCCACCTCTTTTTCTTTTTTTTAAACTTGTTAGTTAAAAAATACATAGAAATGAAAAAGAAAAAAAAGAAAAAAAAATTGTAGATACATTGTGTTATTTTATCTTATTACTTGACCTATGAGTTTTATACTATTTTCAATACTGTATTAGAAATTTTAGCTTCTTTTTATCCTATGATTTTTTATAATTTAAATATTAGAGTAATATTATTGATAAAACATATTTTATAATCTCTTTTAATGAATATATGGGCGAGCCAATCCAAGCCTCAAGAGTCAAGGCCCTTGTCGAGGGCTGACCCACCAATTGACCAGATCTAGAAACTTTGTCTAGGCCCACCTAATGGGCCCAAAAAAATGCAACCAAGCCTACCTAGCCCAGCTGAACTGTTTGCCCATCGGTTAGGTCTACTCACGCATGAAAATAGAGACTAAATAATTAATAGTTAAAAACATGTTCTTGTTGTGAAATTGAAAATCACTTATATATTTTTATTATCACTATTTCTCCAAACTTTTCTTCATCCTTTAATAGAACAACAACAAAGGGAATTAGACATAATTGCAATATAATCTATGCAACCTTCAAAAAAAAAAAACTTTTATTTCTTCAAATACTTTACTAGATTAGATGTGACTAGATTAGATATATCATGTGAGGAGAAAGCACATTGATGTGTGGTATTATTTTATTTGAGATATTCTTACTAATGGTTATATCAAGGTCATGAAGATTAATACAAAAAATAATCCAGCTGATATTCCTTACCAATTGCCAAATCCAAGCATTGATTTGGTTAATTTTTGCTGCAATTGAGTTTTACTTTAATAGGGGGAGAAGATTATATGTCTTATTCAAGTAAAGATGAAAATTTGTTGAGTATGTCTTGAATTCTCTATAGGCTTAGGTGAATATTAGGCCTTGGGAGAAGTATAAATATTGCTTTTCTCAAGTCATTAGATTAAGAAGCAGGACATAAAGAATATTTAGCTTTTTGAGCATTTTTTTGTAATCCTTGAATTTCCATAGTGGATTTTGCTTCTCCTCTCCCCGTGGTTTTTCCCGTAGGATTCTCCACATAAATCTGCATGTTCCTTTATTCTTCTCGTTTTAATTTTGTTGCAGTTTTTGCATTAGTCATAACAAAGACATTTTTTTGGATGTCCTAAATCATGTGGTGGGCACAAAAATTTGGAGGCTACCGTTGATCCGAAACGGGAAAAAAACAATTAGAGGGAAGATCAAATGTTTGGCAAGGTTGGTTGGTTGGTTGTCGACTAGGATGTAAAAGCTGGAAATTCAAAGATTTCAAACTCCAATCCTTCCTTGATAAGATGCTTGACTTAAGCAGTTTTTTGGTTGAGAGACTTCGAACATCCAGACCAAGTGGATGTATAAACGAGCATGGAAAAATAAATAAAATACCAAATTTCACGTATTTCGCTTATTATGTCAAACCTAACTCAGAAGGAGTTTTTAGATATATTAATAATTTGTAACATCAGCTAAGTGGTGAGTTGAGATAAAAGATTAGGTGTAGCAAAAATGATACTAGTAAGAAGGTCCAAAGGAAAAGGTTCCTATGGATGCGTTTTGCTATTAGAGAGTGATACATATATAAAGTGTTAAGGCAGCTTAACATGCATAAAGCCAAACCAAAGTGAGTACCCGACTAGTTACATATTTTAAGCCTTTTAGTTGGTCTTGCGCTGTGGTTAGAAGAAGATAAAGAATATATGTTTTGTGTTCCTTATGGTATTGCTATTGGTAGTGTTATTAGTAATATAGAAAGAAACATTAGGAAGCTGTGAAATGGGTTCTAAGATTCCTAAAAGGGACAAAATGTGAGCTTAACATTTGGGAAGAGACGAACTTTGAATGGTATAACACTTGATAGATTGTAATTTTGCTAGTGACATGGATGGGCAAAGGTCCTTGAGAGGTTACATGTTTAGTTTTGTGGGTTGTGTCGTTAGTTTATGAGCGTAATTACAATTCGTAGTTGCTTTGTTGACACTTGAAGCAATACATATTGTGTCAACCAAGGAGATCGAGGAAGTTATTTGGCGTAGAGGCTTGTGTTATGGTTAAATATGCAACCTAAAGATGGATGGAGAGAGAAGTACCAAAAAAAGTCATAAACATATTGTATTGGTATCAATTCAGTTCTAAACATTTTCACATTGGTACAAATTCAATTCATCCAGTCAATTTTGGCTAGCCAACGCTGAAGTGGATGCCGGCCAGTGGTCAGACGTTGACATGGGCACTAGTCGGATGCTGACATGGCAATTTTTAATCATTTTTTTTTATTTTTTCAAATTTGTTATTACTTTTGTTCTTTTCTTTTTTCTTTTTCTTTTTTCTTTTCCTCTCTTCTTTCTCCTTGGATTGTCCTTACGGTGGTGCGAGTCTCCGGGTAGGCTTGCCGGCCACCGGGCAAGGGCCGTGAAGCCCTCGCCTATGGCCGGTGCCTCGCCTAAGGTCGTGAGCAAGGTTGGTCTCTCCCAGATTTAGGTGAAGCCGCTCACTCAAAGCCCGGGTGAAGCCGCCGCCCATGATCCTAGGCGAGGCCTCACCGGCCACCGTGAGGACAGTTCACAGAAGAAGAGAGAAAAGAAAAAGGAAAAAATAAAAATAAAGAAAAAATTAATAGAAAATTTGAAAAAAAGTTAAAAAAATTGCCACGTCATCCCGACCACCAGCTAAGCGTCCACGTTAGCGCAAAATAGGCAAAAAATTGGCTAAATGAACTAAATTGGTACCAATGTGAAAAAGTTTAAGACTAAATTGGTTCAATTGAAAAATTTAGAACTAAATTAGTATTGATGTAATAGGTTTATGACTTTTTGGTACTTTTCCCGATGGATAAATAGGTTGATAATTAAAATTTGATAGAATTTACAGATTTATAAAGTCAAGTTTGATATTTGCGGGAACTTTTTTTTATATGCAAGAATAAGCTTATGATATCAAGTGTGATATGCTTTTGTCAAACTAAAAATTGGAAATTAATAGAAGAGGTGAATGCAAATTTTATAGTGGCTCAATTTAGATTTCCTAACTAACAGCTACCAATAGACTTGATTTCACTAATAATTCTTTTAGAGTTTACAACGTATCTGTGCTGATTTTACCCAAAGTTGCTAGATCACATTACAAAATTCCAAGCACTATTACGATGCTTGTATATTTCTCAAAAGATAGTAAATCAGTGAAGCACCTCAATAAATGAAGCTTTCTCAATTTGTAGGCATTCTCACAATTCATGTCTTCTTCAACGTGTGTTGATCTTTTCATAGTCTTTAAGATCCTAGCTAATGATTGGATAATCATTAGTAGGATCAATTTAGTCGTTGAAGATAAACGACACAATTAGTGGGAGATTTGGTTGCCCATAAATCAAATCTTCCCAACAATAGCGTGGTTTCCACAAATAGGATCGCCCATATTTGGAAATGATCATTTTCACCAATTTGATTGAAAACAACTTGGATTCCCCCTTTTATATTTTTTCGCAGAGTATCAAGCCCGTGGCTTGCTGTCAATATTTCTTAAGACTTAGATTGAAAATCAACGGAAATTTTAGGTCTTCAAATCATGAAGTGTAATCATTTAACATGTATATTCTTCTCATGTGATATAAGAGATTGGTTCTATCAGCAACGTGAATCTATTAAAGCTTTTCCATCGATAGTTGATATACATACTACATTCCACTTTCTCTTCTAGAGTATAACCGATACTATATGAATTGTTCACCTTGTTACGGTACCTCCAAGCCCCTATGAACTTCTTGTTCTTTGATGTATTCACCTCCTTCAAGGTCTATCTCATTATCAATAGTCTTTCACTTTTTTACTTGAGGATCCATTAGTGGTGATAAAGCTCTACTTGTATAGTTCATCTTGGGATAAGACAACATTTACATATATCAAATATTGATATAGACATAAAGTTCTGTCAATTTCAAAATATCACTGGATGTTTTCCCAATAGTTTACTCGGTGATTTGAGATTGCAGCAGAAGAAGATTGTTCATTATCGTGATTTATCAAGTGCAATACATTTGACCAAAGATCAAATGTATCACGAGCGGACAAAGACATTAATAATAGGCAGTATTATTTATCCATGATTCTATTCAAAATCTGTACACGGAAAATGATTTGGTGGACATGTTAACAAGGCATATCCCATTAATAGACCTATTAAAATGGGTCTTAAACCCATATATGACTCATTTAAAACATAAATGAGTCATATATAGGTCACTTTAATTTTGAAGAGTCTAGCTTAAATGAGTTTCAAACTTAAAGGCTTTAATAAATGGGTTCAAATGGGTTGAGTTTAGAGCCCATTTTCAACTCACTCGGCTGAGACACTCTCTCCCTTTTCAGCCTTGTAAAAATATTTTCAAAAAATAGAAACTATAATTCTTTTTTCTTTTTGTTTTTTCATCCTTCTTCCATCTTCCTCGGCCGGTGGCCGGCCACGGCAAAGACCAATGACCAACCAAGCAAGGGAGGAGCTCACCAAGGTCTAGCGCTCGTGAGGCTTGAGCTTGCCGATCTAGCAAGGCCAAGACCTCTCTGACATCTAACGAGACTTAAGCCTTATCAATCTAACAAGACTAGAGCTTGCCAGATCTAGTGAGGTGAAGCCCTTGCTCGAGGCGAGCTTAGCTCGGCTCATCGGGATTTGGCAAGGTGGAGCCTCACTCGAGGCTAGCTCAACTCAACTCACTAAAATCGAGCAAGCTCTAGCCTTACTAACTGGGAGAGGCTCAAGCTCGCTTGTGGCCAATTGCTTGCCATTGTTGTGGTAGCAACCAATCAAAGAAGAAGGAAAAAGAAAAAAGAAAATTGGTTTTTAAAAATAAAAATTAATAAAAATTCTTTATTTTAAATATATATATATAATAAAAACAAAACATATTAAAAAGAGTGTACGGAGAATAATCAAATAAGATCTTTTATACAAAGTGGTGGAAAATATTTTCTGATTTATTTTTCAGGATTCAGGCAAATTTTAGAAAATATTGTTATTTTCCTAAAAAATGACTTTTTGGAAAACATTTAAAAAATGGATTCTTAATTATAAAAATTATAAAAATTGTCCACTAAATTTGTATTGCATGAAAGTATTTTAGCAATACCATATTTTCATAATAAACAAGCTTTCCTAGATTTAGTTAAGTGGCTAGGGCGAGGTGTGGGATCGTGCATATGTTAATAAATTGGTATTATGATAAATGGGTCATAAACGAGTTAAATGACCCAATTTGGGTCAGATTATTTATGACCCGATCTAAACTTAACCTTACCCACCCATTTGACAGGTCTACCCATCAATCAAGTTCCAATACTTTTGTTTGAACTTGATCAACATTTGTGGTAGGTGAAAAGATCATGTGGTAGACAACAGAATGAATCCAAAGTTATGGGATTACTTTGCGTCGGAAACGAGAAGGATGGATGTTCGGAGGTAAAATTAGACATCCGGCCTAGGCTAGTTGGATGACCAACTAAGGGCACGTTTGGTAACGCTTTTATTTTGAGTAACAATTTCTAAGTAAAAGAACGCGTTTGGTAACTCCATAAAATTTTATTCCGGGACAGAAATGCGTTTGGTATGATTCTTAAATTTTTTTATGTCTTTTAATTTTTTAATACTTTTATTATACTTTCTTATTTTTCTTATTTTTCTTTTCTTTTTTTTTCTCTTTGGCTAATCGCCGGCCACCACCGTGGCCAACGACCGGGTTGGGCGAGGTTCGGGCGAGCTCGCTAGGAGCCTAGCCATGCTAGGGCGAGGTCTAGCGAGCTCGTCGGAGGTTTGCCTCGCCAAGCCATCGAGGCCCAAGCGACGCGAGGTTGGCCTTGCCCTAGCCTAACAAGGCCGAGCCTCGCCCGGGCCGGGGAGGTCGAGCCTCGTTGTGGCTCGGCGTTGTCGGGTGGATGACGCTCCGCGACGTCACCGGCCCTCATGGCCGATCGCCGCATTGGCCATGGCCAAGGCTAGCAACCAACCAAAAGAAAGAAATAGAAAAGGAAAGAGAAGAAGAGAGAAGAGAAGAAAAAATAAATTCTTTGTTTTTGTTCTTTTGATTCTTAGGAATTGTTCTCTTTAATCAAGAAGCTACTTTTTCTACTTCTTATTTCTGTTCTAAATATATTCCTAAAAACAAAATAAACAAAAATACATTTTTTGTTCCTGGGAATAAAAATTTTACCAAACAAGTTTCTATTCTTTTTTTCATTCCCTGGAATAAAAGGATAGAAATAGTTGTTTCAGAGAACAGAAATTTTTTCCCCAAATAAGGCCTAAGATGTAAAAGCCGGAAATTCCAGCATTTTGGATGTCCAATGATTGGACGTCCAACTTGAGCGATCTTTAGGGTGAGAGATTATGTACGTCCGGCTCGCTTCGAGTGGACAAATGAATGTGCACGAGATCGAATAGAAACAAAGGTTTTGACCTATTTCACTTGTTACGTCAAGTCCAGCTCAAGGAAAGCTTTTAGGGAATCGCGAAGAAAAACTTATTGTAAGAGATTTTCTTGATTAACTCATGTGGGGCTTATTTGGGTATAATCAGGGTCGTGAAACACTTGTAAGTAAATATGACTAGGTGATTATAATCTCCTCTTTACCGATTATAATAGAACCATCTCATTGATCTCTTTGTAGAATAGGCACACCGCTAAAGTATGTAAATCCATTGTGTTAGGTTTACTTCTTCTTCTTTCTTTTTTGCGTTTATTTCTTGCTCAAACTGTTTTGGTTTTGTATGCTCTAACACTAATCAAGTCCCTATACTTCAAATTTATCTAATCAAATCCTTTTACTTACGCAAAATGTTTAATCAAGTCTTTTTGGTACAAAATTCAGCCAAATCCAATTGACATAACCAATTATAGTGGAACTATCTCATCAACCTCCTTGTAGAGTAGGCACACTATTAAAGCAGGTAAATTCATTGCGTTAGGTTTACTTTTTTTATTTTTTGCGTTTATTTCTCGCTCAAATTGTTTTGGTTTTGTATGCTTTAACACTAGTCAAGTCCCTATACTTCAAATTTATCTAATCAAATGCTTTTACTTACGCAAAATGGTTAATCAAGTCTTCTTGGTGCAGAATTCAGCCAAATCCAATTGACATAACCATCATGGAAAACTGAAGACTAATGTGAATTAAATATGACTTACATGGATACCACTGTAGGGTTGGAGTTAATGAACGGATTAAGTTTTTTAGTTTGCTTTTATGCCCTCACCAATTCACTATTCACGGTGGGTGTTCACACAGACAATACTTGATCTAAGTTATGCTTCGCCGTCTTTTAATAGCTGCTCAGTTGGATTTAGTCAGATTTTATGTTGGAGGACTTGATTAGAAAGGCTGAAAACATAGAGACTTGATCAGAAAAGTAGCAAAAAAAAAGGACCAAAAAAAAATTTGAGAGAGAAACGGTGGCCTTAATAAAATAAATGGCAAAATTTTTTGACGAGAAATTAAATTGGGCTAATGGGCCAAGGTCCAATGAACTAAGTCCATTGGATCCACGTGCGTGGATTTCCCTATTCTTAGGAGTTTATTCCTACATGCAACCCTCGCATCCGTTGACCGTGTTCTTCAGGCTCCGCCGCCGCGATACCAGAACTTGAAAATCTCCTTCACCAGAGCGTCCAAAAGTGCGAACATATTATTGCTGTCCCCTACAAAACACCTCCACAACTTCTCTGATAGATGTCCAGCCGGTCCACAATGAGGAACATGATCAATCATTATAAATAACCTGAGTTTTTTCATCTTTTTGAACGAGTCTGCATTCATGATCAAGTCTTCTACAGCAACCTTGTCTAGTTTAATACCTTCAATGGCATTTGTTCCCTGGTAGAGTGAAATAAAAATAATTATGCATATTGGAAGCACTTGGAAATCATTATGACTATTCAAATAGGCCATTAAATGCTTACTGAGTTTTGTTTAAACACTTGTAGAGCATCCTCATGATGCCAAATTCTGCTTCGCTTACTGGGATTTTTAGGGCACTCTTGAACAACAATTTGTCTACCCACTTCTTCAAACAAATCATGCATCCATATTTTGTTATTTTCGTCGATGTATATGAGCAACTTTTGAGCTAGAATCTCAATTCCACTATTAGCATGGACACCGCATTGGTCTAGGGACTTGATGATCTCTTCTTTGTCATATCCATTAAGAAAACATGCGATGTCGAGAAAAATCGTCCTCTCGTTGTCCTCTAGGCCATCGATAACAATCCTTAGTATGTCTTGAACCTTTACCTGACGGATTTTTTTTAGTCGACAAAAAGCTCCTTGCCATTCTTTGACACTTTTGCCATTCAAGAAAGAACCCATTACGGTGAGTGCCAAAGGAAGCCCTTTGAAAAAACTGGTGAAGCAATTTGAGAGCATCTTATAATCATTTTGGGGATATCGTTCTTGGAACGCATTCCAACTGAAAAGGTCGAGAGCTTGGTCATCATTCAGTGGTCGTACCTTATAGATTTCATTGCATAGGCTGATTAAGGTTTCTTTGTGGCGAGGTATCAAAATAACTCTACTTCCCGAGCCTAAGTTTATTGCTTTGATCAGGTGGCTTAGTGGCTCCACCAACCCTTCAACATCATCGAACACCAACAAAACCCTCTTGTTGTGAAGCTTACTCCTCATCAAGTTTATTGCTACATGAATATCATCGCTAAACTCCAAATTGCTAGGAATGTCACCAAAAAGGGTCTCCAACATTTTGATGAGGCCAGCTTGGCTCGATATATCTGTCATGTTCGAGAGAAAGTAACTCCGATCAAATTGATCTGCAATTCGGTGGTACAAAGCTCTCACTAGTGTAGTCCTACCTATTCCACTAGTCCGGAAATTCCCACGATTAGGACCTCCTCAACCTCTAATTGGAGTAAGGAGTACAAGGCTTGTACCTGAGAATCTAACCCAACTAGATGGAAAGCAAGCGGTTTCTTGTGCAAGCCGCTTAGTCTTCTTGAGATTTTCTCCACAACGGATTGGATGAATTCAGCTTCAAGTCTGCAAATTGTCGACAACAAAGGTGTAACTGGTGATTCATGCCACTAAAAAATGAAGGCGAGATAATTAAGATTATAATCTAGGACTTTGGAGTATCGTCCATATAATTGAATGCAATATTCAATATCTAATCCAATATAATAGAAGGCGTGTGAGAGATTGGCTAATCTTATAAGCCACAAATTAAAAGAAGCGGGATAGATATCAGTCGATGAAAAACTTTCTGTATGCTCACCGAAAGAAAAGGTTCTGCTATAGAAAGTTTTTTGGCAGACAATGATGTCATATAAAAACTTGAGAGAGAGAGCGAGAGAGATTAGAGAGCAGCAACAACAAGATAGAAGGGCAACGAACTGGAGGCAGAATATTCTGTTAAACCCTAGCAAGGTATCACGGTCCAAACAAAACAAAGACTGACTACTGTTTTTTTTTTTTGGTCTTTGACAGAAAGATCATTCCATAATGGAAAGTTTTTTGTGGTGAAAAAGGAAGGTTTGCATCATAGCTAGGGTTTACCCTGTGTTGGCCGTGGAAGATGTCTGGACTTGCCGGTTTTCCTTCTCTTTAATATTAACGAAAAGAATGGGAGTTCTGATAACCTCATATAGAAAAAGAAGTTCATATGCTTTCAAATTCACCCACTCCTATGTTTTAAACAATGGGACTCAGAGTTAAGTGAGGGAAATGATGCATGAAGGAGTGATTTCTTTATGCTTGGGGGAAGAAGTGAGGAGAATAAATTGGTTTGTTGTTTGGTTATCAAATCCAAAAATATGAAATGAGGGTTACAACTTGAAAAAATCTGAACACTTCTTTTCTTTCCAAATAATGACCTATCGTATTACTTAGCTGAACACTTCTATTTTGCTATACGTGGAAATCAGGGATAAGTACACTATTGGTGCCATAAGTTGTGTACGGCGCTCACTTTGGTGCCAAAAGTTTCCGCCGGATCACTTAAGTGCCAAATCGGAGAAAAAACGATCACTTTGGTGCCAACGGTGAGAAATTCCGGCCAAAATGATTACATGGCATTTATATTTAAAAAAAAAAAGTTGCTCGGCTTTTTAAACGACGCGTTTTCCATCCTCTTCAAGAAACGATGTCGTTTTGCCCTTATACATGGACATCCTCGCAAAAACGACACCGTTTAGCTCGTACGTGGATTGAAATTAGGGTTAGGGTTTCTTCCTCGTCGCTCGGCCACCGTTGTTCGCCCACCAACGCTCGGCCATCGTCGCTCGGCCACCATTGTAGATGCTCGACTAAGTGAGCGAGGAGAGAATGAGATTGTTGATCAGGCAAGAAGTGGCAAAAAGAATAGGAGGTGAGGGCGGAGGAGGAGGAGGAAGAAGAGGGGTCGAAGGTGCCGCTCGGGTTTGCCGCCGCTAACAGCGGGCTGGTGCCATTGTTGGTGCTGCCCATAAGTGCGCTTTGTCATTTTCGTCTGGTGTCGTTCTTCGGGGAAGAAGACGACGTGCCTCTCTCTCTCTCTCTCAATTTGGGGATTTAGGGTTTCGATTTGGGGGAAAGAAGCCAAACGACGTCGCTTTTTTGTGGTTTAGATGCTGACGTGCTCTCCGGCGAGCCACGTCAGCCTAAAAATTAATAAAAAAGTGTCACGTCGGATTTCCGGTCAATTTGATCGAGTTGGCACTAAAATGATCGTTTTTCAAATTTTTTGGCACTTAAGTGATCCGACGGAAACTTTTGCACCAAAGTGAGAGCCGTACATAACTTTTGGCACTGTTAGTGTACTTATCCGTGGAAATCAGTATGTGCTGAAACATATGCTTCGACCGTAAATCTGATAAACACTAAGAACAAATGGTTGTTTATAGAAGATAACACAGTGTCAAGGACTGTAAGCATAACAATCATAATAGCACAAAATGTCGTGTTTTTTTCCTGCCAACTATGAACTAGTGAATATATATATATATATATATGAAAAGATGCTGTCAGTGTTGATGTTGAATCTCTTTGGTGAGCCATAAAATTGAGTTGAGTCTTATTCTATGAAAGTTCGTTTCCTAGTAAAAGGATTCCAAGCATTTCCAGATATTCCTACTGCCCACAGACCAAAAGACTGGCCTTAAAGAGCAAGTCTTGTTGTTTCACGGACAAAATAAGTAACTTCCTTTAAGAATCCTCTCTAGAAAACACTGAAGGAAGAGAAAAAAAGTTAGTACCTGTTTTCGAGAGGCCAACCAGTGAGATTGCCCGCTTTGCAGAGAGCATCTCTCCACCTCTGGATGTCGTCCACATTCTTCTGCCCAAAACCCTTCTCGCTTTGGCCAATCCGTGCGAATGGTCCAGACTGCTCACGCATCTCTAGGGTCGACGTCCATGAAAATAAGGAACACCAGCTGGCCTTTCTTTTCCTTGCACTCGAGGATCTTATCCAGTTCGTCCAGGCACCATGGTGAGGAGGCGTAGTTCTGAGAGATGACAACGATAGCGCTCCTCGATCGCTCGATCGCTTCATTGATTGCTGGTGCGATTTCTAGTCCTCTTTCTAGAGTATGGTCGACAAATGCCCTTATCTTGTTCCGCTCAAGAGCATCATAGAGATGGCTCACAAAGTTGCGCGTGTCAGCTTGTTTATAACTGATGAACGTATCATGAACCCACCGAGGAATGGAGGAGGGGTGAGAGAAGAGTTGTGGCCTGACGGTTAGGCTATGTTGGAGAGAAGAGAAGTGGTGTGGAAAGAAAGAGGTCAAGGAGAAGGGAGAGACTTGCAATTGGAATTGTGATGCTCTCTTGTATAGGAGGCCTGGATACAATGGAGGAGGAGCAAATGGAGGGAAAAGAATGCTCTGGAGTTGGCCAAATTGGATCATCATTTTACTTGAATTTGCCATTGAAACCCAAAATCAAAGCAAAGAAATTGCTGTACCGTGTTCATTCACAATGCAAGCTCCCTCGGCCTATTTATATTGAAAATCAGATTCTGAGCCTCTCTCTCTCTCTCTTTCACACACAAGCGCGCGCAGAGACAGAGCGTTTTTGTCAATCATCGTACATTGCAATATCTGTCCATAGTTGTTTTGTCATCAGATGTTTTACTCCATTGCTCTCTCGGGACATGACAACTTGTTACAGTGAGACATGACCGTCTGTTTCACCTTTTCTTGGAAGGTTGAACCGCTCGGGAACAGCTACTCATTGAATTCTGACACAAACCAGAGCAGACCCAAAGTGCCAGCGGTGATCAGACGATGCATCCTGACAACAGCTAAAGGTTTTCAAATGAGCCATGAAACATGCGGCCCCAATATTATGGGATGCTGACAGGGAATAGTTTGAAATGAGTGAACAGACGCGGGTTTTACTGTACATTGAACGCCACGAAGATTTTAAAATAAGACATGCGGTCATCCACTGAAAAAAAGACGACTATTACATTGAATGTGTAGTCAATAAAACTCATGAAAAATTAGATATGGGGTGATCCGACGACATCTTTTCATCACAAATAGATTAAAGGATGGAAAATGCTAGGTAAACTTCTGGCCATAGTTATTGTTTGAAGAAATTCTTGAAAATCACCCACAACTATACAAATATGTGAGGCGCGCAAGCACCAGTGTGAACATAACTATTTGGGTGTAGTGGGAACAAGATAATGCATGAAACCAGCTCACACCAAGCAGGCTAATACTTATAGAAACTTTGGTCGGACTGTCTAGCTAAGTAACAGCAAACAAGATTAAATAGTAAACGGCTAGAATTCCGGATCGGGGATCCAACTTTATAGAAAGTTGGGCTCAATCTCATGTGCGCTAGCTCAACATATTTTTCCTGTTGATTCTAAGTTTGCAAGATGAACCAATTAATAAAGTGAACTAGAGAAGCATCTCAACCAATGTGGGACGAGGAGAACAAAAAAGAAAACCAAGCTTTCGGAAATACTTTTCTGTAACTATTATACCGCATCATCATTTTCTTCTACCCTCCTTTTCTTGGGGATAGTTTTGGCTTATAGTAATTTGCTAACTTAGAGAGATTAGTTGATGAAGGATGTGTTGAGAAAACCTCTAGTTTTTGAAGTTGACACAATTATTTGTCTACATCAAATGTTAGACAAATGCATATATTGTCTTATCTCAGGTTGAACAAATACAGGTGAAGCTCTATTAACACTAATAGAACCCGGTGTATGAAGTAAAAATATTGATAATGGCTGGAAGCACCTTAATGGAGGTGAAATAGTTCATGAGATTGGGAAATGCATGAGGATTTGGAGGTATCGTGAAAGGTTGAATAGCTTACACTATCGTTATAATATGTAGGAAAGCAATATGAAAGTCAACCACCAGCGGAAACCTTAATAGACTCATGTGTTACTGATGGAGGCGAATCCATATATAAGCCGAGAAGAACGTGCATATTATACGAGATACCTCTTACGATTTAAAGACCTAGATATTCCGTTGACTATTAATCTAAATCTCAAGGAATATTAAGAAAGCCACATGCTTGGAGCTCTAAAGAATGATACGTGGAGGAAAATCCAATCAATCATCAATCAAATTGATGGAAATGATTATTTCCTAAAATACAGTATTTGATTGTATGAGTGACCAAATTTCCTAGTAATTGTGCCATTTATCTTCAACGACTAAATTGATTTTCCTGAAGATTATTCCATGGATCTTGAAGACTGTATCAAAATATCAACATATGGTGAAGAACACATGACTTCATGAGAACTAAAAACTAAGAAAACATTATTTTTTTGATACACTTAGGTTATGTTTGGTCGTTTTGATTTTTAGTCACGATAGGACTGAATAGGATAAGATATGAAATTTTGGGATTTTGCTTTTTTTATCCACTATTTTGGTAAATTGCAAAAATAAAGTCGGATATATTTACATCTTATCATTTGCATTGCTTGATATAAATAGTTTATTACTATAAATGAACCTAACAATTATATAAATAGAGACGATAAGAATATCTCATAACACTCTTGCCTACTTCATTTTATTTGTTTATTTTTTTTTTAAAAAAAAATTCCTCTCTTTTTAGTTCTTTTTTTTTTTTTTAAATTTCTTTGTCCCCCTTCCATCATTCTCTAATACAATGTTATTAAATAGTAAACTATAATACTAAAATGCCTAAAATACTAAATATATATTTATGTATTGAATTTATATGACAAGATAGAAAGAAATTCAACTATACTAATAAAAAATGAATAAAAAAGGGAATTATTTTTTTTCGTTATTTTGAATTTGTATTTTAGAATTCAAATATTATTTTAATTTTATTAATTCAATAAGTTTGTTATTCTAGAAAAATAAATTTTATATCATGAATATTATAAATCCTATCCACATTTATTCCACTTCCTCCATGGAATAATTTTATTCGGGTATTATCTCTTTGTATGCGACTCTATTCTATCTTGAAAAGGCACTAAATAAGGATATGATAAATTTTATCTTAACCATCGAACATAACCTTATATTTTTGTTGAGCAAAAAGTCATTTACTGACAATGATTCACTATCTGTAATCTCTTTTGAGAAGTGTATGGGTGCCATAGTAGCGCTTGGAACTTGGTAGTGTGATCTAATAGCTTTGAGAAGAAGTAGCATGGTCTACTTTGTAACCTCTTAAGGAATTTATAGTGAAATCGAGCCTGTTGGTTAGTCTAGGGCAGTGGACATTTTTGGAGCTAGCAATAGAACCTAGATGATAAGTAAATAGGTTTTTCTCAAACTTCAAACAAATATTTTTGCTGAAGACTATAACAATAGTTTGGTAGTAATCAATAGCAGATCAATGGTGACATGTATAAGTGTTGCTCACAAGTAGATATAGCAAATAATAAGCTAATAGAGGCAATAATGAGAAAATAGAGAAGATTGTTATGGAGGTTTGGCTTTATCCTTAAGCCTACATCCTCTTTCCAAGGTAACAAACTCAACACTAGCTAGAGTCCCTAGGAATCTTTAAGCAAAGTTACAATCAACACGTACTATTCTTATAAAATGATTTATGACATTATCATGACATGAGTACTGCTATTACACTTGTACACTTGCTTTTAACACGATTACAAAGCATCGTGAATATTGCACAGAGAACTTTTAGATGAACATATGTACAATATTATCAAAGAGAAAGAATAATGAACGGCGCCATTATTTCTTTATTTTTGTTCAACCCTTTTTAGCTTCTTTAATCCTTATATAGAAATCTCCAATCCATTTGTTGGAGACTCTTTGGGGATGCAAGGAGACGTTAGGGATTGATTGGATTAGTTACCACGGTTAGAATTGCCTAAACAATCCGTTGCTGGAGCAATTCCAAGGTTTTCCCAAAATGGAGTCTGTTGATGCTATACATCTATTACTCCTTTGGAAATTTGTAGATTGTTATCTTACCCGTTCTCGTTTCTCCTATGGTTTTCTCGGCATGTTAACAGTTTTAGTCCTTTTGACAAATGGTTGTCTTCAAACAACTCATTCACCAACATTCTCAAGACTCGATATCATAATGATACAAAGCTTTTTATCACTCGAACACATGCATATAATTATTAGTCTGTTGATGCTGTCCATGGTTGAACTGTGTGAAATGATTAGTGATCAATCATCCAATGATCTTTCTCGGTATGTTAGCTTCCAAGACTTCATGTTGATGAAATATTAACTATGGTACCAGTAAGTCTTCATGAGATCCTCATCATATTCGACTTATCATCTCCTATTGATAACCATAAGTCTTCACTAAACTCTCAAAGATCATTGATGTCATCATGGTCTTTCTTAAGCTTTCCATGACTATCTGCACTTGTGGTGAAGATATTAGTACAAAGGATGGTTTTAGAATCATCAAAATTTCATAGGGTTGTTTTCTCAACAGACGTAGGCTTGATCTAAACCGAATCACTATTATAAGATTTATGTAGAATTCCTCTCTCTCTCTCTCTCTCTCTCTCTCTCTCTCTCTCTCTCTCTCTCTCTCTCTCTCTCTCTCTCTCTCTTGTGTGTATATATATAAATATAAATATATATATATTTATTTATTTATTTTCATACTTATTTGATAGAAGCATATTTAATTGATAACATCAAGTTACTATATTAAATAGTTTCTACATACATCAAACTTTGATTTTATTAATACCAAAAAATCGACCAAATTTTGACTATCAACCTTTTCATCCCTCTCTAAGTTGCATATTTAGCAATAACAATTGATGTGATAGCAGCTTGCTCATATATTTTGAAGTGCTTTATTTCAAGAGCATAAAGATTTGCCATGGCTATTCATATTGGTGCAGGAGTCTGTGAAGGACAATCAATGACGAGACCTCCATATTTTGATGGAACATATTATAGCTACTGAAAGTGCACGATGAAAGCATACATCAAATCAGTGGATCCAACAAGTGGCAATAACAATGACAAAGTGAAGTACCATGTGACGGATACAAAGCGGAACATTCTTTCAACTCCAAATTTAACTCTGTAATATAATAAATTGATAATTCCTATCACATATGAAAGTCTTGAAAATTTGAAGAACAACGATGTTCATTTTAAACGTGTTTACTTTTTTATATTTGCATGAAATTCATTTCCATCAAACTGTCCCCCACAAAATCTTAAAATCAACTTTCATCAACCTTATTTTAAGTTATCCAAAAACGTGTTTTCTTTATGTTGACTCCTTAATAGCACGTTAATGTGAAATACGTTTGATGGGTACATAAAATTTGCTTACGGTGCATTTAACAGTATATGATTTTTAAGTAATTCATGCAACATGCGGGTGGATGACTGATTGCAAATAAAATGAATTTCGGACTAAAACTCGGCATTCGCAAACCTTATATTTCTTTATTTACATGTTTTGTCATATCACGTTTTTTTTTTTTTTTTTACCTTTCCGAGGATTGACTAATGTGAGTCCACGACGTTGATCAAGAGTTGGCCGCATAATCTCTATTGCCACTGAGAACTTCCTTCTTCTTCTTCTTGTTTTAGTGCACATCTATATTAAGGCTTCGTTTGTTCCGTGAAAAATGTTACATTTCTAAAAAATATTTTCTAGAAAATCATTTTCCAAGAAAATAACCATATTTTCCCGTATTCAATTAAAACTTGAAATTAAACTAGAAAATATTTTCCACTATTTGATAAGGAAAATCTCATCCTCCATGCACCCCTTCAATATTTTTTTATTATATTTTTAAATTGTTTTAAAAATATTTTTATATTATTTTTTCTTTTTCTTTTTTCTTTTTCTTTCATTTTCTTTTTCCTCTTCATTGGCCGGTCGTACGCTGTGATAGCGGCGATCAATGACCAGCTATAGGCAAACTCAAGCCTTACCATAGACCGGTGAGACTCAAGCTTGCCGGGCCGAGCTTGCCCAACATCGGCAAGCTCAAGCCTCATCATATTTAGCGACATGGGCGGGGCTTGAGCCTCATCCCACCTAGCTCGCCGGATCTAGCAAGGCTCGAGATCGCTTGAGGCCGATCAAGGTTCTGGTGACCTCGAGCGAGGCTAGAGCTCGCTTGTGGCTAATCACCAGCTGGCCAATGAAGAAGAAAAATAAAAAGATTAAAAAATATTTTAAAATTGATTTTTTCAAGAAAAAGGAAAAAATAAAAGAAAAAAGGTGTTTAGTGAAGGAAAGTGAGGTGAAAGAAGATATGAAAAATGTTGTTGTTTTTTTGAAAAACGGAAAAAAAATTTCCCTATTTTAAAAGACTTTTTCTGTTGATGGAAAATGTTTTCCCTAACGATTCATATGAAATGAACAAAATTCGGAAAATATTTTTTTGGAAGTTATTTTTCCAGAAATGAACGGGTGTAAGAGGTTGTTCATCTTCTAGTACTCTTTTTATTCTCTTATTGAATACTATGAGTATACTGACAAGTAATAGAAGGATCACTTTAATTAGGAAAAGTATTACCTTTCAAATATGTTGGCCTTGGGGACATTCTTTTGGAAAACACATGATTTAAATAAGCCCTTTACGCTAAATTTGATTGTCGAGATCGTGTCACTGAACTGTCGCAACCCTAAGACGAATTTTGAAGGTTTAACAAAATTGCTAGGTGGACGCATACAATACACTTGTGAGGTGACATTTACTCTTCGCACGGACTCTCCAAAATCCGGTTGACTGCAACATGATTTATCATTCTTTATTAATTTAAGGAGACTAGAGTCGTTATTAACCTATTTTAGACCAGTTAGGAGTTGACTAAAGCGTGGGAGGCCACGTTACTTCTGCGAACCAAAGATTTCTAGTCAGTGAACTTGATTATGCTAGTTTTAGCTAATGCTCATCACCAATACTTTTTTTCCTTTTTAATAAAACGTTATTTCACATGATCTTTCTTTCCAATTTTATTCCTAAACGTGCAAATTTATGTGACCATGCATAAGCGTGCAAGCAGTAAAAGTCGCTTAATAATCATAAACATTTAGTTTAAGCAATATGTAAAAACAACTTGAGTCTTATTGGGCAAAATTAATATAAAACTCTGTCACTGACTCCAACGAGCAAAGCGTGAAAGGCTAAAATGCATCCCTACATGCCTACTTTGCATGAAAGCTCTAAGTTTGATAAAGAGTTAATATTACGAAAAATACTAAATTAATACACTTGTGAAAAATTTATCCTAAATAAACGCAAACTGATATATTTAAGACAAATTTATCTTTCATTAGTTTTCATAAATTTTACCGTCAAATTATTGAATTAGATAACATGTGCCGGTTTACGGTGTACCAATTTGGGGTTTTACTCTCCTTTTTTTCACAATATAACACTTTATGATTTTTCGTAATATTAATTCAATTTAATGAAATTAACAAAAACAAATCTGTCACAAATATATCAATTTGGGATTTTCATGATAAAAAAATTAGGTTAATTTATCATATGTATATTAGTTTAGAGTTTTTTAGTTAAAAAAATAGTTTGAAATAAATTTATTGTATATGTATTAATTTAGGGTTTTTGGTGATATTAACTTTTTTATGTTTAATTTATTATATAATTGTGAAAGATTTCCTAATCACCTATACGTTATGTCCGATAAGCTAGATACCTGCACATGCGTTCTAACTGAAAAAGGAGAAGAAAAAATAGAAGACAACTGGGAAGCAGGAGATGTGCAACGGACGCGGACTGTCAACCTCTGAAACGACCGGGAAAATCGGTCCGAGTCTCTGACCAGAGTCACCCGCAAGCCGACAACGACGAGGGAAACTTCCAAAGCAAGGGGCTGACCATGGATTGATCGCAATGCACGTCGCGAGATTAGCGGGGTGTGCGTCATAATGAGCATTGAAGACCTATTGCCAAAGCCCCACCGATAACGTCTCCTTCCCTCTTTGTCTTCTTCCTGTTTTGTGGAGAAAGCGAGAGCATGAAGATTAGAAAGTCATCATGAGCATTGAAGACCTATTGCTAAGCTGAATTAGGAATCGAACATGAAATTTTATTAATGGAGTCCGAAAATTATTTTAAAAAATTATAAATTTATTTTACTTTTATCAATTCAATCCTAAATCTTTTTTATTTTTGTTAATTGAGTCATAAACATTTTTATATTTTACGAATTAAGTTTATTCAGCTTATTTTCCCTAAAGATCGCTAATATGGACGCTTGTCATTTTACTTGATATGATCGATGTTAATGTAGACGATTTTAATAATATTTTAATATTTTTTTCAAAATTTTAATATTTTTTATTTATATTTTCTTTCTCTTTTTTTCCTTTTTTTTTTTCTTTTCTTTTTCCCTCCGCCAGACTCAAGCAAGGGCTACCTTCACCTAAGTAAGTGTGGGACACCTGCACCAACACTGGCAAGGCCATCTCGCCGGCGCCTAGCGAGGCCAACCTAGGCAAGTGCATCCCTCACTTGAGGCTAGCCCTAGCCAAACTAGGCTCAGGCGTCCTTCACCCAAGGGCGGCCCTTGGCTGAGGCCTCGCGATGGTTAGTGGAGGGAAAAATTAAAAAAAAAAAAAAGGAAAAAGAAAAAGAAAGGAGAGAGCAAAGAATGAAGAGGGGAAGAGAAGAAAAGATTGTCCACATATCATCATGTCACGTACAATGACTAATTTTCCAACTCAGTTCCATCGGTTCAATTTTTGATTCCATCCTAAAACCATGGTTACCCCTGGCTGAAGTTGACCAAAAAAGGTGTCAGTGGGAAAGAGAGAGAATGCGAATGGGCGTGATGGCTGGAGCATGAAAAGTTTCACCTTCAACAAATGTAGCTTTTTTTTGGATAAATAACTTTAGAAACTTTGAAAAATTATATTCTATATGATATTAGTTATTTTTTAATTTATTATATTGCCAGCTAATCTAACATCTAATGTATTATAATGAAAGCCGACTTTTGAACCTTAAATGCTTCAAATTTAATAGAAAATTATTTTCTTTTCTAAATAAAATTATAAGGGTAATTTTTTTTGGAGAGAAGTGAAATATTAAAATTTTCTCAAAATCTCATTCTAAATAGAAATATTTCATTATATTGTGATACATTATATGTGTAGTAAAATAGACAATGTACAATGTTTATGAGATAGAGATAAGTTTTTTCTTTTTTGCAAGAAAATTTTAAGAGAAGTAAATTTCAAAATATCAACATAGTCATCAATATCATAAATATATCATAATACTCAAAGTAATAATTGGTAAACTTAACTTCATAAGAATGAGGAAATATTATCCTTATACATTTAATCAAAAGAAGATGTATAAAACTTTTATTAAGTGTAGAGTGAATTTATATGTGAGACAAATAACCTAAATATCTGATGATCTAATAAACTATACATATTTTTTTGTGTAAAATGTAAGTTTGACAAACCAGATGAAGTATATTAGCTTAGGGATATCCCCCAGCATTTTAAATAGAGCTAATAATTCGAAAATATGGATGTGGGAAGTCTCCACATAATAACCAAAAAGAAGAAGCTATATTGAGATTCATGTTAAAATTGGTACTTTTAACAATAATAGGCCCTATTTTATAAAGATTTTTTTTTTTCATTTTCTTTTTTCATAGTGTTTTCATTTTCATTTTCATTTTTCATATTGTTTTCACTTTCATTTTTTTCTTTTTTCCCTCTTTACTATGTTGGCCGCCAATGAGGAATTATTAAAAAAAAGGATTAATACTCGAAAAACCCAAAGTCGATACATATTTTTGTGACAAATTTATTATAAACTATTTTTTTGACTACCAAAAACCTCAAATTGGTACACATTTGATAAATTTACTCCAAACTGATACACTTATAATAAATTTACCCTTTGTGAGTTTCCATTAAATATTCTATCAAATTATTAAGTTAAATGACACATAACAATTAGCTGATATACTCACCCCGTTGGTGGCAGAGATGGTGGAGTTGCACGGTGGCCACCCGCAAGGCAAGAGTTCAACTCCCCACCTCGTCATTTTCGCGACTTACTTGCGGCACGTAGGAGGAGGGTCCTTATGGATCGCCTCAAGTTTACGCCACCGGCTGTCGGCTGTACGGCACTTCCCGAGTCACAAAAAAAAAAAAAACTGATGTATCAGTTTGAGATTTTACTCTCCGTTTGTCACAGTTATACAATTTTTGTGATTTTTTGTAGTATTAATCCAATTTAACAAATGGCATATTTGTCATAAATATATCGAGTTAGGGATTTTTGGCGGTCGAATAAATTAGTTTGAGGTAAATTTGTCACAAGTGTACCGGTTGTGATTTTTTATAATTAATTGGAGTAAATTTGTTACGGATGTATCGGTTTAGGATTTTTTATGGTTAAAAAATAGTTTAGAGTAAACTTATCATATATGTACCAGTTTTAGATTTTTCAGGGTATTAATCCTTAAAAAAAATGAAGATGGAGAAGGAAAAAAAAGTTTGGAATTAAATTAATCATCATATAATATATTGAGAAATTTTTAGACAACTTTTCCCAAACTTTAATATATTACTGTCGATTAGTTTAGAAGGGTGCTTGGTATAGATGAATAAGCTCAAATGGTCAACGAGAGAAACCTAAAAAAGCCTCCTCGTATATTGTATTGAAAAACGCAGAGAGAGGACGCATGGCGGCGCAATTGATCTCTGAGATTTTTTAGTTCTTTATGAAGTTAGTCACGATGAAAGAAAGGACGCATGGCGGCGCAATTATTAGTCCCGTCTTTAACAAAAAAAAAAAGAAGATAAATTATTGCATGGCCTGGATGCTATTGAGACTCACCTAGATCAGGCAATCGTTAGTACTATTGTTTAAATTGTTAATCATTGTGAAATGACTCTATAACTTTTCTTTACTTGAAGTAATGATGCGTGAGTCATACCAGTGCCGAACAAAAGCCATATATAAACTATTTGGATACTATTATTGTCTTACATGCGTTTTGTCAATTAAATAGACACAAAAGTTCGGTGTTCTTTTTTATGATTCCTTTGAAAGCTATCCAGGAGCCACTCTATCGGGAGGAAGTGACTTCAAAAAGTGCACCTTTTGGGGACCACCATCTTACGTGTCAGTCATTTAATTAGCCCCATATATCGATGAAATATGAAGACGTTGCTTCAATAGACAAACAAAATCTACATTAAATAATTCTTACCATATTTTTAAGGGTAAAATCATTTCTTTGCTATTGGAGTAATCATTTAACAAACTCTACCCCGAACAATTCCCTTAAAAATCACCAATTTTAAATCAAGTCTCAATTCAGTAAAAAAATTTTGTCTCATAAAATAGCACCAACTTTAGCTTGGGTCTTAATTTTGTTCGAACTTTTTTCTATCTCATAAAAAGGCATTAATTTAAAAGTCGGATTTCAATTTTAGCCTAAACTATTTTTTTGTCTCAAGCACAAAACTTTCGGTTAGTACGTAGATATGGCCCTTGTCAAGCTTCCATCAAGTTTCAACGAGCACACATGAAATGATGCGTCGAATTTTTAACAACATTATTAAATGAAAAGTTGACAATAATTAGGATATCAATTGAAAGTTTGTGTTTTTTGATGAGACAAAAAAAAAAATCAGAGCCAAAATTGAAACTCAACCTAAAGTTGATGCTTTTTTAAGAGGAGAAAAAACAAGTTTTGATTATAATTATGACACGAGCTAAAGTTGGTGTTCTTTCATGAGACAAAAAAAATGTTTGAATCGAAATTAGTACCGGACCTTAAATTGTTGCTTTTTAAGGAAATGAGGTCTTTGCCACTCAGAAAAATTCTAGATTTGTCCTTGGCTATACCCACTCATATAATGCAAGTAACTTAAAATCCCAAGGACTAGAAATTTCGTGTGGGAGATATTAATGAGAAAAGATAATCCCTTGCTTAATTGGGATTCGGCAGCTTTGCCCCTGAAAAAAAAAAAAGAAAAAAAAAAGAGGAGGTTTAAGTCTTACAAATACTAAGTTCGCCTTGAAGGTAAATATCGACGGATCCCATCAACCGGGCTCTATAGAGGGTAGTATGGCTTGTGTTTGTCGGGATCACAACAGAAGACTTACCGATGGTTTCTCCACACACTTTGCAGCAACCTCAGCTTTACGGCGGAGATCCAGGCATTTACTCGACCCTTCAATATCTGCAACGCCAAGGTTTAAACCACGCTCTTCTCCTTCTTGAATCGGACAGCTTGATTCTGGTCAAGACACTGAATCGAAGAAGGCAGCCACCATGGGAGGATCGGTCTCTGTTCATCGAAGCCGCCGCTTTATCGTCTCGCTTCCCTAATCTATCAATCACACACTGCAGAAGAGAGGCTAATGTGGCTACCGATTGGGCTTCAAAGGCCCATGACCGTGCTTCGACCTTTCAGAATTGGGCCGTGTTTCCTCCTTTTTACTTGATGGACATTATCTGTGCCGATGCCTTAGCTGCCGGTTGTAATGGGCTCTTATCTTCAATATAATTTCCCTTTTTTGACCAAAAAAAAAAGTCTTGCACGCCATGGTATCAGCTTCTAAAAGCAAAATACCCCAGCTTGATTTCTTGATAAAAGACTTGAAAGAACTCATTCATTTAGAAGAGTTTCGTTAAAACACAGATTTTGACCTATTTCGCTTATTATGTCGAGTCTTAATTCAAATAGAGTTTTTACAGAGTTGTAAAGAGAAAATTTCACATGAGATTTTCTTGATGAATTATTGCGAGTCTTATTCGGATGTAATTGAGGTCAGGAAACACTTGTGAGTGAGTATGATTAAGTGATTGTAATATTCTCTTTGCCAATTATAGTGAGATTATTTCATTGATCACTTTGTAAAGTAGGTACACCATCAAACCACGTAAATTCGCTATATTAGGTTTACTATTTTTGTTCTTTTTGCATTTATTTCTTGCTTAAATTGTTTTTGTTTTGTTTGCACTTCATATTTTACATAACACAAATCAAGTTCCCGTACTTTCGAGTTTTCTAATCAAGTCCTTTTATTTGCACAAAATATCAAATAAAGTCTCTCGACACAAAATTCGCCCAAATCCAATAGACGAGGCTGTCAGAGGAAGCTGAAGAGTTACTGCAAAATTCGGCCAAATCCAATTAATGAGGCTGTCAACAGAAGTTGAAGGGTAACATATATTAAATATTGCCTGCATGAACACTTGCTGAGAGGTCATAGATAGTGAATTGATTAATTTTGTTTTTAATTTGTCTTTCATGCTCCCACCAACTCACTATCTGCGATGGCTGTTTACGTGGGCAATATTAATTCTATGTCATGCTTTGGCGTCTTCTAACAGAAACATCAATTGGATTTGGCCGAATTTCATGGGGTAGCAATTTGATTATAAAAATTGAAAGTATATGGACTTAATGGAAAAGTGATGAAAATATAGGACGAAAAGTAAAAGATTTTCAAAAGAAAATGAGAGGGGAGGGCCTCCCGCGGGGGGGGGAGGGGGGTTGGGGTGTGTTAGCGGTGTACTTAATTAAGTAAATGTGAAAAGCAATTTGACAAGACGTTTGAATTGGGCTACTGTGCCAAAGTCCAATAAGCTAACTCTATTGGATCCATGTATGGACTCAAGTTTGGACCGATCAAATGAATATTTTCTGGTAGAGGTTGAGATGGGCCAGCATCAAGATAAAAAAGTCGGGTTCTTCAGGCTCCATAAGACCAGAACTTCGATATATAAGATTATTTCCTGCTGCAAAAAGGCTTGTAAAAATTTATCACTTCCTTTGCTACTGCAAAAGGATACTGAATTCTATTATCTATAAGAATTTATCACAAGGCAGTAGAAAATATAAGATTATTTCAGTCAGGTGAAAACCGACGCCAGAAGGGTTTACTCCTCCATGCCCCCACTCGCATGCGGTGATGTCGTTCTTCAAACTCCCCGATACCAGAAGCTGGAAATTTGCTTCAGCACAGCCTCCCAACATGCAAACATATCAATTTTGTTTTGTGCTAAATGTCTCCACAGCTTTTTCGATTGACGTCCAGCTGGTCCACAAAGAGGCACATGATCAACCATTATAAATAGCCTGAGTTTCTTCCCATTTACATGTTTGCATTCATCATCAAGTCTTCTACATCAACCTTGTCTAGTTTAATGCCTTCAATGGCATCTGTTTCCAATCAGAGCGAAATAGAAATAATTATGCATATTGAAAGCACTAAAAGACAAGCACATAATCCAAACCCGTTCCAAAAAACAACCAGTGCAACTCTAAGAACAATGCGCAAATTTCTCTGAAAACCGAAAAGACGCTACGGCAAAAGAACTTTCCAAATGAAGCTATATCCATTTAATGATGAAAGGACAATCGAGAGGATATAGACTATGTTATGTAGCCTTCAGTTCAACAATAAACAATATCATTTTAGGGAGAAAATACCAAAGCATGAAGTAAGGATCCTAAACCCTAATTGCAATCTAAAGTTTTTTAGACCACTTGTAAATGCGATGTCTGCAACAAGAAGACATACATATGTGTTCAAATTTATTTTTAATTTGAACATGCTTAAACTTTTAATAAATTTTACCAGATTTGTTCATGACGCCATATCCTACTTTGTTTGCTAAGATTTTTGGGGCACTCTTGAATCACAGTTCATCTACCCATCTATTGAAGCAAATCATGCATCCATATTTGTTATTTTCATCAATGTATATGAGCAACTTTTGAATAAGAATGTCAATCCCACAATTGGCATGGATGCCGCATTGTTCTAGGGATTTGATGATCTATTCTTTGTCATATTTATTGAGGAAAACACGCAATGTCCAGAAAAATCATCCTCTCATTGGCCTCTAAGCCAAACAATCCTTAGTATTTCATGAATCTTTCCCTAAGGGATTTCTTTTAGTTAATCAAAAGCTCCTTGCTATTTTGTAATGCCTTTCCAGAAAGAACCCATCATGGAACCAGCGAGTTTCTCCCCCAAAACAAAGACGCGAACATAAAAACCAGGGAAATAAAATCGAAGCTAACTTGCAGTCACAAATTTAGGGCTTTGCAAGGGACTGCTTGAGCATAGCAGAAAGCAAGTCGCTAACGGAAGATTAGACAAGAGGGCGGAGTGATTACTTCTTGGTCGCAAGTCGGGGGACAGAGAGAGGCGAGCAAAATCGGCCGTCAAGAGAGAGTGTGATTTGCGAAGAAATAGGTTGCGAGAGTGCGCCGAGAGAATAGGAAGAAGCCGTTGAGTGGAGAGAGAAAGGTTGTCGTCGCGAGGGAGCGACGGTCGGTGAAGGAAGCGCTAGACGGAAAGGTTCAGTGCATTGGGATAGAGTGTAGAGAGAGCAACAAGCATCGGAGGAGGAGGAAGAGAGAGCAAGTAAAAGAGTAGAAAGAAGATAAAGAGAAGAGAGAGAACCCTTTGCCTTCCACCCGCGCTGGTCTGAAGTGGGACGACGTGGACTGCCCGGACAGGTGTCAACTAATAAATGGTTGAGAGTAAAAATGACATGGAGCTGTTAGGGTACCTAATATTTTCTCCCCTCTCTCTCTCTCTAGCACGCGCACACACATCTATTTGCATTACTACTAGTCAATCAACTTGCCTTGCATTACGATTAAAATATTCTATATCGCTTTGTCTATGGCTTTTATATACTCATTACATGTATTTTTTGGTGGATATTCTAATATGGCATTAAGGCCAATATTTTTTCACAGTTTATTCCGTGTAATGTGGGCTCTCAATTATCAAATTTCACTTGTTGTCCCTAATCTTGCTTACATGTAAGAGGGATATTAAAGTATTCCAAATACTTGCATGCAAGAGGGTGTTAAAAGTACCTCTTTTTACTTTTCAACTCTAACAAGGTGAAAAAAAAAAAAAAGAAGTAAAAGGTCTTGAGAAGAATATGATTTTATTTCATCTCTGTACATTGGTAACGTCGGGAATTGGAATAATAGGGGATCTCGAGTAACTAGCACAGCCGCTAAAGTAGCTTATGATTATATGCTCTTTATATGTATATAGTCTATCTTCACTATCAATCTAAACTTTTAAGTTAGACTTTCCAACAATAGTAAAATTCGAATTACAAAAAACATCCAACTGATATCTCTTTTCTCTTATTACCTCTGTGATCAATCAGAGAACTTAAATATATGGAAACAACTATTTCGCATGTATAATATGAATTTCAAAGTCTATTATGCAAATTATTTTGCAATCATGAAATGTTCGCCGAAGACTTGAAGCATCGCATTGAATCATCCAGTTAATCGAGTGTTGGGCCTTAATTTGCTCCGATTTGCTGAGGTGGGACATTAATTTCTGCGAGTGATTTGTATGTTCTCTTGATTGAATTTGAACATAGGTATTATTTCTTCATTTTTACTTTGCAGACTGTGGAGGAGGCTTGCACCAAGTATTGTGCGAATACCTCTCTCGCTTGGAACAATTGATGGCTAAGTTTCTATTGAAAGCATTTAAACAAATCGGTGCAATTAGGAGTGATCAACTTCAAATTGAATTCGTCACTAACTTAGAATGGGGAACCGACCCTGTGACACCCAAGTTTTAATAGGGTCTGAACCGGTCGGTTCTCTAAAGTGAAATTGCAAGTCTATATATTATCATCCAGATCTCGAAGTGGAATGGCCACTAGAATTGTGGATAGAGGCCCACCATATATATCTGTTAATAATGAATCTATACATTTTGTTATTGCAACTTTTACTTTATTCAACCTGAGATGGAGATATGAATGTCATCCTAAAGTGATTGGATCTGCAATTATTCTTTATAAATTAATCACTTGTTGTTCATCTCCTTCTAGCGAATGCAACGAAGTTTCGTCGCTCTGCACTAGCAAAGACTGCTGAAATAGAATCTGAAAAAGCCTGACCCTTTTCTTTATTATTCTTTCTTCCCCAATCATAGTTTTAATGCTTTGCTCAAAAAAAAAAAATCATAGTTTTAATGCATGTATTTGTATTCCCAACTATGTGGGCAACGCTTGACGATTCTGGACACCTCCAATCAGTTTGAGGAAATATCAAGGATGTCCTTGAATTGGTCCAAGCTATTAAAGCTAGCATCGTTATTCATGGGATTGGAAATCGTTCCGTCTCAAAAGAATTGGGGGAGACAGTGATCTACTTGTGTGGCTAAGTCCCTGTAATTTCAGTTTTTCTAGTTAAATCCTTCTTAGCCTTACAGAAAACATCTAGTCAGGTCCTTCGAGTACAAACTACAGCAAATCCAACTGACCTGGCCGTAAAAAGAAGCCGAAAAGTAACGTGAATTAATTATTAATTACGTGGACACTCACCAAGGCATTGTAGATAGTGAATGAATTTAATTCTTTTTTATTTTAATTTTTATGCTCCGACTAATTCACTATCCACAGTGAGTTTTTACATAACACACCACAATACGGCGTCTTTTGATAGCTGGATTTGGCCTAATCTTACGTCGGGAGTATTTGATTAGAAAAATTGAAAGTTTAAGAATAATAATTGGAAAAGTGATGGACATACAAGGACGCAAAGAAAGTTTTTATTAACAAAAACGAGAAATGTAATTTTTTGTCTTTTATTTATTTATTTTTAGAGAGAGAGAGAGAGAGGCAGCCTTAATAAAGTACGTGTGCAAAGCATTTTGACCAGATGTTTAAATGGGTGCAATGGGCTAAAGTCCAATAAACAGAGTCTAATAATCGGCACGTCTAATAAACAGAGTCTATTGGATCCATGTGCATAGAATTATTGGGGTGCCGGGGGAGTGTTATTTACACGAAGGTCCATTTCTGCTTGTGGATTTCCATTTTCTTAGGAGTTTATTCCTCCATGGCCTGCTCGCATCCGTTTGTCTTGTTCTTCAAGCTCTGCGAGACCAGAACCTGGCAATTAGCTTCAACAGCGCCTGCCAACACGCCACCATGATAATATCGTTGCTCCGGGCGAAACACCTTCTTAACTCTTCCGATAGATGACCAGCCGGTCCACAGTAAGGGAAATGATCAGCCATTATAAACAGCCTGAGCTTCTTCATCTTTTTGAATGAGTCTGCATTCAAGATCAAGTCTTTTACATCAACTTTGTCTAGTCTAATGCCTTCAATGGCATTCGTTCCCTGCAAGAGTGAAACAAAAATAACTGCACATGTCAAAAAACAAGCCTAACTCTAATAATGATGTTCAAATTTGTATTAAAACCGTGTTACGGTAAAAACCTCTATAACACAAGCAGTATTCATCTTATGAGGAAAGGATAGATTAGAGGATTTAGATTGGGTTATGCAACCGTTGGTTCGACATTAAACCCCGTCAGTTTAAAGAGAAAACTGAAAAAGCACAAAATAAAGATCCCAAACCCTACTGGCAAAAGTAAAAAGTGGCATATGTGTCTCTCGTGGTCATGCAAAAAAAAAAAAAAAAAACCTTTTTACATCTCATGTAATTGCGAAGTCCACAAAAAGTAGACATGCATGTATGTTCAAATTAATTTTTCTTTAGGACATGCTTAAACTTTTACCAAGTTTTGTGTAAGCACTTGTAGAGCATCTTCATGACGCCATATTCTACTTCGTTTGCTGGGATTTTCAGGGCACTCTTGAATCACGATTTGTCTACCCATTTCTTGAAGCAAATCATGCATCCATATTTTGTTATTTTCATCAATGTATACGAGTGACTTTTGAACCAAAATCTCAATCCCACTATCAGCATTGATGTCACAATGGTCTAGGGACTTGATGATCTCTTCTTTGTCATATCTATTAAGAAAACATGCGATGTCAAGAAAGATTGTCCTCTCATTGGCCTCTAAGCCATCGACGACAATCCTCAGTATTTCATGAACATTTCCATGAGGGATTTCTTTCAGTCGATTAAAAGCTCCTTGCCATTCTTTGACACTTTTGCTGTTCAAGAAAGAACCCATCACCGTGAGTACCAAAGGAATCCCTTTGGAAAAACTAGTGAAGCAATTTGAGAGCATCTTATAATCACTTTTGGGATATCTTGTTTGGAATGCTTTCCAACTGAAAAGCTCGAGAGCTTGATCATCATTCAGTACCTTTACTTTATAGATTTTCCCACATAGACCAATTAATGTTTCTTCATGTTGAGGTATCAAAACGATTCTACTTCCCGAGCCAAAGTTTATAGCCTCGATCAAGTGACTCAGCGGCTCCAACAACCCTTCAATATCATCAAACACTAACAAAACCCTCTTGTTTTGAAACTTACTCCTCATGAAGTTTATTACTTCATGAGTATCGTCACCAAACTCCAAAACTCCATTGCTGAGAATGTCACCAAAAAGTGTCTCTTGCATTTTGACGAGGCCCTCTTGGCTCGATATATCTTTCACATTAGCGAGAATACAACTCCGATCGAATTGATCTGCAATTCGATCATACAAAGCTCTCACAAGTGTCGACTTACCTATTCCGCTAGTCCCAGAGATGCCCATGATTTGGACCTCTTCAACCTCTAATTGGAGTAAGGCGTACAAGGCTTGTACTTGAGAATCTAACCCAACTAGATGGAAAGCAGCCGGCTTCGTTTGTGGACACCTCAGTCTTCTTGAGATTTTCTCCACAACAGATTGGATGAATTCAACTTCAAGTCTTCAAAATGTCAACAAATAAAGGTGTGATTGTGGTGATTCGTGCTAGTAAAACTCATCTAATTTAATATCCAACATCAAATCCAATATAATAGAAGTGGAATGTGAGAGGTTGACAAGTGCTCTCATAGTAGGGGCACATTCCCCCCACCCCCTTTTCATGTTTGATTTTCCCTAACTTTTCTTATTCTTATCTTTTTGAATTAAAAAAAAAAACTCTTTTTTCTACTTTTCAATTAATTGCAAATGACACGTATCTTTATTTTGCATATGTCACACCTTTTTTCAAAATATTGACTATGCTTTTCTTGAAAAATTCATGTTAATCATAAGAATAAAATATTCAAACATGCCTCCCTCCACTTTTAACATAAAGCATTTTAATCAAACATCCCAATATTACATGTGTCGCCATTTGAACTAATCAACAAAAAATTCATGTTAATCATGATGAAACGTTTTAGTGTAATGACATGGTAATGTCAATTGAAATATGACTTAAGTCTCAAGATTCTATCTATTCAACAAATAAAACACCAAGAAATAACCGCTTTTCGTCAGAATTAGTATAGCCAGCATGGAAAAGAAGATGAATGACTAGTAGCCACTTCGGAAAAGAATATGCGATGACTGGACAGTCATAACCATACACCGATGCGAACTTCATCTCATGTTTATCTAAATTTCTAAATAACTACACATAAAAAGTTCACCTATGGAACAATTAAGTTTACTTCAAGAGTTATTTCCATTAATCTATATCATAAGCCTTTTCTCCATGCTAGGCTAGTACTCTACTACTATAATCAGCAGAATGATCTAAAACTCCATCCACAATTGACTTAATTATGAACAGCTTCATCAAATGCATTTTAGGTTTTTTGATAATGTCTAAGTTAGTGTCGGAATATGACTAAATTTTTTGTAAACTTCTCACTACACATAACCATATTGATATTCAGAGGATTAACACATTTCGGGATATTCTACAAGTGGATCATTGAAATTGCGAGATATCTCATGCTCATTGGTATATTATCCTCATAAAAAGTCTGAACCGAGCAAGAGAAAAGCTTGACTAATTGATATATTCCTTTTCCCTCTGCTGGCCACCACCCGACATCGTCAATGGTTGATAGAGGTCGCTGACCTCAAGCAAGGGACACCTCACCTAGGAGGGCAATCCTCACCCTCACCCATGCCTAAGCTAGCGAGGGCGCCCTTGGCACTCGCTTGGGCAAGGGTGTCCCATGCTTGCCCAAGCAAGGGCTGCCCTTACCTGAGGCCAATGACCTTCACCGACCATCGACAAGGTCCAGCCATAGCGGTGGCTAACAAGGGAAAAAGGAAAAAGAAAAGAAGAGAAAATGGGAAAAAAAAAAAAAAAAGGAAAAGAGAAAAATAGATAAAAACGGAAATTCAAAAAATTTAAAATATTGTTAAAAATTATTAATATCAACGAGGCAGACGTCAACGTTAGTGCTTTTCGGCTAAAATTAGTCGAATGAATTCAATTGGCAAAAAGTAAAAGGGTTTAGGACCTAATTGGCAAGTTAAAATATTTATGACTGAATTAGCAAAATTACATTAAGTTTATGACTTTTTGGATAAATTTCTCAAGAAAAGAGGGATAGAAATAGGTTGATTAAAAACATTCTCTATCCTCACCGAAAAGAGGTTCTACTACAGAAAGTTTCTTGGCCAAATTGGAGGCTGAACTTTCTTCTGGACCTCTCAACAAAAAAAAGAAGAAAAAAAGAACTTTCTTCTAAACCCTAGCTAGGTACCACAGTCCAAACAATACAATGGCCGATAAAAACCTTCTTTTTTTTTTTCCTTTTCTTCTTTGCCTTTAACGGATAGATCATTCCACAGTGGAGAGTCTTGACGGCGAAGAGAAGGGTTGCATCACAGCTAGGGTTTAACCAGTAATGGCTATGGAAGATCTGGACTGGCCCATTTTCGTTCTCTAAAATATAAACGAAAGAAAGCATGGGACTTCTGATAACCTCCTATAAGGAAAAGAAGCTCATAGCTTTGGAATTCACCAACTTGTATGCTTTCAACAACGGGACTAAGTGAGGGAAATGATGCATGAAGGAAATGGGCAGCGGGGAAGATCATTGGTCTCTAGAGATTTCTTCATGCTTGAGGGAAGAAGTGAGCATAATCAACTTGTTCGTTTGTTCAGTTATCAAAAACAACTTATGAAATGAGGGTTGCAACTGGCAAAAGATGGACATCCATCAATTTACTTTTTCTTTTCCTTTAACGTTTAACAAGGCTGTCTATCGTTTTATGTAGCTGAACACTTCTAATTTGCTAAATATGGAGGAAATCAGCATATGCTGAAACATATGCTCAGGGGGTAAAATTTAATAAATGCTAAGAGAAAAAAAAAAGTTGTGTATAGAAGGTAACAGAAGGCGTCAAGGAGTGTAACTTCACCAATTATAATAGCACAAAATGTTGTTTTTTTTTCTTGCAAGCTGTAAAAATCAAGAATATCTGAAAAGATATTCAGTATCGATGTTAAATCTCTTTGATGAGCCGACCAATTGAGTGGAGTCCTATTCTTGGAAAGTTCCTTACCTAGTAAAAGGATTCCGAATATTTTCATATATTTGTACTGCCATGGACCAAAGATGGGACTTTAAGGGCAAGTTTTGTTGTTTCATGGACAAAATTAGTAACTTCCCTTAGCATTCCTCTCAAGAAAACACGTGAGAAACTTAGAATTAGTAACTTCCCTTAGCATTCGTCTCAAGAAAACTCGTGAGAAACTTAGTACCTATTTCCAAGAGACCAACCGGTGAGATTGCCAGCTTTTTGGAGAGCGTCTCTCCACTTCCGGACCTTGTCAGCATTCTCCTGCCCGAAACCCTTTTCGCTTTGGCCAATTTGCTTGAATGATCCGGACTGCTCACGCAACTCTTTGGGGTCGACGTCCACAAAAATGATGAACACCAGCTGGCCTTTCTTTTCCTTGCACTCGAGGATCATATCCAACTCGTCCAAGCACCATGGCGAGGAGGCGAAGGTCTGAGAGATCACCACGATGGCGCTCCTTGACCGCTCAATCACTTCGTTGATTGCTGGTGTGACCTCTTTCTAGACTGCTGTCTACAAAGGCCCTTATCTTGTTTCGCTCGAGAGCATCGTGGAGATGGCTCACAAAGTTGCGTGTGTCATCCTGTTTATAACTGATGAATATATCGTGAACCCAGCATGGGATGGAGGAGGGGGGCAAGAAGAGTTGTGACCTGCCTGTGAGGCTATGCTTGAGAGAAGAGAAGTGGGGTGGAAAGAGAGAGGGCAAACTGATGGGAAGGGATTGCAATTGGAGTTGTGATGTTCTCTTTTTTAGGAGGCTCGGATACGATGGAGGAGGATTAAAAGGAGGAAAAGCTTGCTCTTCATTTGGCCAAATTTGATCATCATCTTACTAGAATTCGCCATTCAAACACGATCGAAGTAGAGAAAGAATGTACTGCTCTCTTGACTATTTAAAATAGAAATACAAATTCTGAGCTCTCTCTCTCTCTCTCTCTCTCTCTCTCACACTGCTTTTGTCCATTTTCTCGAACTGGACGTGTCACAGCACTGTCCCGACAAATTGTAATATTATTCCGTGAGATACGGCAATGTGTTTCCCCTTTTCTTAGAAATTGGAACCGCACGTGTGTGCAGCTACTGATAGAATCTCACCCGAATCAAAGCAGAAACCACGTTCCATTTTGAGTCTTGGGACGCAAGTTATATCGCCCCACCATTTTCTTCCACCTTCAATTTTGAATTTTGAGGCTACTTTTGCCCTAAAATTACCTAGAGAGATTAGCTGATGAAGGATGAAAGATATTAATTATTGTTGTTAATAAAACATTCGTCAGTAGTATTTGGAAAAAGTAGAGTCTTAGTCTTCTAAGTTTAAGCATTCTTGTAATTTAGTCCTCTAGCATTCATTTCATACAATCAAGTTCTCTTTTTCAGTTTGTGCACTTTTGGTCCTCTAAGTTTTGTAATTTTCTAGATTTTTTTATCAATTCCTCACCAGCAAAAACTAATCCTATCGAGTTAGCATTTCTTTATTTATTTTTCTTAGTTTGGCTTTCGATCATTTGCTACTCATTTGACACCACGTTAATAATGACAATCACTACCACAATAATTTGATGATTTGGTCAGAGTGGTTAATAAAAGGACATGATATAATATATCAAAAAAGTTTGAGCACTGAATTGGACAAAATAAAACTTAGAGGACTAAATTGCATAAATTGAGAATGTTGGAGGACTTGATTGAACAAAATAAAAGTTAGAGGGCCAAATTACACAAACTCTGAGAATTAAAGGACTAAAATTGTACTTAAACGTAGATTTTTTTTAAGCGATATATACAATCAAAACTTGGAAAAAAAATTCAAATTGTTGATTTTCATCGAGATAGATGAAAGGAGTTGAAACTTGAAATTGTCTTGGATCTCACTTGTAAACTGAAAATATCCTGAATTTTAACTAGACAACAAAAGATCAAATTTTTATCATCACAGGGTTACCTCTTCATTCCTTAAAAGACAAAGTGTCGGAAAGGAACGCAAGCCCCATGTGAAGAAAGGATCTGGAATATACCATTGGGACGGACCTTTCGGTTATATCATTTTTATATTTTAAAAGAAGGAACATTTTTTTATCACGACAGTGGAAGCCTATTTGATAACCCTGAATGCTGAAAATTAAAAAATTAAGCTTGTTTAAAAATCTTAACTAACAATGATTTAAAAGATTTAATTAAGTAAAAAAATCACTCGATGGTGTAAGTAAGGATTGGATTACTAATTACTACATTACGTAGAAAAAGTAATTGATGTCAAGTAGAATTTTACATCCATATTGCCAAATATATCCCCAACGATCACACTTCTATGTATGGCAAGAAATTAATAATATTCGGTCATCGATTTTCAGTTATTATTTAACAACTTTTAATTTTTATTTCAAGCATTTAAAATTGTCAACACCTTTCAGTGACTAAGATTTCAATTTCATTAAAAGAGTGCCCTAAGAGAAGTGTGTTTAGCATGGTAGATTGTTCAAAATTAAAATTCACTCACTCACACTTCTTGGAGGAAGAAGAGACTCAAAGGGAGAACTTAAAGGGGAATGTCTCTTATTTGTACACACACATCAAATGCTCAATGACATAGACTTAATGTGGGCTAATTGCACCAGCATGAAATCTGACTTTAGACAATTGGTAAAACAAACCAAAACTCAAGGTATGTACGATTCAAGAAAAATTCTATGTTGAAGGAAATTGTGTCACTTGAAATTCATTTTCAAGGAAAGTAATTGGCTATCCCTTATATGGTTTGAGCAAGAAATTGAGAGGGGAGTATTTTTCCGGTATATGGATTTTACTTTTGAATATATTTTTCCTAAGGATGGATTGTGTAATGCTACTAAACTATATCAAGAAGATTTTTCATTATGAAATGAAATATGAATCCATAAATTTACAATTGTCGGCATCGAGGACATCAAGTTGTTGTAGCTTATAATGCAACCTAGAGAGAGAGTGAATAGGGTAATTTATAAAAACTTAAATTTTCTTGTAAAATAAGACAAGTTAAGTTTAATATATGCATAACCAATTTGATGTATGCATAAATATTAAATGCAAGATGCTTCTAATAGATACAATATAAAATAAGTAGAAAGATAGAAGATGATGCACGCGGATCTTATGATGGTTGAACTTATGACTAAGCTTACATCCACTCTCCTACACTATTAGCTACCAACACCTTAAATTCCACTAGGTAGTCTCTTGAGTGGCTGCAACTTAACATGTGTTGCTTCTTCCCGAAGTTGATAAATCATACTATCAATAATTTAGCACTGCTAAAACATTTTTACACTCCTCAAATGCCAAATTCAACAGCAACATCTCTAAAAGGAGTAAATCACAAGTAACAGACATTTCTCTCATAATAAGAATGTCACTATATCATTTTTTATAACTTTCTTAGTTTGCTGACGCGTCTCCTTCAGCATGCGTTGGCTCTCTTATATAGTCTTTGATCTCCTGACTAATCGTTAAAAAAATCTTTAAAAGGTCTAATTTGCCACTGGAATTGACGGACATAATCACCGCTAATCTGGTCACTTCTACAATCAAAAGTTCTTGGTAATGGTGAGATTTCTCCAATTAGAGTTAGTTATACTTGGTAATAGTCCACTCTACCAAATCAATAACAATCAATTAGATTCTGCTTCAATTATTCCTTCCGGAGTTTTAGGCATGAAGCTAGCGGTTATATCCTTTTGACCTGCGATATTAGCCAAAGGAATAACTGGCTCTTCCAATCGAGAATGTGTAAATCATGTGAAAAATATTTTTCTGTAATTGACATAGTGAGCTACTTCTCATGATTATACCCAAGCTTCCCGCCAGTAGTTGATTGACGAGCCGCTATTCATTTGGTCTTCCTTAGTTTTGAGAAAACCTGCCAATATATATTAAAGTTGATAAAACAATTCATGGTTTCTTTCGTAGTTCTAGGCTTGAAGCTAGCAGTTAATTTCCTTTTGACATATGATATTAGCCAAAGGAATATATAGGTCTTCCTATCCAGATTGTTTACATCATGCGAAAAATATCTTTTTGTAGTCGATATAGCGAGCTACTTCTCATGAGTATACCGAAGCTTCCTACCAGTAGTTGATTGACGAGTTGCTATCCATTTTTTTTTTTTTTTGGTCGGAAAAGCGGAAACTATATTGAGGAAATAAAGTTAGTACAGCCCGCAGCAAGTGCATCAGCACATACAAGATCGATGAGGTAAAAAGGGGGGAAAACAGCCCAGTTCTGGTTCGACAAAGCCTGATTATGGGCCTTTGCAGCCCAATCAGCCACCACATCTGCTTCGCATCAACAATAGCACAGAGTGAGATTAGGAAAAAGGGAGTGCAAAAAACAGAGACCTCTCCTCCCATGGCAGCTGCCTTTGTCGATTCAACATCTCGACAATGAGCAGATTATCTGATTCCACAAGCACAGTCGCGTGAGTGAAGCCTTGATGAAGCAGGTGTTGTAGAGAGAACGAAAACGCCTAGATCTTCGCCTGCAGTGCCGAGGTTGCAGCTAAGTTTTTGGAGAAACCATCGGTAAGTCTTCCTTGGTGATCTCTACAAACGCAAGCCATGGTTCCTTCCTTACTGCTTGGTTGATGAGTTCCATCAATATTTACTTTCAGGACACCCCGATCTGGTGGCCGCCAAAGCGATCCCCTGTTTTGGAGCAATCTACCCTTGCAACTCAGTGATCAAGCAAAAAACCGAGCGACATGGGAGTGAGCGAGTGCTGCCTCAGCCACCTAATTCGGATCAAGTCTTGCATGTCTAAAGACAAATTCATTCCGAGTGCGCCAGATTTGCCAAAGAATGTTGGCGATTGTCTCTAGACCAGGTAATAGGTTCTGTCTTCTGACTTTCTCCATGAGCCATGCATCAATACGCTGAATTCCATGAGGTGAGGTGTGAATATCAATTTGGGGATGAGACCACACATGCTGAGTCCATGTACAGAGCAGGAACAAGTGTTCTAGGGTTTCTGGTGTCTTCTGATTGCATAGTATACAGAATGGGTTGTCAATGATATGTCGTTGATAAAGATTTGCTCCGGTTGCTAAAGCATTGTGACAAAGTAACCACAAGAAAGTGCGAACCTTTGGGGCAGTTTGCATTTTCCATAGTTTCCGCCATAACCATGTTGGGTTCTGATAAAATGTGGAAGCTGCTCTATTTGTGTGAGTACTTGCTGTTTGTGTAAGTGCATGATATGCAGTTTTAATCGTATAATCACCATGATTGGTAGCAGTCCATATAAGTTTATCCTTGGCAAAATTAGGTCTTTCCGGAACGGTATTGATCTGATCTATCACCTACGAGTCAAAAAATCTATTGAGCGGATTGTACTTCCAAGTGTTGTTGGTGTGATCTATGAGGTCAGCCACCAATTGAGGCTCTTCTTGGGCTTTAGGTCCACCTAATATTCCGATTGGTAGCCACCTATCTTCCCACATTCTGATTGAGTGCCCATCTCCTACTGACCAACATACAGTGGGTAATATTGCATCCCTTCCACTCAAAAGACTCTGCTAGCCCCAGGATGGGCGAGAGCTTTTCTGTAGTGCAGTAACTCGTTGAATGGAAGTAGAGTCCTTTAAAGAATTTACCCCATAAAGATAAAGGCTGATGAAGAAGGCGCCATGCTTGTTTGCCAAGCATGGCTTTATTAAAACTGATAAGATCTCGAAAACCTAAACCACCAGCATCATTTCTTTGTTTCAGTACTTCCCAATTTTGCCAATGGATCCCTGATTTGCTTCTGTCATTCTCCCACCAGAACCCTGCAATTTTCTTTTCAATAGATTTGCAAAGAGACATAGATAATTTGAATATAGACATGGCATATTGTGGTATAGCTTGTACCACAGTCTTGAGAAGAATCTCTTTCCTACCCTTTGAAATGAGGTTTTCCTTCCATCCTTCCAATTTTGCATGAACTCTACCCATGATCCATGAAAACATGTCATTTTTTGAGCACCCCCAATCAGATGGTATTCCCAAATATTTACCACATATTTGCAATACTGGTACTCTTAGCTCCCTGGCCATATTCTCCTGTAAAGTAGTAGGGCAAGTTTTGCTGAAAAAAATGCCAGATTTGTTGCGATTAATAGCTTGGCCTATCGCTAAGCAATACTGATGCAAGAGATTTGATAAATTATTCATGAATTGTACCATCAAAAAAGAAGATAGCATCATCTGCAAAAAAAAACATATGTGATAGAGTAAGACACCATCTGTTTAGTTTGATACCCCTAAGAACTCCCATGTCGACAGCGATGTTAATAAGATAAGATAATAGATTCTCCATAAGGATAAAAATATATGGGGATGGAGGATCACCCTATCGAAGGCCCCTGGTAGGATGGAAATACTGTAAATGCTCGCTATTCATTTTGACACAAGATGATGTTGTTGTTATACACTGCATTACCAACTGGATCCATTGGGAATGGAATCCTAGTTTGTGTAGATAATCATGAAGGAAATCCCATTCAACTCTATCGTACGCCTTTTGCATATCCATCTTAAGAACAGCTTGAAAATGTCGCATCCTTTTCATTGTCTTGAGCTGTTGAAGAACCTCCTGGACTAGTAAGATATTGTCCTGTATCTGTCGACCACCCACAAAAGCACACTGTTCCTCAGAAATCAGAGTGGGTAGCATAGGTTTTAATCGATTAGCAAGCACCTTTGAAATAATTTTATAAGCATAGTTGCACAAGCTAATAGGGTGATACTGATCCAAACATTCGGGGTGAGGGGTTTTAGGAACCAAGGCAATAACAATCTTATTTAGTGCAGAAGGTAAAATTCCTGAGATAAAAAAGTTGTGAACCGCTTTGAAGAGATCATCTTTAATGATGTCCCAATGTGTCTGATAGAATAAACCATTCAGCCCATCTAGACTTGAAGCTTTGGTGGCTCCTAACTGAAAAGTGGCCTGTCGAACCTTTTCGAAAGTCACCATTGCTATTAAGGCATCATTCATCTCCGACGTAACCACATAAGGGCATTGATCTAATATAGGTCCATAGTTGCGACTGCCCATTGTGGTATATAACTTTGAAAAGAAAGTGAATGCCATCTCTTTTAACTTGCTGGAATCATTCACCCAAATGTGATTTTCATCTTGCTACATACTGATTCGATTCCTTTGCCGTCTTTGTATGGTAGTGGCATGAAAAAAATTTGTGTTCTTATCGCCCAATTTCAACCAATTAATCCTAGATCTCATTGCCCAAAACTGTTCTTCGCATTGCCACACCTTGTGTATCTCTTCCTTCAAAGCCATGGCTGCTGATTTGTCATAAAATGCATGTGTCTGGTTGGTACGGTGCTGTAATTGTTGCTGCAATTCTGCCACTCTAAGATGATTGTTCAAGAATTTTGTGCGACTCCACCTGGTTAGAGCACCAGAAACCACCTGTAACTTAGGCAAAAGATCCAAATGCTTCACTAACTCTGAATTCCAGGAAGTATCAATGATTTCTCGACATTCACAATCTTGGTTCCAAAAAGCTTCAAACAGAAAGTGCCGATGTCTTCTACCAACAGGAGCCGTAGTATTTAATAACAGAGGAGTATGATCGGAGGCCACAACAGGTAGAGCATACACTTCAGCCCCAGGGAATATTAAACGCCATTCCATATTACATAGGACCCTATCAATATGTTCCTTTATGAATTCATCCCCTTCTCGGTTATTCATCCATGTAAAAGCACACCCCTTAGTATCTAGATCCATTAGAGAACAGTCATTCAAAATAGCTTGGAACGAAGACAAGCGATGAGAATCCGCTGGTCGTTATCCCACCTTCTCCCAGTGATAAATAATTTCATTAAAGTCGCCTAAACATACCCATGGTAAATGATTTTCATAACTGATTTGTCTAAGATCCTGCCAAACCTGTTGGCATAATTGATATACTGCAGGGGCATGTAGACAAGTAAGACGCCATGTTCTATCCTCCATAGCGTCCTTACATAACAAGTCAAATAGGTCCGGAGTAGATTTGATAGTTGTCAAGGAAAGGCTGGCATTCCAGAGCATAGCCAATCCCCTAGCTGAACCAACCGAACAAAACACTTGAAGATGCAAAAAATGTAAGCTACGTTTCAGTCTTTGAAGAACATCCTCTATGTTTTTAGTTTCCATCAAAAAGAGGAGATCGGGCTTTTCATTTGCCACGAGGGCTTTAAGCGCTTGGATTGTCAGGGGATTGCCCAAACCCTGACAATTCCAACTTAAGTGTTTCATCTGTGAACAGGTGGCCGTTGAGGGCCAGCCACCTTCGCTCAGCTTCCATCTTCACGTGCTTCCATGATAGGTGTATCTAAGAGAAGTGATTCATCAATGTCATATGGAGCTGCAATTCGCATGTCATAGAGATTATAGCGTTTAAGCTTCTTGGCAGGAACAATCTTTGGAGTATGTCGAGTGCTTTTTGTTTTCTTAGCCTGAGGTAAATTACTTGATTGAACCTGAACCCCCTTCATTTTCTCTGTTGCAGGTATGATTGCAGTGGTAATAATGCTACTCAGCAAGATACCAACTGGACAATGCTGATCCTATTGAGCTGTCGATGAAGTGCTTATGATTGGAGTGGGCTGCAGTAGGGGAGCTTCTTTTGTGGTGGCTATGTAAGAGTTTTCCTAATTGTGGACTACATTAATTGATATTGTAATTTATCGTTTAACGTTTATCGTTTTACGGGGTTTGGTCTAAGGTGAGATAGAATGTTTCTTAATTAGTCTAATATGGGCTGGCTAGTGTGGGCCGAGTTGAGCCTGGCCCGTAATGAGAGGGACTGGTTGGAAACTCTATAAATAGTGCTTAAGTCTCTCCTCTAACCCTAATTCTCACATGTATCCTCACCTAAGGAGTGTTTACCTAACATTAAACATGAGGGGGGTTGCCTCATTGAGCCAGTGATACGGAGGGCAATAGAGGAGAAGGACTTGCGCGTGGAACATTGTGTTTCCGCTTCCGCTTCAAGTACAATGGATCCTAAAACAGGTGCGTAAATCTTTCTGATCTATTATGCATGCTTTTGTTCTAGTTATGGAGATCTTGGGGTTGCGTAATTTGCATCCTACATGTGGTATCAGAGCAATCATAACCCTAGAACTCGAACGCATAGAATTTTGCCCTAATTTGTGATTTTTGAGATTTTTTGTTTAATAAAAATAAAATTAAATCACAAATTTGGATTGGGCTCGACGAGACGAGCAAGATGGTCGGCGGCGCGTTGCTGGGGGAGGTCTCACGCGCCCCCACGCGCGGCCACGCGCCGCCTGCGCGTTGAACACGTGCCGCGCACTCTGGCGGCGCGTGTGGGCGCGTGGAGCCTCCGTTCGATGCGTGGGTGGCAGCATTGGATTTGTATGATCTTCCTCTACGTTGTGATATATTTATTTTATATTTTTGATTATTTTATGGATGTGAAAATACATACAAAACCCTAAATACGTGTATTTTTAGTGTATTTTTGCGTATTTTTCTTGTATTTTCTGTGATTTTGGAAATACAAGTGTTGGGTTACTGGTATGTTATCACATAAACATTATAATAGTGTGATTCATTAATAAAAATTAAATTTTATTGTGAACTAAAGCTGGCTTAATGAGATACAACTATTATGGGATAGTATTTGAACTATGTATTGAGGTTATGAGAAACAGTAAAAGTTATGGAACTTTTGTTGCTCAAGCATAGTTATTTATACGAATCTTGATGTATTTTTGTTTCTTCTAATAACCTTTGAATGATGGACGTCTTAAGAACTCGTGACCAAATTGATTATATTAATTATCACATCTGCTGAATGTGAGTAATGTATGTCAGTTAAGTTATTGCATATTTTACCTAAATTCATTTGGTCACTTGTTAAGGTCTATCAAGTTGAGCATTGGTTTATGGTTAAGAAGTATGACAACATTTACGCAGATTAATAATATCTATTGTTATAAGATTAGATATTTGGTTCTGTGTTTTGACTCAATTTATAGGCCACTAGTTGATGTAATGATAATTTGTTACTTAAAAATTGGCTAATAAATCAGTTGTTGGCCTTGGAGTTATTTTTTGCCTTATGAACTCATGAGTGATAATGGATAAGTTATCAAGCTTGTCAATTTGGTGTACCATGTATTACTATTGATGTTATTTTGTGAGAGATATTCTAAATCAGCATTCTTTTAATGTTGTTCTAGTAATCAGTAATCGAGGTGCACAAGAGATGCTTACTTCTATGTTATGAGAAATTTCTTGTGTTGTTGTAATCGTTGATCTCATTGGAATCTGTCTTTCAGGTTCGCTATATATATATGTATAAGAAAGATTTTATTAATGAATAAAGCAATATAATTAGCATGATATGTGATTTTGGTGATATGCTGCCCCTATCACTAAAGTTAAAATCACATGTATATGGTGTATGTGAGAAATAAAGTTTATATCCCTGATATGAGAGAATTTCAAGGATTCAATTGAGTAGTGACCGCCAAAGTGGCACGCTTGATTGGATTTGAGAAATTTCGGTCTCGTATGATGATTGGGATGTCTCCTGGTCTAATGCATAGTCATATTCCCAAAGGAGGTGATTGTGTATTAGTTCATGAAGGGATACATGATGGTGTGGTGGAGGAGTGACCAATTCTAGTGATTCATATACCCAAAGGTGATGAATTCACGAAAAATTGGAATATATTCTTATAACCGCTATCATGTGGGGAGTGTACAACTGCATGTCATGTATCTGCCCAAAGGTGATTATATGATTATGTGTGTAACTCTCTGGATGTGTACTTGTACGTCAAGTTACACGATGCTCACATGATGCTAATTATATACATTGCTTGTTTTTTAGTCACATTTTCTGTAATTTGTAACTCCACTATTATTGAGGTTTTTACTGCTTCAAATTTAAGTTGTGGACATATGATTTGTTACTTGAGAAAATAGCAATTAAATTTGCTTACTGTCCATGAAGCGTTCCATTCTAGAACACTTGAAAAGAGGTTTGCCTGCGGACTGTACTGCTATAAGATGATGGAAGCCTTAGTTGCTTGTAATTATGTCTTGTCTGATATCGAAATTAGGACACATCTGCAAATGTTGTGTTTAAATCCTAATGATATATACATCTCGCATATGGTTAAAATGTTGTTTCCAAAAGTTTTCTATTTAAGGAAAATGGCCATGATAAAGAATAAACTGGTTAAAAATTAGTCTTGAAGGTTGTCGGGCCTAATAGTACCGGTAAGTATTTTGACAAGTATGACCATACTAAATTACTTAAAGGGTCTTTTGTCAAATATTTGGTAAATTCTGGGGTGGTAATTTAATTACTATACTTGAAAATCCTAACAAGAAGATTTGGCTAAAAGGCATGAAGCACCATAATGAACATGGTGATGAGTATGGTAAGTAAGACTAATTTATTCGGTCTTCTGTGGACTAATATTATGAAAGCAACTTTTTCCAAATACAAAAGGTGTCTCTTATCAAAGTTGTTTCATAAACTTCTTTTGAGTTATAGACTGGGCATAGACTACTTGAATCATATTAAATTTAGAGGTGTTATGGAAGTGAGATTATCTAATCCAATTTTAAGTGCGTTGCAATTCAGATCCACTCGGAATTATTTTGTATCTTATCTAAATTGTTAAAGGGGTATTGATTTTATGACCTTAAAGAAGATACGAAAATTATAGAATCACATACTCTAAAGTTTCTAAAAATCGACGTATTTGTAGAGGATAGCTGCTTTCAAACTATTAAAGATAATAGTATGATGGAGGTTACTATGTTTTTGTCTTTACCTATACAGATAATTATGGAATCTCCTATACCATAGACTAAACTTGTTGAGGTTTAAGGTACTATTCTTGATATAGTTTATAATGAAATTTCTTAAACCTCTCAAGTACAGAATGAAGTGATTGCAGCTTTATTAAAGAGATTTGTTAGGAAAAGATGATCAGTTATACCATCAGAATATATAATCTATTTGTGAGAGTATGATTATAATATCTTCTAAATGGTTGTTTTAGCAACTTATATAAATGTTATTTCTTGTTCTTAATTAAGTATGTGATTAGATGCCATAAAAAATAATAATAATGTTTTCACTCGAAAGAGGGGTGGATAGTTTATAGTGAAGAAATAAATATTTCTTTCTATTATTTCTTTAAAAGATTCTTTCAGAGTGAACATGGCATTAATAATTTATTTTGATATGAAGTTACGTCAAATAGATACAAAATCTATATAGTGCAACTTGATGATTTTGCAGCAGATTCAAGTAAACTTGTGTGTAGACTGAAAAGTCTTAATTCATGGTCTTAAGCAAGTTTCTAGACAATATTATTAAAGTTTCGTAGTGTTGTTATTTTGTTCAATTGGAAACAAAGTAATTCAATATACTACAAGGTCAGTGGGAGGAAATTTATTTTTTCTCATACTTTATGTACATAATTTTTTTGCTTACAAGTTGTGACATTGAGACATCTTATATCCTTTGTACTAAGGTCTGTAAGGATTGTTTTTGCCATATTATATTAGATTTTCTCGGAGGACATTTGCTGATTGTATATTGGAAATATTTAATATACATCATTGCAAGCCAGGAATTGCTCCTGTTGTTAAGGGTGATGGACTGAATCTATCACATTGTCCTTATTTAGATATTGAGAAAATCTGATTAAATGGTGTACCTTATGTCAGTGCACTTAAAAGTATAATATATGCTCGAATTTGCACTAGACTAAATATCGTCTTTGTGACGAGACTTTTAGGCAGATATCAATCAAATCCAGGATGTGATCACTGGGTTGCTGCCAAGAAGGTTTTGAGGTATTTAAAAGAATAAGAGATTATATGCTAATTTACAGACATGTTTAATTTTTACAGTTAGTAAGGTATTTAGATGTAAATTTTGTTATTTGTTATGATGACAAGAGTTGACCGTTTTTAATTTTATGGATTGACCCATACGGTTGTATTGAGACAATAAATTTGTAGTATTAACAACAAATGTCTCAATGGGTCTAAATATATGGTGGTCAAAATTTTTTACCATAAAAAAACGGTACAGAAAGGTGACGTTATAATATAACATATTTCCATAGATTATGTGATTATAGATCCACTAACTAAAGGCCTACGCCCATGTGTATCTAAACGACATGTCATTAGCATGGGCCTAGGAGCATCATGAGATGCTGTTGTTTAGTGGGAGCTATTTTGGCTTTACTCTAATAAAGTTCACATCTGTGTTCGTTATATTTTGTAACGGTTTGATATGTATCAACTTTTGCATTCAATGAAATATTTTTGAATGTGTTGTTATGTTGAATACATATTGATAAAGTCTCAAGGTACTGTATAAACCTTGAGTGAAGGCTAGGGGCATCCAGTTATTAGCCTTATGCATATGTCTTGTTATACATAAAGAAAGGTTAACCGTAAAGACAAGACATATGTGGGTTCATTGGAACCATAAGACATTCTCTAGTGGCACAAGTTTTTTGTGATGCTTAAGGTAAGAGAATGGACATTCTCTAGTAGCACAAGTTTTTGTGACGCTTAAGGTAAGAGAATTGTGACTGACAAATGAGATCTCTCTATGAGAGATGTTATCCATTTGACATACTACCATATTGAATCCATATCAATAAAGTTGAGAACATTCGTGACCATGGAAGGCTCTGTGTGTATACATGCAGTTACCGCCATGATTCGGTGTTTAAGACTTTATAGGATAGGATTGACTATTAAGAATTATCTCTGGACCAATGTGCGCACATACAGTACGATTTCAATTAATATAGTCCAAGTGGGAGAATGTAAGAGTTTTCCTAATTGTGGACTACATTAATTGATATTATAATTTATTGTTTAACGTTTATCGTTTTACGGGGTTTGGTCTAAGGTGAGATAGAATGTTTCTTAATTAGTCTAATATGGGCTGGCTAGTGTGAGCCGAGTTGAGCCTAGCCCGTAATGAGAGGGACTGGTTGGAAACTCTATAAATAGTGCTTAAGTCTCTCCTCTAACCCTAATTCTCATATGTATCCTCACCTAAGGAGTGTTTACCTAACATTAAACATGAGGGGGGTTGCCTCATTGAGCCAATGATACGGAGGGCAATAGAGGAGAAGGACTTGCGCGTGGAACATTGTGTTTCCGCTTCCGCTTCAAGTACAATGGATCTTAAAACAGGTGCATAAATCTTTCTGATCTATTATGCATGCTTTTGTTCTAGTTATGGAGATCTTGGGGTTGCGTAATTTGCATCCTACAGGCTAGTGGCGGCAGTAAAGGGAGGTGGTGAGAGGTTGTGGGAGGCGTTTTAGGTCACTTTCCTCCATTTGTTTCTCTATATCCATCTTTTCAAAGTATAACTTCCAATAAGGACTATGCTCCTTAACCTCTGCACGAAGCCATTAACCGTAAGGCAACTTTTCCTTTCCATCCAGCTTTGCCTCATCAAAAGGAACATCTAGGCAATACGTTGCATAATGGCCTAACTTGCCACACAAATAACATAAATGTGATAGTCACTCATACCTGAAATCCAGCCATATAGTATTGTTGTTGATTCTGATGAGTTGGCCCGTTTTTAGCGGTTTGGATAGGTTAATTTCCACCCTTGCTCTGCCCGCTCTCAGGGTAGAACCTATTGTTGTATCAGCCTTTACTTGTAGCACTCGACCTACATTTCTAATGGCTTTGCAAATCATTTGTTCAGTGCACCACTCCAAAGGCAGACCGAAAACTTGCACCCAGAAGGCGCATGTGGAAAAGTTGTAGCAATGCAGCGGAGTATTTGGAATCCATGGTTTGAAAATTACTAGATGACCTGAAAATAGCCAAGGTTCGCTCTCTGAAATTCTCTGTTTATCTGTCTCCAACTTAAATTTTGCTATATATAGACCCGCTTCCCTTTGCGCAATATCAACCTGTTGTGTTCGCCATGCCAGCTTCAAAGTGCTTTGAAATGCTTGAAAATTGATAGAGGGATTAGAATTGATTTACCTATTAGAGTTAATTGGCATTCCTCCAATGTTGCAGGAGATGGCACGACGTTCCACACATCAAGTTTCTGTTCCAAGCATAAACGTCTCAGGCGTTGGCATAGCACAACAAGTTGGGGTGAATTCTGTTCATCATCGTGGTCCATGAGCTGACTTGGAGTTACAATGGAGATGGTTATTGTTGAAGATGACCAAAAACTGCCATGCAAATAGCAAGATACAATTTATGAATCTAGTAGGGTTGGCAATTGAACAGAGATGAGGCAGAAGGATGAAACTGATTCTGGAGAAGAGTTAGAATGGGCAAAGTAATTCTCGTGTCACAGGGGAAGGAAAAGGGTAAGTGAAGACAGCAATGATGCTATCACCAAGAGAGAAGATAGAAAGGAGTTCAAGATGGATGAAATTGGCATGGCGGAAAGACAGATTGGGGAAAAGGAAGTCAATTAGGGTTTAGGGTTTGAGCTACCATACCGATAGAGAAAGCTCTACATGTCAAGAAGTTTTTGTGAATCTTCTGCTAGCTCCGAGTTGCTATCCATTTGGTCTTCCTTAGTGTTGAGATAACCTCCTAAATATTTTGAAGTTAGACAAAAAAAAAAAAATTCATTGTATGTGCATAATAGGAACTTTGATGTACTAAGTGAAATGATTCAATGTGGCTAGAGGAACGTACGTGAATAAGTCTAGAGAAATGGGGAGTTCATAAAGACTTGGAGGTACCAAAGTGAATAGTCTACAGGATTTACATCACCATCATACTCAAATTGCCTAATAAGAAGCGGTTGGAAATAAACGGAAAGTCAAATATGACAAAAGTTTGATATAAGCGAAACTTTGATTTAATCAAGGATTGCGATATAAGAGGATCTTGTCATGAGCTACAAAATTGAATCCCGAGGTAAGTTATTTTATTTTTTCACAGCTTTCTAATATGATATGGATTCATATTTTAGAAGAAAGTAATTGACCATCAATTTCAAAGATTATATACACATAAGAAATCAATTATGTGTGATGTTCGTAAAATTCTAAATGCAAACGAACATGTCAAACAAGAATAATGAGAAAGAATATCGTCCCATAGAGATTGATGATTAATAAACCAATTAAATATTACAAATGAACTAATTCTAAAATTTATCTAATAGATCAAAATAGAATTGAAAATAAATTAAAATTAACAATCTTAGAAGCAAAATTTTGTAACTAAATGTAGTTAATCAATCAAATAAATATGTTAGAGTATCTAATTTCACCATAATCACTAGATATAAATTTTAATTCATTACGACGTTATCAAACATGTGATAGTAGAATTTCCTAATTTATTTACTATCCTATCTCTAGGTATGGCAAACCTAATCAGTTATCAATCCACTACATCTCTATATGAATTTAAATAAACATAAGTACATTAAAATCTATGAACTTTCATAATGAATCATTTAGACCACCTCATCACCGAAAGCCACACAAACAACATGGTATGCCTCTATCCACATTTAGTTCATGGTCATATAATATAAGGAGTAATTGCATATTATCATTTTTCAGTCTCATATATGCATATCGAATCATTCAAATGGCGGACAGTCACTTAAAGCATTAAGTACAATAATATATAACTCACGTGAATGAAATCACATGCAAAACATAAAAAGCAAGAAATTCATATAATCATGGTTAGACTACATCGTAGCCCTAACAAAAGAAAACTAGAATATAACAAAAGAAGAAATAAAATATAAATCAAACCCAACATCATGATTCAAATAACAAGAATTTTGTCACACTTTTTGCCTTCTCTTCAAAATACTTGAAAAACTCTCAAAACAATGAAAAATTATCTAAAACTAATAACCTAGCTGTCTCTCCAAGTTCTCAATGTCATCCTATTTATAGACACATCCAAGACTTCTATCATGAGGCTATTGCTTATTTTTTGCTAAAATTAAATCACTAAATCCCTAATTTAGAATCCACCTTCTAAGACTTCCTAATTTGAATTCCTGAATCACAGAACTTTTCATTTCCTTCTTTTTACTATTTTTCCATATTTTCTCCATGTTTTATTATACTGCATAAATAAGGAAAATGCGAATTAATAAAAGTAAATCCAAACATTTTCTCACAAATATTGTATTATTTGTTGCATAAAATAGATAAATAACTCTCTTTTTATAGAGTTATCACGTGATATCTTGGTTGATTGACAATTATCCTAAAGGCAAGATATTTTCCATAGCTAAGTTACTCTATTTTTGGAAACCAAAGATTTAATTGTTTGCACAATCTATGGAAACTCAAGATTGATTGACTTCAACGACTAAATTGAACTATTCAATAATTGTCCAACGATTAGCTTGGAGATGATCCTCATGGAAATTGTCCAACGGGAATATTGGATGTTAAGGAAAATAAAAGGAGATCAACAAGACACCAAGGAAAGAATACAAGTGATCAACAGTTCAAAATCCAAATTTCGAAAAATCTTTATATTATATTATCTTTTGATAGCACTGAAATTATAATATTTCGAGAAGTGTTGGCACAATAATAATTTATTTTTAGGTGTAAGAGAGTGTGACATACTTGCTTGAGTATAAGTTGCACCTATTTTAAGAAGAAGTGCTTGAGTATAAGCGGCAAATTCTACTATAACTACTCAAAGATTACTAGTAGAATCTAACTAGTAGGCTATTAATCTGGAAAAGTTGACTTAGGCTTATAATAAGTCGAACCACTATAAAACTCTGGCTGTATTGTTTTCTATCTCTCTACTTATATTCATTACTGCCTTATAAAAGCACACCACTAATATAAGTCGATCCTACTTATATCAATTCATTGTTTTTATTTTTATGCTTATATCAAATTTGACATTTTTTAATTCCGTAATGTTTTGTTAGGTTTCTTGAAATTACCTATTCACTTCCCTTCAGGTTGCACTATTAGCCAACAACGATTGATATCAGAGCAAGGCGCTCATTATTTTGAACTATTTACTTCTTGAGTTCACGTTCAATTCTGGCTAGTGTGATTGGACCATGAATTGTTAAAGGACAGAGTAACACCATACCTCTCTACTTTGATGGCAAAGATTATGATATCTAGAATGAGAAAATGAAAGCACATATCCTTTGATGTGGGAAGTTGTCCAAAATGGAGTGAATGTCGCAACATCAAGCCAAAATGCTGCTACTGTCGCTACAGAGGAGTTAAGGAAATCAAATCAAACAAGATTTTTAGCCTAGCCAACCATCACTCTGCAAGAATTAGCTAAACGAGAAGCACTTGATGTTAAAGCATTATAATCTTTATATTGTGCATTATCTCTTGCTAAATATAACCTTGTTTCTTCATGTGAAACAACAAAAGAAATATGAGACAGATTACCTATGACCTTTGAAGGAACTAATAGAGTTAAGGCGACTAAGACAATCATTCTCTTTGGTAGATAGGAACCCATCAAAACAAAACTAAATGAAAGTATCACTAAAATGTTCAACAGATTCACCTAAGTCATCAATGGACTAGCTTATCAAGGGAAGACTTACACCTCTATTGAGAAAGTGAATAAACTTTTGTGAGCACTCTCAAAAGAATGGAATAACATAAGGCATCTATTTGAAAGACACAAAGGATCATGCCTCTTTCACTTGATGAGTTAATTGAAACTCGATTGGCATACAAGGCAGAACAAGTGAATAAATGATGATGATCCCAAAGGTGAAAAGTCAATTATTTTAAACTAACATTTGTGATACTAGTGAAACAAATTCTAAAGTAAAAGAAGAAGACAAAGAAGTACTAGCCTTGATGGTGAAAAAATTCAGGAATTTGGCAAAAAAAGGAAAGAACTTCAAAGGGAAAAAGCGGTTCAAGCAATCTAAGGAGACAAAATATTTCAAGAGCAAAGAAGAAGGTAAGGACATAATTTGCTTTGAATGCAAGAAACATGGGTATATTAAACTAGATTGTCCACTTTTGAAGAAAAGGAAAAGAATTTTGAGAAGGAGAAGAAGAAGAAAGCCCTCAAAGCAGAGACCGGAGTGACACTATGTGTTAGGACGGTGATGAAGATGTATATGCTAACATTTGTCTAATGGCAGATTCAGAGAAATCAAGGTAAATTACCTTAAAATCCTTGATGAAGTGTTAGATTATATTGATGAATTATGTTTGAAATTTAAATTTACTCTCAAGAAAATCTTTGAGTTGAAGAAGGAAAATGGAAGGTTAAGGCAAAAAGATCTTTCCAAAGATAAAAAGATTGTTACTTTAAACAAGGAAGTTTTGGAAATCAAGGAAAATGGAGATTTGCTTGAAAAAGAAAATGATTCTCTCAAAAATAAAATTTAAAATATTTCAAAAATAAAGATCTCTCGAAAACTTTGCAACATATATTTTCCATTCAAATTCCACATTATGACAAGTCCAAACTAGATTTCGAAAAGGAAGAGACGTCAAAAATGATTTTATGAAGGTTAAAGAAAGATTGAGGCATCAACCTTCAAAATTCACTTACAAAATTCATTTAACAAAACATGTTGGCCAAGACTCCATCAAGTGCTTAAAGGAAACCATTCCAAGCAAGAATTCCCAAAAGTTTGGATACCAACTCAAAAGTTTATCTTGAGAATGGCATAGCCCTCTAACACGAAAGGGCGCAAGCAAATTTGGGTACCAAAGAAAAGCGTGGACTTTCTTTTATATTATAAGTACCAAATAAGAAGAAAAATGGTACTTGAATAGTGCATACTTAAGGCATATGACTAGAGATCCAAGCAAATTTGTTCAGCTCGCCAAGCTCAATAGAGGAAATGTTTCATTTGGAGGCAATATTAAAGGAAAAGTCATTGATAAAGGAATGGAAGCAGAATGCCTTACTATCGACGTTTCCTTGCTCAAAGGATTGAATTACGACCTAGTTAGCCTAAGTTAGTTGTGCAACATTGGGTTCAAGATAAGCTTCTAATAGGACAAATGTTTTGGTATAAGGGTCAACTCTCAAACCATTACCGAATCCAAACATGGCAATATCTATCTTCTAGATGTAAAATATGATGATATCGGTGCCTTGTTTTTATCAAAGATGAATAGGATCTTTGGTACATAAAAATGGGACACATTAGTGTCAAGCAGATTTCTGAAAATGAAGTAAAAGAAATTTCAGCTATATACTGCTTGCACATTAGGTAGACAAGCAAGAAGTTCATTCAAACCAATAGATCATCTTTCTCCTAACTGAGCTTAGCAATTGTTGCATATGGATATACTCAGGGCCAACGTGGAGTCATGGACTTGGTGGTAAGAAATATTGTTTGGTTATGGTGGATAATTATACCAAGTTCACTTTGGTGTTCTTTCTTACTTATAAAAGCAAAGTATTTCAAATTTTTTTTTGCAAAATCTACAAATAAATTTCAAAATGAAAAAGGTTATATTATTTCTTGCATCAAAATAGATCATGAGGGAGAATTTGAAAATCAAAGTATGAGTTTTGTGATCAAAATGGCTTTCAACCCAAATTTTCATCTCTTTATACTCCATATCAAAATGGAGTTGTTGAGAGGAAAATTTTCTTCTTACAAGAAATGGCAAGAAACCTTTTGATTGAAAGCAAAATGCCTTCATGTTTTTTGGCAAAAGTTATTTCAACTGCATGTTACATTATTAATTGTGTATTTTTAAGACCGTTACATAAAAAAACCTGTTATGAGCTTTACGAATGTAAAAAAAAAACCAAAGAATGCATATTTTTGTGTATGTGAATGCAAATGCTTTATTCTTAAGAATGTTCATGATCATCCTAACAAGATTGATGAGAAGTCAGATAAAGGAATATTCCTAGGATATTCCACAACAAACAAAGCCTACAAAGTTTCAATAAAAACTCTTAGGAAGTGGAGGTATCAATGAACGTGAAGTTCCGAAAAAGTCATATGTTAGTGGATATAAGCAATGAGCTTAGGTATACCCAGGTGCCCGATTATAATCAAGTACACAAATATACTCAAGAAGGCAAATATACTCAGGAATCTGGAATGAGAGCTAATATTAACTAGTCTGATTCTTCAAATACAAATGGAGCCAATCATCAAAGCTAGGACAAAGACTGGAGATACAAAACTAGTCATCCAGAGGAGCAAGAACTTGGAAATCTAAATGAAACTATCAAAACTCTCAGACAAAAGCTGGATGGAAGTAATACAAGAAGAACGGCGTAAAGACACTAAAACCAGTTTGATTCTTTTTATTCAGATTGCTGTTCATCTTCTTTTTTCTTTATCCTCGGGATAAGTACACTAATGGTGCCATAAGTTGTGTACGGCGCTCACTTTGGTGCCAAAAGTTTCCACCGAATCACTTAAGTGCCAAATCGGAGAAAAAACGATCACTTTGGTGCCACCGGCAAGAAATTCCGGCCAAAATGATTACGTGGCTTTATATTTAAAAAAAAAATTTGATAAACCCTTTAAACGACGTCGTTTTCTATCCTATTTAAGAAAACGACATTGTTTTGCCATCCTATGTGGATGGCTTAGGAAAAACGACGCCGTATAGCTCATTTGTGATTGAAATTAGGGTTTTTTTTTTGTTCATCCTCGCCGACCTAGCTTACTCGGCCACCGTCGCTTGGCCACCATGCTCGGCCACCGTCGCTCGGCCACTGTGCTCGGCCACCATCGCTCAGCCAAGAAGTGATGGGAAAATAGGAGGCAAGGGCGGAGGAGGAGGAGGAAGAAGGGGGTTTGAAGGTGTAGAGAGAGAGAGAAGACGAGGAGTGCGAGGGAAACAAGGAGGGCGCAGATGGAGATGGTGGATTGAGCTCTGTTTAGAGAGTGGCTGGTGCTGGTGTTGTTCTTTGGGGAAGATGACGCCGCCGCCATGGCTTCTCTCTCTCTCTGCTAGTGTTGTTCTTCGGGGAAGAAGACGACACCGCCATGGCTTCTCTCTCTCTCTCTCTCTCTCTCTCTCTCTCTCTCTCTCTGCTGGTGTTGTTCTTCGGGGAAGAAGACGATGCCGCCATGGCTTCTCTCTCTCTGCTGGTGTTGTTCTTCGGGGAAGAAGACAACGCCGCCATGGCCTCTCTCTCTCTCTCTCTCTCTCTCTCTCTCTCTCTCTCTCTCTCTCTCTCTCTCTCTCGATTTGGGGATTTAGGGTTTCGACTTGGGGTTTAAGACGCCAAACGACGTCGTTTGGTGGTTTACACGCTGACTGGACTCTCCGGCAAGCCACATCAGTATAAGAAATTAATAAATTAAAAAAAGGCCACGTCGGATTTCCGACCGATCAGATCGGCGTTGGCACTAAAGTGAGCGTTTTTCAAATTTTTTGGCACTTAAGTGATCCGTCGGAAACTTTTGACACCAAAGTGAGCGCCGTACACAACTTATGGCACCATTAGTGTACTTATCCCCTTTATCCTCCACCTTGGCTGAATGCAGAAGCAAAAAAGCGAAGCCATCTTCTTCTTGCTCTATCCTCCATCGTTCCCTGAAATTTCCTTCGAGCTTGGCATCTTCCAGATCTCAACCAAGATTGACGACAGTGAGCTCCGTCGTGCATCTACCTTGAGGCCTACATCTGGAGAGCTTGAGCTACATCGCTGCATTGAGCTCAAGCTCTAACTATGGCGGCTCGGGCTCCATCGTAGCATTGAGTTGGGTTAAAACTCTGAAAACGATTTGGGCGTTCTAATCTATATCTTTTAAACCCATTGTGCTCCATGAAATCGACTCGCAATTTCCTTTCTTCTATTCTCTTTTTTACCCTTATATAATACAACTAACGCATGAGTTTGTTATACATCAATCTGTTCTTGAAAATCAACTCAACTTGGAGTTCGTCGGGCATCTTAGCAAGTCCAAGTTGAGTATCTAGATCAAAACACAATGGACTAGAACCAAAAATTTTCTTAGAGATTGAAGGGGAAACCGTGAGAATGGGTTAAGGAAGATGGTGAACAGTGAACACAAAAGAAAAAAAGAAGAAGTTCATAAAATTATGCAAAATTACATCTTTTTAATTCAATTTGTCCAAGTCAAATCACCGACTGTATCACGTAGGATGGCTAGCGTTGACTAGACTGCCATATCAGTAAATTTGACAAAAAAAAAATAGCAAGTTGACTGCATTGGTAACTCATCAAAAGAATTAGCAATAAACTGGTCAAATTGAAAAGTTTTGAATTAAATTGATCATTGTACAATAAGTTCATGACTTTTTGGATAATTTTCCCCATAAGTATTCATTCATATGCTTTCTCATATAAATTTTTGTTACGTTTTCATAGTTTGATTAGTGCAAGTCTATGACAATCGAGAGTTAGCGGCAAGATATTTATTGCCTCTAAGAACTTCATTCTTCTTCTTTTTCAGTGCACGTCCAAATTATGAAGTAATTCATCTGACAATACTTTTCTCAAATATAATGAGCATATTGACAAAGTGACAAGTTATAGAACATCACTTTAATCAGGCAAAGTGTTAATCTTTCGAATCTGTTGGTCCTCTATAAATTGTTTTCAAAAAACACTCGAATAAACACTTTACGCTATATTTGATGTCAAGATTATTTCACTGGATTTGTAACATAACAAATAAACATAATATTTCTCATACAACGGATTTTCTTTGGCGGACGACAAAATATAACGTCTAGCATATCCTATCCAATTGGGTGTTTGATGATTGTAGATTAGGAACAGGATTAGAACTAAAAACTAAAAAATATAATTTCAGTTGGGGAAAAAGGTAGGGCACTTGGTGAATATGAGAATAACTACAGCTGAAAAGCGACCACCGAGAGTTGGTCGCTGCGGCCACCACTTAAAGACGAGGTGGCTCCGAGATTCCGTTGACTAGAAGATTTCAATATGTTGCTAGTCTGACGGCTGTGAATTTGGTGGTGGTGTCGACTTCTCAGAACGAGAGGTAAAAGTCCAGAATCGCAGGCGATGGAGTCGAATAGCATGCGTCCTTGGTGATCAACTTTGCTACTAGGACAATAACTTAACAACCGTGGCTGATACGGCTTGCAATAGATGTGGCTGATACGACTTGTGTGGCTATAGCGAGCAGAATAAGCTTGGCACTACTAAGCAAAGGTTATTATGTGAATACACATTTTCGCAACATCCAAAAATACCTTTGATAAAAAGAAAACTTGATGTGGTAAGGCATCGTCAACATCATAACCCAACCACCATGGCATTTACTCATACAATAATACGGCACTCGAATGAACAATGTCAAGCAGCAGGGATGTATTTATTTCGCTACTGCGGTCCTTTACTACTGCAACTGTGATGCAATGGTGCATGGAGAGCCTATTTATATTCTAAAATAGAGAAATCAAATCAAAAATATATAATCAAAATAGATATAGAAAATCAAAGAAAATATCTTAAATATCTTTAAAATATATCTGAATATCCTAATATTACTAACAGTTCCAAAATTGAAGTATTTGGTAATGTAATGCCAAATGCTCTTAAGCTTTCATAGTCTTTAAGGCCAATGCAACTCTAAGGGCCCATTTGGTTCGGCTTTTGGAGAATGCATTTGCAGTAATGCAAATACCTTTGGGTGAAGGGGGTTTTCCGAAATGTAAATATCGTTTGGTAAAATTTGCATTGAGAAACAACTTTGGCCAAAATACCATTTGGTAAAATTTACATTTGTAATTAACTTTTATTAAATTAAAAAAGTAAAAATACACTTATATATTTTTTTGAAGTCCGGCCACCGAACCTTCGGATTCGACGGTTCGGATGGCCGAATTTGGCCCCCGGACAGCCGCCGGGTTGCGCGAACCCAGATGGCGGCCGCCTGAGGTCACGAGACCCAAGCAACGGCCGCCTGGGGTCACGCGACCTCAAGCGAGCAACCTCAGGCGGCCATTGCCTAAGGTCGCCCGACCCTGGCGACCATCGCCTGAGGTCACGCGACCTCAGGCAGCCGCCTGAGGTCCGGCAACGGTCGTCGGGGTCAGGCAACCCTCAAGCGGCGATCGCTGGCGCGTCGTCGGCGCGCACGACCTGACCGCTGGCCTCCATGCGGTGGTTTTCCTCGTGGATGAACAGTAACCGCAAAGTGAACAATAATCGGAACTTGCATTCCGGAAATGCAAGTTCCCAAAGGACTTCTGGATCTACTTTGGCCTAAGGGCCCTTAGGCTCCTTTGGAGATGCAATTGCATCTCGCCAAAGTCGCTCAAAAACTCGAACGAAATGCATTTGGATTTGGTCAAGGGGCTTTAGAGTCCAAATGCTCATCCCTAAAGCTGAACCAAACAGAGCTAAATCAACATTGGCTTTCAGCTTTCCAAAAATGGTACTTCAAGGGTTTAATGAATATTTGTCATTTCAATTTTTCCATCACTAATATTTTCATGAGTTTGTTGCGCTCGCTTTTCAATTGTCAATAGTCTCTCTCGAACACCATTCTCGTCGCCCAAATCTAGCTTGCCGAGAGTTGAGGGTTGAGAATTGAGGGTCGCGGGCTTGTCTCAAGTGACATCTAGTAAGTCGCGAATCTGTCTCAGGTTGAGGGTCAAGAGTTGCAAAGCATCCCGCCCCAAGGGTTGGCGAGGGCTGCCAATGCTCGGCTTTGGTCACCAGGTTGCCTTTAATCGCCCAGTTGACGCTCGCCCTTGGTTCATGCGAGGTGACCAGATCCCTGCAGCCCTGGCCTCTCTCTCTCTCTCTCTCTCTTCCTTTTCTTAACTTTTAAATTGCTTCACAAAAAATATACCGAAACCCAATTATTCAAAATGCTATTTTTTTAGCAATTCACCTCGTATCAAAGAATTCTTTTTCCCAAAGCTATCTCAAATGCACGCAATGACCCCTCATGGCAATCATAGGAGATAATTCCTCAACGAGTATTTCGTTGCAAGAGTGCAATAATTCTTGGTAGATTCCCAAAAGCTAATCCAAAAGCCAATTATATATTATTTTATGGTTATTTAAATGACCTATGTCGTATTGTACTTTAACTTTAAGCTGACTTTAGCTTTTCTTATACTAATGATCCTTAACTTTGTCTCTATTGTCTTTTCATACTGTTCATTAGTTAAAACACAGTGTTCGAAAAGGGGAGTCGCCGTCATTAAATTTGAGGTGTTAAATAATAAAATATTCATGTCCTAAAGGCATGCTTTACTTAATTAACTAAGAGACAGAGGAGAAGTTCCAGAATGATTTTTTTTTTTTTTTGGGGTCGAATCTTATCGTGGGGAGGTCCATCACTATCTCGAAAGATTTGATTTCGTTTGACACGTGTACCGACAAAATTAATAATTTAAAAAATAACTTTTCTAAAAATGATCTACTTTACAATCTAAAAAATAAATAAGCGACAAATATTTTTAACATTCTCAAGATTGTTTAAACATTAAATTATTATCAATAATAAAAATATTTTTTATTAACTAATTATTTTAAATAATATAAGTGATTATTTTAAAATATATATATTTTCAAATCATTCAATTTTGTTAAAGAAATCGAGTCTAAAAACCAACTATGGAAACCATCATATCTTGTCATGGCACCCTTAATCTCTCGTAATGAAAATAAATGTATTACCAAATTATTCTCATATTTAATAAACTACCATCGCATTTCCTCAAGGCTGCATCAAAGCTGCATCATGTCCTTGTCTCTGAATTGGTACTTTTTTATAAGACTAAAAAAGTTTAGCCTAGAGTTAAGACTTGATCTAAAGTTTGTACTATTTTACATGACAACAAAAATTTGAGCCAAATTGAGACTCATGCTAAAATTGGCACTTTTAAAAATAAGAGGCCATATTTTTTTTATAAAAAAACTTTTTTCTTTTTCTATCTTTTTCTTTTTTTTTCCCTTCTTTCCTTTTTACTCTGCTAGCCATAGGCATAGGTTTATTTAAAAAAAGAAGAAAAGAAAATAGTTATTATAAAAATTATCTATGTAAACAGCAAGTACCAGTTGTGTCACTTAGGATGGTCGGCACCGATTTGAATGCCAAGTCAGTAATTTCCATTCAAAATTGATCGGAAAGATTAAATTGACAAATTATTAATAAGATTAGAACTAAATTGATATAATTGAAAAATATAGAATTAAATTGACAGTTATACAATAAATTTAGAAATTTCTAGATAACATTTCCCAAACTTTAAAGGGTATTGATTTGTTTAGAAGACTGCTTGGTATAGATGAACAAGCTCAACAAGTCAACGAAAGAAACCCAAAGTCTCCTCATAGATCGTATTGAAAGACGCAGAATGGACGCATGGCGGCGCAATTGATCTCTGAGTTCTTTTATTTTTTGGGAAGTAGGTGACGATGAAAGTAACACGATCATTCCTTTCGGGTCCTGCAATTATTAGTCCCATCTTTAAAAAATAAAATAAAATATTGCATGTTCTAGATGCTATTGGGATCATGCCGAGCATGCAATTGCTAGTCCTGTTCTTTAAATTGTTAATCATTGTGAAATGATTCATAACTTTTCCTTACTTGAAGTGATGATGCATGAGTCATATCAATGTCATAAAAAAATCAGAACGATGTCATGTCACAGATATAAAATATATATATTTAGATACTATATTGACTTGTATGTATTTCCCCAATTAAATAGCCACAAAAGTTCAATGCTCTTTGTGATGATTCCTTTGGAAAGTTAATCAGGAAGGAAGTGACTTTAAGATTTCACCTTTTGTCGACCACCATCTTATGTATCAGTTATTTAATTAGCCCCCACATATCCATAAAGTTTAATAAACAATTCTAAAATCATGGAGATGTAGCTTCAATAGACAAACAAATATGAGAATAAGTTAAAGGATTACAACAGCCCGAAGCATGGGCATCCGCGTACAGAAGATCCGAAAGGAGGGGAGGTGGGGACAAAACCCAGTTCGGTAATAAGTTGCCATGATAATGGGCCTTAGCAGCCCAATCAACCACAAAATTGGCTTCGCGTCTACAGTGACGAATTGTTAGGGTAAGGGAAAAGGGAAAGCTTGGCCGCCGCTTCTGCAAGTAAAGGACGCATCTCCCATGGCGTCAATGATGGATGGTGAATCGCATCTATCAAAGCAAGACAGTCAGATTCAAGCACAAGCCGGTCTTGATTTTTGCCCTACTGTAACAAATGGTCAATAGTGATCAGGAATGCCTGGATCTCGCTGGGCAAAGCCGAGGTTGCTGAGAAATCGCAGGTAAAGCCACGGAGGAGAGTTCCATTGTGATCTCTGAGTATACATGCCATAGCTCCTTTAGAACTCGTTTGTTGATATGCCCCATCATATATTTAAGAGTAAAAACATTACGTTGCTACTAGCATAATCATTTACCAAACTTCGCCCCCATCCCAATTCCCTAAAAATCACAAACTTTCACTTGAATCTCAATCATATCTAAAACATTTTGTTTATCCATAAAAAACGTTAAGTTTAGTTTGGATTCTAATTCCGATCCAAACTTTTTTTATCTCATAAAAATGCATTAACTTAAACTCAGATCTCTAATTTAGCCTAAACTCTAAATTGTCTTATGAAAAAACACTAGTTTTTCTGTCAATGCCTAGATATAGCTACTCTCTAGCTTTCGTCAAGTTTTTGGCGAGTGCATGTGAAATGACATGTCAAATTTTTAATGGCATTATTAGAAGAAAACTTGATGGGAGCTAAGGTATCAAGTAAAAGTTTGTGCTTTTTGATGAGACAAAAAAGAAAGTTCAAATTAGAAATACATACCTTGCCCTAGCTCGATAGGTCACATTTATTTTTTCGTGGGTCGAGCCATTTCACTTGAGGATCCCAGCTCAAAGGTGTCGAGGTGACTGGACGTGGTCTGATCTATCGGGTTCACTACCACAGAACCGGTTAAGGCCACCTTCCCTCCTTCCTATTTGACGCTCTGTTTTGCCCTGTCTCAGTTCAACCGAGACGGGACTCTTCGTTCTTCGCTCATGCTCGCGTTGAATGCAAATAATTGTCTCCGAGTTGGCCTTGAGTATTTTTTGTTATTTTCATGCTGATTTCGGCCCAAGTTCTTGTCGCGTTTGAGTCCGTGGCTTTCCTTTTAGTGTCACACACCACGTGTTTGCCGAAATGCCTGAGTTAGATCCGTAAACTTTCTCTTGAGTCTGATTTGCCTCCGAGAATGTGCATCGGGCGTAGAGGAACGAATGAATGAGGAAGGAAATTAAGAGATTTTGGGCTTAGTTCTAGCAATGGCATTGGTCCACTTTGGGCTTAAGTTGAAGCTAGGCAAATACGGGCTGATTTTGATACTTAGTGAGCCTTGGGCCTGAAGTGTTAATTTGATAAATTTGGGCTTCGTTTTTTTACTACAAGGGTTGGTGAGTATTGAGCTTAATTCGGCTTGTTTGGGTTTATTTCATCGAGCACATTCCTTTCTTCGTCCTTGTGTCCTCGGCCCAAATCTTGTAGTCCGCCGAATCTCATGTTTGGGCAGGGCCCGGGCTTGGCCCGAGTCCCCTTTTAAAAATAAAAAAAATATTTTTAAAAATAAAAAAATTCCGAAAAAATGTTTTTTTTTCTAAAAATTAGGAAAAAGCTTAAAATGTAGATTTTGAGTAATTTTCTCTTAAAATATGCAAAGACCTTTCGTCAAAAATTGAACTCAAAATTGAACAAGCTCTTAGGACTTTACAATAAAGTTTTGGATGTTATTGGAACAATTATTAGGGTGCTATTTGTGCATTTCAATTGATACTTGACTGCGTACTTTCAATTTGTTTTCATGATCCCACCATCTCACAATCCACGGTGGGTGTTTATGTAGGTAATATTAATTCCACATCATGCTTTAGCATCTTCTAATAGCCATGTCAATTAGATTTAGTCGAATTTCACGTCGAAGGGGTTTGATTAGAAAAATTGAAAGTATAGGGACTCGATTACAAAAGTAGTGAAAGTACAAGGGCGAAAGGTAAACAAATTTCAAAAGAAAATGAGAGAGAGAGATGCGGTGGCCTGTATTAAGTAAATGGGCCAAGCTTTAGGACAAGACATTTAAATTGAGCTAATTGACTCAAGTTTGGACTGATCCAAGGAATACTTTTCGGCTAAGGTTTGAGATGGACCAACACCAAGATGATAAGAATCGGGGTCTTCATGCTATGTGAGACCAGAACTTGGAAACTTGCTCCACCAGCGCCTCCCAACACGTGAAGATACTATTTCTGTGTCCGGCCAAACTGCTTCCACAACTTTTTCGATAGATGTCCAGGCGGTCCGCAATGAGGGACATGATCGGCCATCATGAATAGCCTGAGCTTCTTCATCTTTTTGAACGAGTCTGCGTTCACGATCAAGTCTTCTACATCAACCTTGTCTAGTTTAATACCTTCTATGGCACCCGTTCCCTATTAAAGCAAATAAAAAAATTATGCATATCAAAAGCACTTGAAAATAAGAAGATTTTCTAAACCGTTCCAAAAAAACAACAAACAAGTCTAACTTTAAAAGTAATGTTTAAATTTGTATTAAAACCGTGCTAGTCTAAACAACCGTGATAACACACGCCGTTTCTAAATGAAGACATACTCATCTTATGATGAAAGGACAAACGAGAGGATTTATTCTAGGTTATATAACTGTCAACTAAACAATACAAATTGCAATTTTAAGGAGAAAATTAACAAAACGCGAAATAAAGAACCTAAACCCTAGTCTCTTGCTTAAACTCTGATTGGCAAAAATAAAAATTGCATATGCCTAATTATGCAATCTAAAGTTTTTTATACCATGTAAACGTGAAGTCCACAAAAAGAAGATATACATTTATGTTCAAATTAATTTCTTGTTAGGTTAATGCTTAAATCTTACCGAATGTTGCCTAACTACTTGTAAAGCATCCTCATGGCGCCATATTCTGCTTCGCTTGCTAGGGTTTGCTGGACACTCTTGAATTACAATTTGTCTACCCATTTCTTGAAGCAAATCATGCATCCATATTTTATTATTTTCGTCAATGTATATGAGCGACTTTTGAGCCAGAATCTCAATTCCACTATTGGCATGGATACTGCATTGGCTCAAGGACTTGATGATCTCTTCTTTGTCATATCCATGAAGAAAGCACGCAATGTCAAGGAAAATTGTCCTCTCATTAGCCTCTAAGCCATCGATAACAATCCTCATTATTTCATGATCGTTTCCCCTGAGGGATTTCTTTTAGTCGGTCAAAAGCTACTTGCCATTCCTTGACACTTTTGCCATTCAAGAAAGAACCCATCACAATGAGTACTAAAGGAAGCCCTTTGGAAACACTGGTGAGGCAATTTGAGAGCATCTCATAATCACTTCTGGGATATCTTTCTTGGAATGCATTCCAACTGAAAAGCTCGATAGCTTGATCATCATTCATCGCTCTTACTTTATAGATATCCCCAGATAGACCGATTATTGTTTCTTCATGTCGAGGGATCAAAATGACTCTACTTCCCAAGCCAAAGTTCATTGCCTTGATTAGGTTGCTCAAAGGCTCCAACAACCCTTCCACGTCATCAAACACCAACAAAACCCTCTTCTTGTGAAACTTACGCCTCATGAATTTTATTGCTCCATGAATATCGTCGCCAAACTCTGAAACTCCATCACTGAAAATGTCACCAAAAAGGGTCTTTTGCATTTTGACAAGGCCATCTTGGCTTGATATATTCTTCACGTTCCCCAGAAAACAACTACGATCAAATTGATTTGCAATTTGGTGGTACAAAATTTGCACAAGTGTAGTCCTTCCTATTCCGCTAGTGCCGGAAATTCCCACGATTCGGACATCCTCAACCTCTAATTGGAGTAATGAGTACAAGCCTTGCAGCTGAGAATCTAACCCAACTGGATGGAAAGAAAGCAGGTTCGTGCCTAAGCCGCTCAATCTTCTTGAGATTTTTCTACAACGGATTGGATGAATTCAGCTTCAAGTCTGCATATTATCAATAACGAAAGGTGTGACTCTGGTGATTCATGCTAGTAAAGATAGATGAAAGATCAATAAGATTATATTCTGGACCTTAGGAGTATCGCCCGTCTAATCTAATTTAATATCCAATATCCAATCTGCTATAATAGTATATAGTGGCATGTGAGAAGTTGACCTGTGCGTGACTTAGTGTTCTCTCATCTTCGACTTTCCTTTGTAATACAATCAGTACATTTAACAATTACAAGAGGAATAAGAAGTAATAATTATTCTTCAACAAGTACCATATAGTCGTGGGATAAATTTAACTTTTCAAACGCCCGGGAAGCTCTTTTGTTGAATGTTGCCCTAAAGTAAACTATGCTAAATTTGAGGTAAACATTCCAAAGATAGCAATTCTTGGTGATGCATATTAGTACAAAATATAATGTATATGTAACAAAGAAGAGAAAATCTTTTGGCAAATCATTTAAGCAATAAATTAAAAGAAAAGGGATTGACATCAGTCAATGAAAAGTGTCTCGATGCTCATCGAAAAAGAGGTTCTACTATAGAGAGTTTCTTGGCCAAAAAAGGAAATACTATGAAAAGTGGAGAGAGAGACAGAGAGGCAAAGACAGGTACAGAGACAGAGTCTGAGAGAGAGAGAGAGAGAGAGAGAGAGAGAGAGAGAGAAGGAGATTTAAGAGCAGGCGATAAAAAGAGGGAAGAGCACAAACTGGAGGCTGAACTTTCTTTTGAACCCTAGCTAGGTACCCCAGTCCAAACAAGAGAGAGGCTGACAACAACCTTCTTTTTCCTCTTTTTTGCCTTTGACAGATTCATCATTCCATAGTGGAGAGCTTTGGTGGTGAAGGGAAGGGTTGCATCACAGCTAGGTTTACCCTGTGTTGGCCGTGTAAGTGGTCTGAACTTGCCCATTTTGGTTCTCTTTAATTCTAACGAATGAAAGCATGGGGCTTCTGATAACCTCCTACAGAATAAGTGGCTCATATGCTTTGGAGTTCACCCACTTGTTTGCTTTCAACAAGGGGAATCAGAGTAATCGAGGGAAATGTTGCATGAAGGAAATGGGCATTTAAGGAATCCTCTTGAGAAAACACTTAAAAGGAAGAGAAAGATAGTACCTGTTTTCGAGAGGCCAGCCAGTAAGATTGCCGGCTTTGCGGAGAGCGTCTCTCCACTTCCGGACCTTGTCAGCATTCTCCTTGCCAAAACCCTTCTTGCTTTGGCCAATCCGCTTGAATGGTCCGGATTGCTCGCGCATCTCTCTGGGGTCAACGTCCATGAAAATGAGGAACACCAGCTGGCCTTTCTTTTCCTTGCACTCGAGGATCTTATCCAGCTCTTCCAGACACCAAGGCGAGGAGGCGAAGGTCTGAGAGATGACCACAATGGCACTCCTCGACCGCTCAATCGCCTCAAGGATTGTCGGTGCGATCTCAACTCCTCTTTCCAGACTGCAGTCGATGAAGGCCCTTATCTTGTTCCGCTTGAGAGCGACATGGAGGTGGCTCACGAAGTTGCGTGTGTCGGCCTGTTTATAACTGATGAATGTATCGTGAACCCACCGAGGGATGGAGGAGGGGGGAAAGCAGAGCTGTGGCCTGGCTGTGAGGCTATGTTTGAGAGAAGAGTAGTGGAGTGGAAAGAAAGAGGGCAAAGAGATGGGAGGAGACTGCAATTGGAATTGCGATGTTCTCTTGTTTAGGAGGCCTGGATACAAAGGAGGAGGAGAAAAAGTAGGGAAAAGCTTGCACTTGAGTTGGCGAAACTGAATCGTCATCTTTCTAGAATTTGCCATTGAAACACCCACGAGAATCAAAGTAAAGAAAGATCTAATACGGAGTTTATTCACAATGCAAGCTCCCTTGACCTATTCTTATAGAATTCAAATTCTAGCTATTGGAATATAATACGCGGAAACAACAGGATTTTGCAATTTACGTTAACACAAAATTACCAGAGAAATAAACGAGAAATAATAAGGACACCAGAAATTTACGTGGTTCAGTCCGAGTATTGGTACCTACGTCCACGGGGAGAGTCAGCAGCAAATAATCAATTATAATCGGAGAATCAGAGTTTACAATCGCTCACACGCTCGAGTGTTTCCCACACTTAGATTTAACCCCAAACCCAAAGTGTTTATAAATAAACAATTCACTTGGACATAAACTCACTGCACAAAATTACCACGCGTTTAAGCTAAAAAACAAAACGCTCTACGTATGCCGAAAACAAGAACTCCAGCATCTATTTTTTCTTACGTACATGCTACTTCGCATTCTCCTTTTCTTGTTCGCGTGGGTGGCTCCCCTTCAACTTGACGGTGTGCAACTCTTATTTTTTTTTCTCTCATAGGGTTTCAGCAGCACACCTTCTAGAGAGATTTTGCGTTATATTTATATGTGCCCAAGGTCAAAAGTTTGACTTGGGCCCACCAATTTTGGCCCACCAATTTTTTGGCTCCACGTGTAGAGGGCTTCACTTTCCCTTTAGCTTTTATATTATGTGCCCAAAGTCAAGACGTTGATTTTGGCCCCACGTCTCTTTCCTTCTTTAAAAAAAGAATTCGTACATTGCAGGTAAAGGGAAGAAAACCTTCCTTTTTCTTCCTTTTTTGTATTATCTCATATATTTCCTCTTTTGTCTTATAGTAATATTTTGCATGTCCAAAAGTATGTCCAATAAGAAAAAAGATTTTTTCATTCGATTTGTAATCCACTTGGCAAAATCTTCATCAATCAAATTCGGTTTAATAAATCGTTATTCAAATTTAAACTCGAGAAATTAATTTAACAATTCTCCACCTTGACTCGATGTTTGAAGCTAAGTTATAGTGCTCGTTATCCATACTGCTCTCTTAATGCCCCGACGGGCGCTCACTCTCCACAAATGCTAATAGAGCTCAAGTAGAGCTTGAGCTTCGCTAAAGGAACAGACTTAGTCATAATGTCTACTGAGTTATCTGCTGTAGCAATCTTTTTGACAATAACATTACCCTTAGCTAAGACATCTCGAATGAAGTGGTACCTGATGTTGATATGCTTCATTCGCTCGTAATAAACTGGATTATATGCCAAATATATCACACCTTGGTTATCACAGTGTATATCCATACTTTTCTATTCTAACCTAAAGTCCGAAAACAAATTTTGTAACCATATCGCCTCTTTCGCTACAAAGGTTAGTGCCATGTATTCTGCCTCAATTGAAGACAAGGCAATGTGATCCTATAAGGACGCTATCCAACTAACTGCACCACTTGCTAGCGTAAACTTGTACCCTGCTAAAGACCTGCGATCATCTAAGTCACCAGCATAATCTAAATCCACAAAACCAATGGTCTCACTACCATTGTTGTCCCTCTGGTACACTATACCAATGTCTATTGTTCCCTTTAAATATATGAGGATCCACTTCACAACTTCCCAATGAACTTTACCATGACGCTTCATATAGCGATTAACCATGCTCATAGCTTGTAAAATATCAGGCCTAGTGTACACTATAACATACATAATACTACCCACGACACTAGAATAAGGAACACGGGACATATGCTCTTCCTCCTTCTCAATCTACGGTGATAATTTATTTGAAAGTTTAAAATGCTTTGCTAAAGTGTACTTATAGATTTTGCTGACTGCATATTAAAACGTGCCACGATCTTCTTAATATATTTCTTCTGAGATAGACGTAAAACTCCTATAGTCCTGTCACGCAAAATCTCCATACCCAATATTTTCTTTGCAACACTTAAATCTTTCATCTCAAATTCAACATTTAGCTGCCTCTTCAACACATCAATATCAGACATATTCTTAGTTGTTATCAGCATATTATCAACATATAAGAGTAGATAAATCAAAGAACCATTCTCCAATCTCCTAAAGTAGACACAACTATCCATCGACTTTTTGAATAGTCTTGACTAGCCATGAAAGAATTAAAACGTTTATACCACTGCCTAGAAGACTATTTCAACCCATACAAAGATTTCTTCAACAAGCAAACATGATTTTCCTTATTCGGAATAGCAAATCCCTCTAACTGCCTCATATAAATTTGTTCCTCCAACTCACCATTAAAAAACACAGTTAACACATCTAGTTGTTCTAACTTGAGATCTTACGAAGCAACTAAGGCAAGTAAACCACGAATAGAAGTATGTCTTACCACAGGAGAGAACACATCATTGTAGTCAATGTCCTTACGTTATGTATACCCCTTCGCCACAAGTCTCGCCTTATGCCTCGCTATCTCAACACCGGAAATGCCATCTTTTCGTTCAAAGACCCATTTACTTCCGACAATTTTCTAGCTCTTGGGTACTTTGACCAGCTCCCATGTCTGATTTCGATGGAGTGATTCCATCTCTTCACTTATAGCCCCTAGCCACTGCGACGACTCCAAACTAGCCATCGCCTCAAAGTAAGACGAAGGCTCATCTGTCTCCACCTCATCACCTACAGTCAATGCATAAGTAATATCTATATAACCATAACGTACCGGTGATTTAATTTGCCTTCTTTTTCTATCTACGGCTATAGTGTGCTACAGTTATGCTAATTGTCTACTATCACCAACTTCAAGAATTGCGGCCTCATTTGCAGTCTCAACTTTTGTTACCTTCGAGGTCTTTGGAGTCTCCACTTGAAGCTCCACCTCACTAATGACACCATGATCCGTCTTCTCTATTGGTTATGTCTTAGAACTCCTTTGTTGAAGCATTGTAATCTCGTTGAAGATAACGTCTTTGCTGATTAGAAAACTAGGTGATCTGAGATCAGTGCACCACAGCTGGTAGCCTTTCACCCCATGTGCATAACCCAGAAATATGTACTTCTTCGTCCTCGACTCAAGCTTACCATCACTCGCATGAGCATAAGCAAAACATCCGAATATTCGTAATCTAGAGTAATCAACAGGTTTCCCCGACCATACTTCCTCAGGAGTCTTCCACTCGATAGCAGATGGTGGAGATCGATTAACCAGGTAACATGCCACGTTTACTGCTTCAGCCCAAAATTTCTTGCCAAGTCCTGCATGCGAAAGCATGCATCGAGCTCGCTCAAGCAAATTTTTGTTCTTCCATTCTGCCACGCCATTTTCTACGGTGTTTAAGGTACTGTGTGGTGTTTCACAATACATTCTTTCTCGCAGAACTCGGTAAAATCTTTACCACAGAACTCCATGCCATTATCGGTTCTCAAGCACTTGATCTATTTACTTGATTGCTTCTCAATCAATGCCTTAAATTTCTTGAACCGATCAAACACATCACATTTGTGATTCAAAAAGTATAGCCATACCTTCCTCGAATAGTTGTCGATAAATGTCAGCATATATCGGGCACCTCTTTTCAAAGGAACCAAAGATGGGTCCTAGACGTCTGAATGAATATATTAAACTGGTCCCTTGGTCGAATGAACAACTGTAGTGAACTTAACTGGGTGCTGCTTTCCAAAGATGCAGTGCTTACATAAGTCCAACTTCCTTGTCTTCTAACCCCTTCAACAACCCCCTTTCACTCAGCATCGTCATATCGGCCTTACTCATGTGCCCTAAAAGTATATGCCATAACTAAGTCAAGTTAGAGTCTGACTCACCTGATGAAACTGTAGCGGTTTTGGTCACGGTCTCTCTCAGTAGATGATAGAGAGTATTCACTTTCTTCCCCTTCATCACTGTCATGGCACCTCGAGAGACCTTCAGTACTCTACCTTCAGCGGTGTACCTACACTTGATGTCGTCGAGTGTCCCCAGAGAAATAAGATTCTTCTTGAGTTTCGGTACATACCTCACATCTATCAATGTGCGCACCACCCCATCGTACATCCGAATCCGAATTGTCTATATCCCCACAGCCTTACAGACTGCGTTATTCCCCAAAAGAACTCTACCACCATCTGCAGTTTGGTAAGTAGTAAACCAGTTCTTATGAGGCATCATATGATAAGAACACCCCGAATCTAGCACTCATTTGTCTCCTGACGAAATAATAGTTAAACATAAAATAGCTTCTACATCACTATTGCTCCCCTCAGCAACGTTTGTCACACCGCTTGTGGCATTCTACCTATCACCTTTATTTCTCCACTTTGGACAATCTCTCATGATGTGTCCCTCCTCGTGACACTCAAAGCACCGCACGCGTCCCTTGGACTTTCTATGGCATATTCGATATGCTTTTACATTTGCTACTACTAGGCTCTCAATGTTGTTCTCTACCTCGAATTGTTAGTGCTTGCCCTACTCCTTGCGCTAGACCATTATGTCGCAACTTTCTCTACCACTCTTTAGAGAATAAGACTGACTTCACATCTTCTGAGGTAATTGTAGTACGCCCCTACAACAGTAAATCAGTAAAAGTACTCCCATGACTCTGGTAAAGAGGCTAACAACAGCATGCCCTGTTCTTCATCATCAAGTATTTTACCAACGTTCTTCAAATCCATCATGAGTTTATTAAATTCATCTAGGTGGGTTCTGATAGACGTACTTTCAGTATATCTAAATTGAAACATCATTTTCAACATGTATAGGCGATTGTTCAAATCTTTCTTCACATAGAGTGCTTGAAGTTTTGTCCATAATATTGCGGCATCCTTCTTCTCAGCAATCTCTATTAAAACCTCATTCGACAAATTTAACAGGATTGTGCTATTTGCTCTTTCCATTAGCTCTACCCTCTCAGAATCTTTCATTATAATTGGCAACTCATCTTCACCATTTAATGCCTTAGCCAAACCTTAGGTTGTCAATAATGCATGCATCTTGATACTCCATAACCTAAAGTTGTTCTTCCCGTTAAACTTCTCAATTTCAGATTTCCTATCAGACATAATTGCAATAACATATTTTTCAGATAATAATCAGACAAGCAAAAGCTCCAAATCACAATCAAGAAATATGATCCTAAGCTCTAATACCAATAGTTGGAATATAATACGTGCAAACGACAAGATCTTACAATTTACGTCAACGCAAAATCACCAGAGAAATAAACAAGAAATAATAAGGACACCAAAAATTTACATGATTCGGTCCGAGTATCGGTACTTACGTCCACGGGAGAGCCAGCAATAAATAATCCACTATAAATGGAGAATAAGAGTTTACAATCGCTCACACGCTCGAGTGTTTTCCACACCTAGATTTAACCCCAAACTTAAAGTATTTATAAATAAATAACTCACTTGAACATAAACTCATTGCACAAAATTACCACGCATTCAAGCTAAAAAACAAAATACTCTACGTACGCCGAAAACAAGAACTCCAGCGTCTATTTTTTCTCACGTACGTGCTGCTTCGCGTTCTCCTTTTCTTAATCGTGTGAGTGGCTCCCTTTCAACTTGACGCCGTGTGGCTCCTTTTTTTTTTTTCTCTCGTGGGGTTTCAGTGGCACACCTCCGAGAGGTTCTGCTTTATATTTCTATGTGCCCAAGGTTAAAAGTTTGACCTAGGCCCACCAACTTTTGGCTCCACGTGTCGAGGGCTTCACTTTCCTTTTAGCTTTTATATTGTGTGCCCACGTCTCTTTCCTTCTTTAAAAAAAAGAATTTGTACATTGTAGGTAAGGGGAAGAAAACCTTCATTTTTCTATTATCTCATATATTTCCTCTTTTGTCTTGTAGTGATATTTTGCACGTCCAAAAGTATGTCCAATAAGAAGAAAGATTTATCCATCCGATTTGTAATCCACTTAGGAAAATTTTCCTCGATAAAATTCGGTTTAACAAATCGTTATCCGCATTTAAACTCGAGACATTAATTTAACAGTAGCCCTCCCTCTCTCTCCCGGCTCATTATGCACCACTTTTCCGCATCCATGTCTCCACGTTCAAAAACTCCGGATAAAGTGAACAAGATAATTTTTCTTGTCACCGAACTAGTAAAATAAACACATGAATAATGTGAACAAGCGAATTTTTCTCGAAATGTGGGGGAAGGAAAAACGAGGGAAGCAAGCCCTTGGAAATGCTTTTCTACAACCCTTTTTTAAATCTTGGGGATACTTTTGCCATACAGTACTTGCCTAACTTAGAGAGATTTAGTCTTCATTGGTACTCGGGTTTCAGTCTTCTAAGTTTCAGCATTAGTGCAATTTAGTCCTTTAACATTCATTTTGCGCAATGAAATCCTCTATCCTTGTCAATTTGTGCATTATGGTCTACTAGGTTCTATTTTATGCAATCAAGATAAAGATTTACCGTAAAAATTACAGCATCTTGGGCGATAAGAGTATTCAAAATGACATATCTCAGTCAATTAAATTTCTTATTTATAGTTAACCAAGTAGAATTTGTCTTTGAGTAATGTATGATAATATGGTCATAAAACGTGTCATGATCTTTTATTATATTATATGTTTCTCCCTTCTATTCATCGCATGCGTGTTGTTAAATTATTGATTTGTTATCTAAAAATTTCTTTGATTTTTCTCTAAAATTACTGTTACCTAGAAGCTCCCTCGTGAACTCGTGCGCTAGTCAAAATTAGTGGCTAGTAAATTATCTCTGAAAACAAGCAAAGATGCTGGGCATGCCGGTTTTAAAGGCCTGTTAATAGGGTTAGCCGTCCAATTTCCATGCTTCCTACTATTCACCAGTTCATATGTTATTACTTCATTCCTATCGTTGATTCCTGTGCGTGTTGCTTCCTTTCTCGTACCGCGCCTATGGTACTAACGGATACAGAATAGACAAGAAAAAAATTGCTATAAATTAATAAAACTAATAGAATAACATTAATCAGCCAGGCTTGGTCAAAACAACGGCGCAGGTGGAAGGCGAAGAATGCCTCCTTCCGAGGGGCCCTAGATATCGCTATTTGATTAAAATTAAAGATGCATTCATCATCATTAATAATCCATCTTTGAATTAAACCTAAATCTCGGTGATTCGAAAATTATAGATAGCAAAGATTAAGAGATATCATAATCATAGCTCCATTTATTTTGTGAAAAATGAATAAATTTAGAAAACATATTTCTAAGAATAATCACATATATCACTTGAAATAATTAATTAATAAAAAATATTTTCATTATGGATAATAATTTATATTTAAATATTTCCATGGATGATAAAAAAAAATTTTCGTTCATTCATTTTTGTAAGTGATATAAATGATTATTTTTTGGAAAATGATTTTCGATTCACTCATTTTCCACCGAATAAATGGAGCCCATATCAATTGTTCTTCGTCCTGTCCCACTCACATAAATTGCACGTTCAAAAGCATATACTAAATCCAACGAACAGAAAAGTAGTTGATTTAAAGGAGGGAAAGGCCCCTGATCACATTAAATTTTCATTGTAACCCACCCACATGGTGAGGTCCGGGTACATCAGGACATATCCCATATTTTATGCAGCACCTCATCATAAATCTTCTCAAACAAGCCTCGCTCTCCCTCCAACATTCCTGCCGCGTGGGGTCTCCCTCCGCTTCTCCAACATCCAAATTCTCTACGAACGCACCCATGGGTTTACTGTTCAATAAGGGTTAACTCGGAACACACTGAAAATAAGTTTTCTTGTTTTTTTTAGGGTTGACTTGAAGGATATGACTTTCCAAACCAGATTGAAAGAGAGAGAAGGAACGGGGGTTCAAAACAGTAATCGGTTAACCGGGTGTTTGTCTACCGTGCAATACTAATCGACTTGCTGCTAAAGATAAGCATTATAAAGCGCATCATATATATTGGCCGAAAAGATTAAATCAGCGAAATTCTCCGAAGAAATTCAATGGTCGCTCGCAAGTCCAACCCGAGTACAGCTGAACAAGCTATTGTCGCAAAAGGAATGGGAGGCAATCACCTGGAACGGCCATGATCGTGGTCGCTTATTTTGTATTCTTGCTAATCCATGATCTGTAAACCACCCAACGTAGCATTAAATGAATCAAACCGCAAAGTCAAGTCGACCTAGATTTACTTGATCGAGCATAGGATCCCCCATGCACTTTGTGGAATAAGTTTATTGAAAAGCAGTAGCTTGTCCGACAGTATGTGTGAAACCAAGTCGAGCCGAATTACTGTCCAGTTGGCTCAATGACTACTCTAAATCAACTCATCTAATTTAGAGTCAAGCATTTTGTCTAGTTGAGCTAAAGCTTGCTAATACTCAGCTCGATAGGCTCATGAGTCTAATCGAGGTTTTGTTATTTTGTAGAAAATCATATTCAATAATTACAAATAAAGACATGTTGAAAACTAAATTTTGGTGATTTAGTTAGGCATCCATTGTATAGAAAATTAGGGATCGACTCCGATCCCTATACAAAAAATATTAGTTAAATTGCATATAGTTTTTGGGAGCATTTATTATATAGCTTAGTTCATTTATTGCATTGAAATTGGACCAGCAGATGGGCTTGAATGGATGATTCTGAACTTAACTAATATGCTGGACTAAGTCTAAGAGTATTAAACTTTGATCAAGCCTGTTACTCTCTTCACGGCCAAAATTTGACAATAAAGTTTTATATTTTGGGTCACCTGGCAAAGAAAGTAATCGGCAGGATATTCCAAAATATTCATGTATGAGAGATGGGCAGATTATTTTATCATTCTTAAGATCTCTCATATATTAGTAATTGTTATATCCAATTTTCTAATTCAAGAGAAGAAAAAGAGGATTGAGGGGAATCTCGGCCAGCATGGAAAGGGAAGGAGAGCTGGTCGTGTGTTTAAAATGGAAGGAGAGATATATTTATGATCTTTGAAAGAAAGAAAGAGTCCAGCGAGATATCTTTCTCGCATGGTTTCTCCCTGTCCACATCACGTTCGTGCTCCGCCGTTGCCCGCAAGTGCTGCCATGCGGGTCACGATTCAGAGTGCAACGAAATCCCAGAATACTTGCTCGTTGCAGCAAGTCCCCGTCCAGTTGTTTGTTCCTTCTTTGCAGGTTTCGGGCGATCCAAGCGCTTCGAAGCCCTTGCTGTGCCAATTTTGCTTCATTTTCTTATAGGTTTTTCCAGTCACGTCCGTAAGAGATTTGATGGGAGATGACACGATGACACGTCTGTCTGTCAACTATTTCAAAAGCTTAAGTTGTTGGACGATAACACGATTTGATATTTAATTATTGGAGGTCTCGCCATCAAGCCTGCAGTTGTCACCGCCCCTAGCAACGATCTCATCATCTAGATTTTTCTACGTGTACGCACGCGCATGGAAGCAGAGAGGGCAAAGAGATCAAATTACGCGCTTAATGAATGCATAATGGTGAAGTGGTGATAATTTGTCAATATACGATCATGGGGTGCTTTAGATAGTCCAAGCTAATGAGTGGGATTGCTTGGTCGATACAAGAGCAAAGTAAGCGATGATCAGTGAAGGTGCAAGTTCTTTCGCGAGAAAAACATAGAAAAAGACAAAGGAAGGTTTGACGTTCTGAAGTTCACAAAACTTGCGGGTGAAGGATCCTACGGGTTGCTCCTGGCGGAGCTGGTCTTGCACGTTGCTACCTTGATCGCTGAAAGTCTTGCCCGTTGCCGCGACCTCAAGCCACCAAAAGCTTCACCACCGCGAGCACCACCGAGCCACCTCACCTGAGCAGCTCTCTCGCCAAGCATAGCAGCGCCACCGTGAACCGTGAAGTATTGTCCATCCGAATTCCTGTGCCGAGTTTGGAAACACTACCCAAGCGCTATTACAAATTAGGTAAGACTTTTCATTAACGTAATTTTTATATATTTTGTTGCCTAATTTGTGATATCACAATCTTGTTTGAACCTTTGAGAGATATTATCATATCCATTAAATTCCCGAATAGTCTTTAAATTAGGAAATAATTCATGATTGTACAGAAAATCATCAATCCGATCTCATGTCCAAGATGTGATTCACAATTGGATAAAAAATCGTCAATCCGATCTCATGCCTAAAATACGATTTGTGATTACATGAAAAATCGACCAATATGATCCTCATGTCCGAGGAATGATTCCTCAATTTATTTCCAAAATTAAATGGATATGAATAATATCTTGTGTGGTTTGGTGATGTATTTGATGTGGATTTGATTTCTTTCCATTTTTGTTTGATTTGAATTGATTTTGTTTTTTGTTTTAAACCAAAAAGGTTTGATACATATAAAGTAGTTTTTTTTTTTTTTTTTTTTTAAAAGTGATAGATTGCATGTTTATTTTGGTTTTTTATTTTTTAAATTTCGGATTTTCATATGCATATCATGTAGTTTAGGTCATGTCATATTGCTATGTTATGTTAGGTTAGCAACATGCATTGCGTAAAATATGATTTTCATTAAACAGCAGGAAATCTAAAACAATATTTAATTGAAATTGAGGAAATCATATTTAGGTTGATGATGTGATATTCTAACTAACATTGCATATAGTTTTGTTGTTTTTTAGATAAGTATTTTGTCTTGGGCTTGCAAGTTATTTATTACTTTGTGTTATTGAGTGTTAAATAATGGCTGCGCACTTGCATGATGACCTCACATGTTAGAAGTAAATTAAAATCAATGCAAGTTATCTACAAAAGATTTTTTTTTTATAAAATAAAAGAGAAAATATACCGAAATAATGTTAGAGATATCTAGTGTAATTAAGTCTTATAACCGCAATCTTTAGTTAATAATCCATTTTCATAGTCATGCCTTCTCTCTCTCTCTAGCTCTATACTAAATGATCTCTTATTCCTAAGAAATTATTGTCATCAACATAATATATGCACAGAATTGAAATTGGACCATTGAAAATAGTGGATTTCGTAAGATCTCACATAAATCCCATCAAATCTATCGGTCCAAATTTCTTTTAATACATGTATTGAATCCACTAAATAATCTAGCCTTACACTGACTTAACAGGGTCCAAGACCTCCGCGAGCGCCATACGTGATGAATGTTTATTTATTTATTTATTTATTTTGAGTGTGGAAGATTGCTGAAAATTTCTTCAAATTATTTATCTTTACTTATCACAAGATAATTGTTGAATTTATCCAAAAGAGAAAATGAAGCACTAGTAAGCTGATAAAAATGCAGGTCCAAGTTATGTTCTAATGCCCAAGCTCAGGGTTGGGCTATAAAAAAAAAAAAAAAATCAATTTTCATAAGAGTTCAAATGTCTAGTCTGGTGCAAGTACGACTTCTGTATAAGGTGTGAAAAAAGCAGTCTGCGGATTCCTCCTTATATGTCCGTATTGATCCTAAAAAAAGATGATGATCCACAACTCAAAAGTTAAAGATAATTCTCACACCATATGGAAGATGTCATTACTATTCAAGATGTTTTATTAGCATACATGATATGAGTTGCCATGCTAATTCATAGGGTTTATTGGATTAATAGCAATGTAGCACATACTTTTCTTCCCTTGAACTTCTGAGATTCTGTGGAACTGCTTCGGCTTCGGGCACTCGAATTCGCACTATTTACATAGAGAAAGAAGACCCGCGACGAGTCGGTTCATCTGGATCGGGTCTGTCCACTCCTTCAACACTCCTGAACCAGAAAGCCTGACAGAAAGAAGCTGCACCCTCTGGAATGTTGTCCACCACCCGTTCTTGACCTCTCGGCACGTATATTCCGGTTCTCGGGTGCGGCACCCAACATTGACGATCCTCATCGGGCTCATCAACTTGATCACCACCACTCATCTGTGGTTTGGACTTCTCCAGCTTCTTTGTCATCGTCAATGCACTCGTGAATCGCCTATCTCGCTTTGCTTGTCTAGAAAGAGATTTTGAATTCAAGGAGAGAGAGAGAGATCTTGCAAGTATAACTTACAAATTCACATGCAGATCAATAATGCTCCGTACCCAAATGCACGAAAAAGTATCTCCCGGAGCGATCACAACACGACTAATTATGGATGATCCATATGTACTTCGCATTTGAATTTTCTCGCATAGGACATAATCTAGGTGAAAGGCCTAATTCACACTGGGTTGGCATGTCCCAGCCTTTTCTTTGGTATCACATGGATTTCACATACAAGTTGCATCGTCAATTCCATTTGACAAAAGTTGTAAGATCTCGCCTCATGTCCTGAACTCGATAAACGCAAGGCAATCACGCCTTTTAAGGAGAAACTAATCGGTTAGTCTTGAGTATTATGCCCAAAACATATCTAGGGAGGAAAAAATTAGGATTCACCAACTTTCAATTAATGACAACCCATAAGATAACTCGTTCTAGTTCCACATGCAACCCTATGGAAGTTTTTATCTAATGAATCGCTTGAACGCCAACTTAGTGTTGAGCATCACAATAATAAGTTAGCAACTCGTAGGAATTGAATCGGCATACTTAGGCTTTCATACCTGAGCAACAAAAGTTTCGTGTTCACAACAGTAGCCGCCATTGCCCGCAAGGGTGTGTCTCAAGAACGATACTTCAAGAGATCAGAACGGATTTGGTTAAAGAGAAGTGTGACACTAGAGCCCTTTTTGTACTGTCCAAAGCCACCTAGAAGGTTTCAGGTTCTCCTGTCGCGTCAAAAGTACAGTCAGTGCGCTATCATAGTATCAGTTCGATCGTGATACAACTGGTGAAGGTTTGTAATCAAAAGTGCACGTTCATAAAGAGAAAAGTGCAAAGCTTGAAGCTTCTTCCATTTAAAAAACCATAAGGTTCTTTCGATCTGTGGTTCTCGTTTGATTACTCATTGTGCATGGAATATGTTCCGCAGAAGATAGAAGATTTGTGCAGCTTAATCTTGCCTTTCTGCTTTTGTGAACTTCGGAATATTTAACCTCTAACATGTTGGTGAAATCTTCTTTCGGTATTTTGAAGCTGACAAAACGTTTCCTAAGTCTAAAGACTTTTAGACTCATCTATCAAAGTCTAAAGACTTCCAGACTGAAAATCGCCAGACTCAAGATTTAAAGTCTGCCCTCGTTGACAGTTTCTAGATCGTCGAATTAATCTTATTCAGATACAAGGTTATTCTTTGAGGATTTGATTCGATTGGTCAAAGAATATCTCTCAGTTGGAGAAGGCATATAAAGATCTATTATTCGTGTGACAAGTAAATCGAGTAAGACAGATCTGTGGATTGGCGAAGTATACTTGGAAGGTTCCACTTATAGAAACCTAGATCCTGATTGTATGGACGAACGGGATTGATGGGCTATCTTCATATTCCTTTGATAACGTGAGATCTCCCTAATTGATTCGGTTCAACTGGTAGATTGGACGAACTCCTTCGGAAGATGCCAACGGTTATGTAGGCATGGGGGAGTATAAAAGGAAGACGCTCTAGTTGTTCGAGTGTGTGCGAGATAGAAAAATTCCAAAATCTGAAGTTCCTTACTCTTTGTTATTTCATTTGTTGAGCATACATCTGTACTCAAAAGAGAAAATTCTGTGAGACCTCGAGGAAGTGTAGTAGAGTATCTACACCGTGGAATCGAGGATGTGAGATTGTAACATCTCTTTTGATTCATAGTGAAATCCAACCGGTGAGCTGCTAGCGTGGGAGAGTGGACGTAGGCTTGGTCTAAGCCGAACCACTATAATCTCTGTGTTTCAATTCTCTTTCCTTATCTCTTTACTTAATTTGTAGCATTGTATATTTGTTTATTCTATTTCGCATCCTTGTCTTGAATTAAGTCTTTAAGAAAAGAAGAATTTGTTTTAACACCTATTCACCCCCCTCTAGGTGTCCATACAGGTGTCCATACTAGCACTTTCACAACATTCAACATTATGAGATGTTACGAGTGATTTAAGTTGTTTGTGTGCATGCCCACCGTGACGGGTGAACGACGGTGCATGGCGATTTTCGTTATGGGTGATAACATCACTTCTTTAGTCTCCGGAATCATCTTTTGTCTCCCGGAAGAGGAAAAGAATCTAATTAGAGGAATACAGGGAAGCTGTTATTCTCAGTTTATTTGCTTTTACATAGAGGATGAAAAGAAAGAAACACTACCACAAATGCGTGAGACTTATGTTATGGTGTGATGAAGATGAATTCTATTCCATGTTGAGCAAATACAAACATGTTTGCGCGGTCATCTTGAAGCGGATTCAGGCGAAGCGCAAGCTTTATTAACTTGCAGGATTGGGACAAGCGTTTTCGTGCGAATGTAAGTTACTAACCGTGCACGAGCTTACCTGAGCAGGAAAAGATCATTGAATATCTGATCACATTCAGAACCTACAAAGTCCCTTGAGCAGTCAACAACTTCACTTTCAAATTGTAATTGAGCTGTACCTATGGACACCCTTATCTATTCTGTCAATATTCAAATACTTCATGTGTATACATGAAAAATTCACCTGATGTTGCGTATACACGAATGCATCTAATTTGCATCCGCACGCATCACGGACTTGCACACCCTGAGTAAAAGCTGCATCGTTGTTTCTTCGCCTAAAACGAAAAGATATAACAAGCTCGCTTGTGTACCTAATATTTTCTCAACAAGATCCCAGAGTAATGTGCCAAATCATGTGTCGTCGGCTTTGCAGAGCATGAAACCAGACAGATATATCGAATTCTAACGGCCCTAAAAAGTTCAGCCAAGCCCAGACTGACCAACCAAGCGCCCACCCATTGATCAAGTCTGCTGAGACTTAAATAATTTATGGCTAAAATATTCTATTGTTGTGCGACTGAAAATTACTTATATTTGTGATTAGCACAATTTCTGCGAACTTTACTTTTTCACTAAAAAGAGCAACAATAAAGGGGAGTAAACAATTTTCTTCTTTATTTAAGTTGATTTATTATTTTTTTTATGGTTAAGACATATTTGTTGTTGTTAGTTAACTTGTAATTCATAGGTTGTAATTTATTGACAACATAATGAGGATAATGAATATTTTGTAAGCCACACGAAAGCACACTCAAAATCTCTATAGCTATAATTAAGAACACATATAAATGAGTAAAAAGATTCACATTTCTAATTTGGAATCCATCGTTCTTGACACAGAACAGTGATGATCCAAAGCTTTAACACTTATCTTCTATTGCCTTCTATATCACCGGCTTAATGAAACTGCCCCTCACCTTAGCGTGTAGTAGCCACTCTTTATGTGAGAACATTTGTGTGTGTTAGGTTAAAGGAGAGACTTGAGCATTATTTATAAAGTTTTTAGTCAAGCCTTCTCATCTTGGGCCGAGCTCAACTCAACCTACATTAATTAGTCTCATATTAGACTAATTAAGAAACCTTATATCTCACTTTATTAGACCAATTTCGTAAAACGGTAAATTACAATATTAATTAATATTAACCCACGTAAAAAAAAACAAAACTCTTACATATTTTACTAATAATTGACCTAAGGGGGATAACATGTGACTGTATAAGGAGTAAAAGAGTTCGCTCTTGACATAACATATCCTCCTATGAGAAAAGATTTTAGCAAGAAAGTCGACTTATGCTTTTGTCCAAACTTAACCAAATTTCTGATGTCGCTTGTGGAGGAAGCCGAATAATGTTGTGAATTAAATATTACTTACGTGGACACCCATTGAGAGGTGGAAGATAGTGAATGGATCAAATGTTTATTCTTCACCAATTCTCTATCCAAAATGGGTCTTTACCTATGCAATATTTAATTCACGTCACGCGTTAACGCCTTTTGACAACCACATTGGTTGGATTAGGCCAGATTTCATGTCAAAGGGACTTGATTAGAAGAATTGAAGTATAGAGACTTGATTAGAAAAGTAGTAAAAGTACGAGGGTGAAAATTTAAAAAATTTCAAAAGAAAATATATGAGAGAGAGAGAGAGAGAGAGAGAGAGAGAGAGAGAGAGAGAGAGATGTGGTGGCCTTCATTTCATTAAGTAACTATGCCAAGATTTTTGACAAGACATTTAAATTGGGCTAATAGGCCAAGGTCTAATAAACAAAATCTATTGGATCCACGTGCATAGACTCAAGTTTGCACCGATCCAACCAATACCTTTCATGTAGAGGTTGAGATGGACTAGCATCAAGATAATGAGATACTATTCGATACAAAACACCTCCACAACTTTTCCAATAAATGTCCTGTCGGTCCACAGTGAGGGAAAAGATGGCCATCATGAAACTTAAGTAAAGTGTGAGAGCACACTTTACATCTGCAAACCAAAGATTTGTAGATTTGCATATAGGATTCAGTTAGGCTAGAAAAATCTGATGTCCTTTTTTTTTGGGTAAGAATTAATAATATAAAGAGCTTTGAACCAATAAATACAAAATCCGACGCTACAAAACTTTCACACAGCAAGACAACAAGTCAGCGTGAGTGAAAGGGAACCGGATGCAAGAGAAGCACCGCAACAGCGGGGAACAAAGCACAGAACAGCCAAAAAATAAGGCAAAGGACCAGAGGAGAAAGGAGAAAGCCACGCAAGGCGAAAAGACTCCTAAACTAACCAAACCAGCAAAGAAGAAAAAAAAGAACAAACAAAGACCACAAAACAGGTCTAACGCGGAAGACGACCAACAGACGTGTTGTCGTTCAGCACCCGACTCTTTCCAAAAGCAGTCTTTAATCCATTCCACGGATGTCTAAGGCTACGCTGAATAAGGAGAGAAAATGCAAGGGTCTAACCCCCAATTGCGCTGGAGTCTTCTGTTCCTATGATTATCATCCACGTTTATGAAAGTTAAAGCTTTATCCTTGACCACTTTGATGAGATGATTTTTTATGGCGGCAACCGCGACAGAGTGGTTTTTGAACAGGACGTCATTCCTGTATCTCTAGATAATGTGGCAAAGAGCACCAAAAGAAAAACGGGCAATGGAGTGATAAAAGTCCTTACCAGAGAGAAACTTCATAGCCCATTGAAGGTTCTCAGACCAAGTCCTATTTCGCCAGGGGAGATTGCATTTGGCCGCCCAAAAGAAGGCCATGCTGGCCGTAATACAACACCCGAAGTAGAGATGGTCTATGGAGTTCGGTGTTAGCTTGCAAAAAGAACAAACCTCATTCCCAATTCTGCTATGCGACATAAGCAAAGGGGTGGGAAGACGATTCTTGATAATGAGCCAGAGATTAAATTGATATCTTGGGGTGATAGCCTTGTTCCAAATGAAGGATGCCTAGCTAACCTTATCCTTCCTTCTTCTAAGAGTATGCCACGCCGAGGCTACCGAGAAAAGACCAGAAGGGCTATCAATCCAAGAAAAACGATCCGGTGCCTTGGAGAGGATAGGGAGAGGCTGCTCCCAAGATTCAACCATTGCCCTGAAGGATTGTCCAGCCTGTGAGAAAAGATCAGCCACCGTTGCATGTCGAGATAAACCCGAACTCATCATCATCAGATGTGGCACCCCTCGAACGGCCCCCGAACCGTTAGGGTTACCACAGTTCGCTTACCTTTCACTTGACCTGATAATATATCGCTCTGATACCAATAAAGATGTGACACCCCAATCCATTATGGTCGCCACAGTGCGATTTCCTTTCAGATACCTTGACTTAAAGGTCTATAAGTCCTGAGAGTTTGTTATTTACTTTTAACGGTCCCGGCACAATCTAAGAGATATAGCGGAAGCGATTTCACATCTCCCCAACTCAAAATTTGAAATGATGCACACTTACTAGACAATTTCACAAGATAAGCCAAGCACTTTTATTTATATAACTTGATGGACAACATGAGTTGGTACAACAAAAGGCCAAGGCTTTCTAAAACTCGGCTAAACCAAAAGTGTCCAACTCTACATCAGTCATAAACATCAGTCCATCACATAGTGCCGGCAGTCCAAAAAGAGCTCCATCAGCTACCCATCTCACTCAGACGATCACACCCAGCCCGGTCCATCGGCTGGCGGTGGCGGCAGCATCCCCAACATAATGCCGTCACGGCGAACGTGTACAAATAGGAACTCCTGCACCACAGGGCCTCCAGGTAGGCCCACAGCATACATGACTAGTACACGGACGCGAACGAACACCAGTCCTCGCACACCAACACAAATGTGCTCCGAACACGAGCACTCAACATCAACAGGGACACCGTAGAAGGTACCACGTGCGACAGGTAGCAACGGCATATCTCAATCTGAAATGTTAGTCCCCAAACGGGGTGAGTACAGCCACTCAGCAGCAAAAGATTCAACAAGCTATGTCGAGCATAACAATCAGCATCCAATTTCATACAAGATAGACAAGGCAGGAAATCAAGGGATACATGGATATCAATATCATGGATTTCTTCAATATCAAAGCAATTGCAATTCTATAAGAATCACATGCCACATAATCAGATCACAATCATGAAACCCTTCAATGTGATGACAACATATCCAAGATAGATGACTTTCAATCATAAAGCCAAACTGAAACATCATATGCCATACACTCAGTCATATCCAGACCCCACACATTTATAGATGAATTATTCATTTTAACATTCAATAGGGGTTTCATCCCCGGAGGACCAATAATTGCATCACTCCGACATTCGCATCTCTCCAAGCATCACGAAAGCCTCCGGCATTTAGCCACTTAGGGCCACCGGGCATCTGGAGCGAATCGCACCTCCAGGCATCTCGTACCCCACCTGGCATCACGAGGAAAAAACCTCCGAAGCTCACCATGAGGATGGTTGCTCGGCCATCCGGGTTTATGTACCGACAAGCATACAACCGGGCATCCCGAAGCTCCCGGGGCATACCTCCAACATTTAGCCTCTTAGGGCCACTGGGCATCCACAAGGCATCAACTCTTTCGATCCTTGGGACCTCCCGACTCCCGGGGCATCATTAACCCGAGGGTTCAATGGGTAACAAATCGCATTTTAATTCACAAATGCATCATCATATGTCAAACAAGATATCTCATGAACCTTTTATCATTCACAATATCCCACCATTAGCATCACCAAGTCACATAGCAATTCGAAAACCATACTTCTTATAGGACAATCTTGTAGAAATTCAAGCAAACAGTTTAATTCTTACATTTACACAGCCCTGGTAACAATTCCAAATTAATTACTAAACGGGCACAGCAAATTACGAAATTTTGGCACGTTATCAATAAGACTTAGGGGAACAAATCTCAAGAAGGCCACTAGGTCAGATTCCATAGGCACCGAGGGTAAAATTTCGATTTTCTTCCTACCCAACGTTCTGTCAAATTCCAGATTTCATATTTTTGTAGGAAAATTATTTCGAGGGTCATACTTTGTTCGTTTTCTCTGAATTTTGGATATGTTATTCATGAAGATGTTCGCTAAAACTTTCATTAAGGGCTCGAAATCAAATTGTGGCCAGATAATTACAGAAAAATTGAAATGTCGCCGGAGGTCACACTGTTTTTCACAAAAACAGTTCACAAGTTCACAAAACTCCTCCTATACATTAAATTTCGACCTCCTATCATTATACTCTTTGTCCATACACACAATACACCTTACCACAGCATGATTATCACTAAGATTTCTCATGGTCAGAATCTCAAATCCATTTGGTTTCACTTGCAAGTTCAAAAATCCAGCACTCGCACTTCATGAAATTCGAAATCCAGCACATGCACCTCATCCACAACCAGTTTTCTTGATCTAACACCCTCCTACATATCAAAGACTCCACATGCAGCTCAAGTACTCCATTCTCCTCACCTATTTCACTTCTTTTCTAGGCAAAACAGCTTGCAACAACATAAATTGAAGAACAATTGCTTGCCTTGGACTCTCTCACACAAGGGTTGCCCGAAAATGGAGGTTCGGCGGTCACGGCTTGGCCGGTCGGCGATGGGGTCCGGTGATGTCGACGGCGGCTGCACGGACAAGGCGAGACGCGGCTCTTCCTTCTCTCCCTTCGCTGCTCGCACCCACGTACGAACCACCTCCTCCTCACTTGCTCGGTTCTCCTCTCAAGTTTCTCTCGGTTTCCCTCGGTTTCCCTCTCTCTCTCGTGCCTTCGTACGAGACCCCCCTCCCCCTTTGCTTTGTTCTTTGTTTAATCAATAAAAATTTAAAAAGGACAGATGGCAAAGGAGAATGGACAAGTGGTGGTACAACAAGGACAAGTGTTAGTGGTGAAAGGCATGCTCTCCCCCCTCCCCTTTTGGTTCGTGCGACACCCATGGGGTGTTTCTTGGGCCTGCTTGGGCCCGAATTTTTGGGCCCAAGAGTCCATAAAATAAGGCCCTAATCCCCACTTCTTCTTCTTTTTATACATATAGTATTTTATCTCTATCAAATTTAATTTAATAACAAAAATTCAGATTGCTTTATATATATATATATATATTCCAAAATCTTGCGGCCCGTTAAATATCGTTTATATTTGCACATAAAATTCTTAAGCAAAAATCGAATCCCATCCTTTTGGCTCAAAGGATAAAATTGAAATATTAATCCAAACGAACAAATACAAATCAATGCTTGTAAAATAAAAACAAAGTCACAGCTCAGTGACTGTCGCCTATTCGAGGGTCACCTAAAGTTTTGGATGCCACATCAGATCCGAGCAAATAAGATGAAGTGGACCTCCCCTGTGCCAGTTATCAAACCAAAGGGAAGTCGATTGGCCATCTCCGATCTTCCAGCGAAAAGAGAGCCGAAATTCGGTTCTTAGGTATAAGATTCTCTTCCAAGCCCAAGAACAAAGGGATGGCACCCCGACCAGCCAAAAACTCTTCATTTTCAGGAAGGTTGAGTGGATTCACATGCACCATAATGACTCTTTGTCTGTAAATAGAATCCAAATATGCTTGAGCATCGTAGCCTTGTTGCATTCCCTCAGCTTGCAAATTCCAAGACCCCCTTCCTCCTTTAGGAGGCATACGTCGTCCCAAGAAACTTTCGCTCCACCCTTCCCAAGTGTCGGTCCCCTCCATAGAAACTATCTGAGGATCTACTCAATGCGATCCAACACTACAAAAGGAATGGTGAAAACACTCGCCCAATAAGCTTGGATCGCATGGAGAATTGACTTTATTAACTGCAATTTGCTAGCAAAGGATAGAAAACTATCTGGCTATTATGCGATCAACTAGCGACACACAATCTGCTTTGCTGAGCCTTGATGTGATGATAGGAACCCCAAGGTACCGTACCGGTTGCTTACCTTCCACAAATTGAAAGGCATGAAGAATCTCATTCCTTGTCTCTACTGATCCTCCAGCAAGAAATATTTCACTTTTGTTGTTGTTTGGCTTCAATCCACTCCATGCCGAGAAGAATCTGATGTCCTTTAGGTACCTCTTTCTCTTTATTTTCAAAAAATATATAGCTGATAGTCTTGGACAATTCTAATCTAAATCCATTAACAAGTATTGGATAATCATGCGAGTGCGCAATCAATAATGTAACACTCAATAAATCAAAACAATAAATAAATTACTTAAAATAAGGTGAACCTCAATGCATTAAGCAAGGCATAATTTCATTATGATTAATATCCTAATATCTACAAGATGTAAAAAAAAAAAAAATTGCATGCATAGCCCAAACATGATTTCTAAATGCAATGGCATTTAGTTCTTTTTGAGTTTTTTTTTTTCTTCTTTAACAAAAGATTAAACTATGTACAATGCATGAGATGCAATTTAATTCTAAGTCATGTCCATGTGTTGCTAATCTAACTGATGACATGTGATATGGATTATTTAGATGCAATTTATATGTTACCTAATTCTGATGATAAGTAAAAGACCTATTAATCTAACATGACATGCAATGACAAGTAAATTATTACATGGATATCATGGCGACATAGTAATGATGAAGTGGCAACGATGACATGGTAAGTTGTGACTTGGCAATGTAATGACATGGAATTGATGCAACTAATTCTATATAATATACGCTTGTTATTATTTTTTTTAAAAATTTTCTTTTAAAGTCAAAATAGAAAACTACTTAACTTGTGTGATTACCTAATTTAAACTAGGAAATAATTTAGTCAAAATCCTATTCTAAATTAGGAAATTTCTTAAATCACTACATTGCTCCTAGATGTGCAATTTAACTAGGAAAATATCATTACTAACATGCAATGCATTTTTTTTTTTTTTTTTTTGTATTTTTTAAGATAATAAAGTATACTAAATTTAAAACACGCAATTTATAAACCCATATAAACCAATATTCACAGTATTCGAATTAGAAAATAAAAGTAATCGAGAACCCAATCTTAATTTTTAAAGAATGAATTCTTAATTATATGCAATTGAGGCAAGGAAATTTCTTATTTGGGATAATGCCTGAAAAACTAAAACAAAACAAGTTAAAAGCGAAATAATCCAAAATTGGTGATTCGTAACTCCAGAGAAAGTTGGCGGCGCGTGGGCTGAAGAGTTTCGAAGGTAAAGCAAAAACGTAAGGGGTGCGTCTGGATCTCGCTGGAATTGCTGCTAAGGACTGGAGTTTATGGATAAGACGCTTGGATGCGTGCTAAGGCTCGACAAAGAATTAGGGGCGCCGGTACCCGATAGAAGTCGTCGTAAAACCTGCAAAAAAAGAACTCGAGTGTGGCTGCGGCGTTATAAAGCTGGTGTGGAGGCATTGGAGACTGCTGGAACATCACTAGAACTACGAAACGAAGGTTAGAAGGCGCCAGCCAACTTGGAAGCTTGGTGGAGAAGGTGAGGACTCACTTGAACGAATTGGAATTGCCGGATGTTTGCCTGGGTGGTGAAATAAATTAGGGAAGACCCAAAGGGTATTCTAAATTCTAATTAGGATCTTGAAACATAAGAATATATATAAAATATATGTCAGTTCAGTTCGGGTGATCCACAGGCCCACACCTCAAATCAGGAACCAGATCACTATTCACCGTTTCTAATCCAATTTGTTCAAACCCGGCACCAGACTAGTTCTCGCGGGAACCACCGAGAACAGCTTGGTCTGGTCTAGTTTGGGTGGTTTCCAGTCTGGTCCGATTCTTTTCTCACCCTAGTACTAGGAAGCAACGAACAAAGAACAAGAGCGTCTTCCGGAGGCAAAACAACTCGCTGGTTGTGGTGACTTAGTGGTGCATGAGACAACCGTTGGGGTACTTTGGCCACAGCGGCAAGCGGTTAAACCGGCACATCAGGTGGAGCGCTGGTGCTGGACTGCTTCGCTGGAGACTCGTCTCTGCATTGGATTGGGGGCACTGGTGGTGACTTGTGGACACTGCAGGTGCGTCGAGTTCATGTGGCGATAGGATTGGGCAGCGAACAGTGACGTCCATGCTCCAAGACCAGCGAGTTTCACCGGTGTCGGGCTTGAACCACGCTGGGCGTCGAGGAGCTGCAGGGCAGCGTCAGCAGTTGCTGGACTGGTTGAAGAACACCATGGCAAGCCCTAAAGAGGGGCTGAAGCTTGCTGGTCTCTTGCCGAGGCCGCAGAGTCGTTTGAAACTCATCTGAGTGGCTGCTTGAGGAGGGAACGTGACTAAAGATTGCGATGACGCTGCTGGTGCTACTGGGACGAGGCCGGAAAACCTGCCGCTACTGTGGCTTCGTGGATGTTGCAGGACTTTCACGGTTCACTTCCAGAACCGTGGAAACGAGTCGTGGACGCCGGGCGCGAGCGAGAATCGACTTCTTCTGAACGTTTTCTCTGTATTGTGTGTCGCGCGTATAGAGGTGGAGACCCCAAAAGTTGGGCGTTCATGGGTGATGGATATCTCTTCTTGTCTAATTTTCTTTGCGTCGTGTCCCCCTTCCTTTAGCCGTAATAATCCCTCTTTTACAGGCTCAAATTTTTCGATCATCTCCCCCCATCTCTACTTTCTCACTTTAAAATATATGGCACTCTTACCTTTAGGATATCTAGAGATATGTTCCCCCACGTATCCTCAATTCCATTTTCTTTCTTGTTTTTACTTCATTGGCCGATTCTTGTCCATACTTACAAGCTGTGAGACTTATTCTTCCCTTTTTATATTTGGCACCCCCAAAAAAATTGTGCGCGTATGGAAATTATGCCGATTCCTAAAAATCTTACGATATAATTCCCCAATTGCTCCTCACATTTGATCAATTAACATAATTTATCCGAGCAAGCACCCCACGTGCTTACTACATGCAAGAATTCAGCCATATTAAATGATTAATGGACTTGGCCAAATTTTCAATTTATACAGCTTAGTCCAATTACTCTAATTAAGCTCAGAATGCAGTTCATGTGGGCTTAATTTTTAGTCCATTAGCTCTAGTCCAATTAGAATGCAATTCATGTCAGCTTAATTAAAATGCTCCTAATATATATATATATATATATATATATATATATATATATTTTATCTAATAATATTGTCTAGGGGTCACGGTCGATCTCTAATTTTTCTATATAATTACATATTTTGTCAAAATTTAGTTATCAACATCAAATTGAGCATTTGTTGCTGTTTTGTGAAGACACGCATGGAATTCACATCAAGGAGAAGGTATGTAGGTTGTGCATAGGTATGTGTATAGACTTTTGGGGTCAATATTGGGAACCACACAAGTCCTTTCGTAAGATTGCTAATCAATTAGATCGCTTTTTAGGGCGATTTTGATATTTTCAACTTTGCGATGTATTAGCCTTTTGTGTAAATTTTTAGGATCCCAAACTTTTAAGAGGGAAAAGATATCGATAGCTTTTTCAAATTTTACCATTCATGTTTACATGGATCTTGAATTTTTTTAGAGGTTTTATCTTCTTGTCCAATATGCAAAAGAAAATATTGACTTGGATTGTCGCATTTGCTCTACTTTGGTCTATGACATTGACAAGAATCAAAATACTAGAAAACGGGGAAGAAAAGAAGGAGAGCTCAGACCCTCATATGCAGAGAGAAGAGGGGATGAACGCTGGCGCCGCCATCCAGGCACTGACAAGGGTGGCCGCGCCCTTGTGATATGAGGAGAGTGTGGCACGGCCACAATCACAGCACAAGGCATAAACAAATTGAATTGATGATTTTTTTTTTTTAACAGACAAACAGAATTGCATTACTAGGTAACGTTTTTAGCAAATACATCATTAGCATCAGCACACAACAAATCCAAAAGAGCAAACGGGGGGTTATTTACCCAGTTCCTAAGGAGACAACCCATTCGATGGGCTTTTGCTAACCAGTCGGCTACCTTCCTATTTCGACTACAATGGGCTAAAGTAATTCCCAACAATTCTTCTAGTTTGCGCTTGGCCCAATCCACTAGAGGTTGCACCTCCCAACTTAGGGTATCTGAAGTGAGAACCCCATTCACCAGCGTACTACAATCAGAGTGTATATGTATTTCTCTTTCTGATCTAATCGGGGCAAGTTTCGAGGAAATAAAATCTAGGGTTTCAATCAAAGCTTTTGCCTCTACTTGCTCAGCCAATTTCACTTCTATAGATTTAGTAAACCCATCAATAATTCTACCAAGGGTGTCCCTACAGATGCAAGCCACAGATTCATTCAAGGGGGGGAGTGGAGGTCGCTGCTGGGTGCTGGGAAAGCTCTCATCCTCCTCTCTGTGCAGATCTGGGTTCGTGCATTGATCGTGGCCGCCAACAACCTTTCCTCTTTGCAGATCTGAGTAGCAATAAATGTTTTAAGCACAACGTTATTAACATGTGGAGTCTCCCCAATTAATGATTCTCATCATGGTCGGACGTGTGACAAATGACACAGCATGGCCTCTCGCGGACGTGGATAACCTGTACGAATCAAACCTCAGTTTTCTTAGGACAACATTATTATCTCAAACATATGCAGCAATGTTTTCAATTGATTTTATGACACACGTAGAGAAACCAAGAGGGTGAAAAGCATTACCTTGATAAAGAGAATAATTAAGCGGAAGGCGTATTGCATCAGCGAAAGTTGGACTTGCTGCGGTAGCAGCTTCAAGATACAGGCTTCAATAGGAAATGACTACATTTTGTTAAATTATATCCAAATTTATGACAACCAAATAGGGGGTCCTAAGTCTAGGTTTTGCTATTCTAGCCAGCAAATCATGAACTAGGCTGCACATCCTTCTAAAAACTAGTATTAACGACGAAGCATTGATATTTACTTCTTAAGCAAAGCATCTCTATGGTAGATTAGACAGTTGCTAGAATCTGATGTTATCAAAAGGGTTATATAACGAGTGAAAATCGTTTCTATGAACTTTTGGCCCGGAATTTTATGAGTACATTTACCAAATATTATATCAACTATTAATTATGCAAATCTTTGCTATGAAGACCACAAGATCAATAATAGAGATGCACTCTCGCAATTCATTTAGCATTTTGCTGTTCTCCTAAGCCATGGAGAGAAAGCCGAATCCGTTACGGCATCGTCTTTTTGCGTGTGCTTGAATTGCTTTGATCTGCCAACTCTCCTGTGAGCGCGTCGTCCATTGACATTTTCTTTTGAACATCTTTACAAAGAAAAAGAAAGAAAGAAAGAAAAAGCGAAAAAAACAAAAGCCGATGCAGGACCACTATTGTCAAAATTCAGAGTGTATGGGCTCAACTACCATCAACACAACTTATGGAATAAAAGTAATCCACCCCAAAAAAAAAAAAAAAAAAATTTGTCATACAATCATCACTAAATAAAAATTTGAGAGAATTCGGTTAATTATACTTTTCTAAAAGCATAAAAAGTATTTATTTATTTACTATTTAATGAGAAAATGGTCCCTCATCTATCTCGTGTGATTTTTTTTTTTTTAATTGGTAGACCGTATAGTGCGCTCACCCAATAATTCCTACTAATTAGGATTTTAAAGAGTCAGTGCGCGAATCTGTCCTGTCCTCGGTCGATTCTCCTCCTCACTTTCCCGTTGACCTCCTTGATGTTGATTCTCTCTGCACTCTCAGTCACTTTTCATGTGGTCGGATTCGGTGCAGTGCACTTGGTACCCAGTATCGTATCATTTCGGGAGATACACAAGTATTCTGCCGGGTCCAACACGAGTGCCCAATGGTGGCACCATCACGATTCTTTTTGACAAATTGGGGGCGCAACCGCGACCTGGGCGGGGTCTCAGATTTGGGTCCTGGAGCTAGGGTTTTCGTTGTGGATGGTGGCCGTCCGATTCATTTGCACAATTTGAATGAGGGCAATGATCAGGTGGTCGTACTTTTATACTCGGGGTGGATGAGCACCAGGCCAATTTGGCGTACGATTTTGACGGGTCGGCTTTAGCTAACGCTGGCGATTTGATTAGTGATAAGGCCTCGGAAAGCGAAGAGGAAAACGACGGGGATAGCGAGGAAGAGAAAAGGAGGACTGGCTCTAGGAAGCGAAGGGGCATCTCCAAAGAAAATGTGGACGACACAAGTGGTGTGGCGCCCCCTGAACGGCCCCCGATCCGTTGGGGCCACCACAGATACCTCTCGCCTTTGTTTTCTCTTGACCTGAAGGTCTATTACTCTGATACCATATAAATTTGATAAATTCATGAATCCTGGGGGTTTATATTCTTTCTATAGGTCCCTACGCAGTTTATATAGCGGAAGCAGATCCAACATCTCCCTATTCCATATTTAGAAAACAGTGCACACCAACTAAACATTTTATAAGTTAAAGCCGAACACTTTTATTTACATAACTAGATGGACGTCACGGGTCGGTACATCAAAATGCCAAGATCTTTCTAAACTCGGCTATTTTCAAAAAGTACTCGACTTTATAACAACCGTGTACATAGGCCCATCAGTCAGTGTCGGCAGTCCAAAAATGCTTCATCTGCTGACCATCACTCTCGGTCACACCCAGTCCGGTCCATCAGCTAGCGGCGGCGGCAACAGCCCTAGCGTACTCCCATCACGGCGGACGAACACAATCAGAAACTCTTGAATCACTGGGCTGGCGGGAGGACCGATGTCAAACATGATCAGTATCCTTACTCGGACAAAAACCAACCCTCGTATCTCAGGATGATGGTGCTCCGTACACTCACACTCAAGGTTGACCGGTATACCATAGAATGTGTCAGGGGTGACTGGTAGCAGAGGCATATCTTCTAGTCTGAAATGTTAGTCCCCAAACGGGGTGATTTCAACCACTCAACAGCAAAAGATCCATTAAACTATACTATGCAAGCCATCACGATCCAATTTTATGCAAGATAGACAAGACAAGTCATCAAGGAATGAGTGTGCATCTAAACCCTATAACTCTTCAATGCAATGACTAGTGCAATTCCAACTAATAAGATGCATCATGCTCAGTCACACAAGTCCCGATCATAGGGCCAAACTGTTATGACACGTCTCATTCCATGCCTTACAATTTAGTCCCATAACCAGACCACACTCACACTTAGTATAATCATCAGTTTTAACATTGAAAAGGGTTTTATCCCCCTAGAGGACCAATGTTTGCATCTTTATGGGATTTCGCACCCAACCTGGCGTCACGAAAGCCTCCGGCATCTGGCCACAAGGCCACCGGGCATCCAGAGCGTGTTGCGTTACCCCCAGGCATCTCGCACCCCACCTGGCGTCATGAGGAATCACCGGGGTGCCATAGACATGGTTACCCCTAACCTCCGGATTTACGTACTGACCTACTACTGGGCATCCCGATGCTCCCGGGGAAAAACCTCTGGGGCACTACGGACCCCAGGCATCCACAAGACATCGACTCATTCAATCCTCTGGGCCTCCCGACTCCCGGGGCATCGTTGACCCGAGGGTCCAACGGTAACAATTAATATCTTAATATCAAAAACACTTTTCAATGCAATGACAAGATGTCCCATGAGTCTTCATCAAATCTCAATATTGCATGATATGCTGAATGCCAAAATCATCATGTCAAATAACAACTCAAGATGCATTCACCTTTGGGACCAATTAAGCAAATTCGGAATAATACAGCTCAAAGATCACAATGCACAGTTTTTGTAAAAATTTCGGAATAACCCCTAAATGAACTCAGAAAATTCTAAACTTTTGATATGTTATAAATAAGATAATAACCACTAAATGAACTCAGAAAATTATAAACTTTTGATATGTTATAAATAAGATCTAAGGGAGAAAGTTTCATGAAGAACACTAAGTCAAAATAGTTATGTATGAATCGCAACAGGTCGCATAACTCAGCCCAGAATTTATTCCAGATTTTACACTTCAACAGTAGAGTGCCGAACATTGAAATGGACTTATACCACTATATATGGATTTCGAAAAATCTAACTAAAATACATGTTATAGTTTAGACAATTCTCTACAGCTTTCATGAAGAAATCAAGACCAGAATCATACTAGAGATTTCTCAATTCCATAATCCATTTCTACTCTACTTATCCAAAATCCAGCATTCAACATTCACAACCCAAACATCTCCAAGTCTATTGCACTACACTAGACAACAACAGCACAACATGATATAGGTTAATGGACTTTCACTTACCTCAAATCCTATGGTTCAATGGCTAGGGGTTCGGTTCGGCGATGCGGCTTGACGGCGGTGAAGACAAGCGGCATCAACGGCGGTAGCTCGAGCACGGCAGAAGGTGGTCCTTCTCTTCCTTCCTCTCGCGCGCACACTCGCGCGCCCGCTTCTCTCGCTCGAACTCTCTCTCTGTCCACGGTTCTGCTCACTCGGATTCTCTCTCTCACTCACTCAAAATTTTGTTCGGTTCTTCTCTCTCCTCCTCACATGTCCGAGTGTTTTGTTCCTTCATTTGTTGACTTTGAGAGTCAATTGCATGGGAGTTTTCGGTGGCAACCAAGGCTGAAGACAGCTGGAGAGAGCGTGGCTCTCCTTTGTTCGGTTCTTCTCCATGCGCTGGCCACCGAATGAGAAGCAACGTGGCTGTTGCTGGGCTTCTCTCGGTTAACAATCCCATGATTCGTTGACTCCATGTGTCGACTAAAATGGAGAGTGATTGGGGCGGCATTGGACATGGACGAGTCCTCCTCTCCGCATGGTCATGCATGTTCCAAATGCGTAGCCGAATTCCATTTCTTTCGGCTCTCTAAAATTAATTGATAAAAATCCAAATTCCTGTCTTATTTCATACATACCTAGGTGGCGTTGTTGTATAGTATTATCGGAACAAGTGTGCACGGGTCAATGGGGTTGAATATAGTACCGGCAATGCTTCCGTCACTTAGTCATGGACCGTCTTATATCTAAGGGTCGTCACAAAATTCCGGATGCCACAAGTGGATAGCTTGTGACTGTATAATGAAGTAGAATAGTTCAATTCTTGACATGACAAAATCGTCTTATGAGAAAAGACGTTAAAGAGAAAGTCGACTCATTGATTGTATAAAATGCAATATGCTAACAAATTGCTACTTTTATCTAAATATAAGTCAGTTTGATTGATTTAAATAGAAAGCGGGATAGAAAGCGGGTCAGGGTTGAAACAAAACTAGGAGGACGGGGCAACAAGAGCCCTTAATGGCTGCTAGAGAGTTTATTTCTCGCGCACGCGATGGTAGACTTTCCTGCAAAACTTTGCCCTTCATACATGTTAGGAAAATATGGCTTCGAATTGGGTAGAACAATGAAGTCGGATCTTTAGAGTAATCAAGTCGGACTTTGAGGCGTGATATCACTTTTTTTAAGGATTTATTTGTCCCACAATGTTACTAATGATCACCGGCAAATTTCCTCCAAGATACAACAAAGTTTCAAATGAGAATACTAAATAGCAATTTTAGTATTTCTCCAGGGTCTCTCATGAGAAACAATTGAAAACAATGGCTATATAATTTTTCGAAAGGACGAAAATGGAAGAAGATAATTGTTTGACCTCAAAACAACGTTACTTATCTTTGTCTTTCGAATAGAGGTAACTCTTCAAAAGGTTGCAAAATAAACAAGTACATCTCAACGGTTACGTTGAAAAGACAAAAAAATGATCATCGGTTAGTGCTAAATCTCGTCCACGTGCGCACTCACATCTTTTCAATGTGGGACAAGGCACCTCTTCATTTGTTTTATAAACAAACTACCAACCATACATGTTTTGGATCTTCCTCCAAACCCACTTTAGACGGTGCTGATTATTTAACTAAGATAATCGCAGTCTTCTGCGTGAGATTCAGACTAACCCAGCTGGATGGGAAGCGACGCTCACTCCAGCTTGGCTGAGATTTTGTCCGCAAGTTCCTCGATCACTTCAGCTTCAGTTTTATGCAGACTATAAGCACCAAAAGGCATGTCCGGTGATTAGTACTAATCGACAGGAAGAAAATATCAAGAGGGTCAAAATTTTTCTAACTAGCGTTCAAAGTTATTTCTAAGAATAAGAATGACAAAATATGTCTAGGTTTCGCCTCAGTGTACGGATAAGTTTTGCAAGGTAACATGTTTTGGCTATGATCCCACACTCAAATCTCTATCACCTCTTCACTGATCCAGTACTTGCACGTGGCACGTGTCCGTTTTCATCTTTTCTTTGCTGCACAAAATGATAACTACGCAATCCTCTCAAAAAGTATTCCATGAATGATAGCAATCTCTCTTTCTCTCATATCAAACTTAAAGTTCAGGCATCACATTCAACTCAAGAGCATGGATATCAGTATTCTCCTCAGAAAAATAAACATAATTTGCCCACTAATCACACACTTCAACGGAAAATGTTGTTCATCATAGGAGAAATAATAGCTTAAGGTTACAAGGTATAACCATCATAATAGACGCTTGTATTATAGGTGATGGACCAAACAGAACTTCAAGGAGTAGAGATGTGGAATGAGATCAATATGCACATTAATTTGGTCCAAAGTTTTTACTTTTCTTAAGACCAGAAAATTTAATGACTCTCCTATTCGTCTCTATACCTTTGAACAACAAATGTAAAATTCTGAAAAATAAAATAAAATAAATCTAATAAGGATTAATGCAAACGAACTATTAATGACTCATAAGTACAAATCGAAACAAACACAGAGATTTCCAAGAGTAAGGTCTAGACGAAGCAACTATAGGTCCACTTTATTGACGTTTTCAATTGTAGAAGCACGAAAACATTATTAACTCCTAATGTGGTATTTTGGTGTCTTCAGGTCTATGTCCTATAGAACTTTAGAAAGTATTAGATAGGTGGAGAATAACTTAATATATTGATTCTACTGCAGATATACCAACGTCTAAGTGAAGAGATTCCACATTTAAAAGTAAGTTTTGTGTGGCACTTGACCACATTACGGGCCCGTTTGCTTCGGCTTTTAGGGAATACATTTACCAAAATGCAAATACCTTTGGGTGAAAGGGGTTTTCCGAAATGCAAATATCGTTTAGTAAAATTTGCATTGAGATACAACTTTGGCCAAAATACCGTTTGGTAAAATTTGTATTTGTAAATGACTTTTATCAAATTAAAAAAACAAAAAAAATTATATTTTCTTTTTTGAAGTCCAGCCACCGGACCGCCGGATTCAGCGGCCGGATGGCCAGATTTGGCTGCCTAGGTCGCGCGACCTTAGGCGTCGCTTGGGGTCGCCTGACCCCGGTGACCGTCACCTGAGGTTCGGCGACGGTCGCCGGCACGTTGCCGGCGCGCGCGACCCCTTGGCTGGCGGTCGTTGGCCTCCGATCGGCTTCTCCACCAGAGAGATGAACAGTACCGGAAGTTGCATTCCAAAAATGCAACTTCCCAATGGACCTCTACCCCTCCATTCCCCCAAAGGCCTTTCAACCCCCTTGGAGATGCAATTGCATTTCCCCAAAGTGCTCAAAAAATTGAACCAAACACCTTCGCTTTTGCCCAAACCCCTTTAGAGCCCCAAAGCCCCTTCTACATGCTGAACCAAACAGGGCCTACGTTGCCCCGTGTAGATATACGAACATCTAAGTGAAGAGACTCCACATTTCCAGTTAATAAATTCCTAATGACCAGAGCAGGCGGCCATTAAAAGTACGTTTTGTGTTCTCATGAACAAGGAAAGGATTTAGTACCTGGTACTAATAGTTCATCCCTTGATCATGCCCAGTGTTCGCAAAGCAACTCTCCACCTCTGGACCTGGTGTGGATTATCCTGCTCGAAACCCTTCTCGCCTTGGCCAATGTTCTTCACGAAATGTCTGGGCTGCTCTCGCAGCTTTCTTGCATTCATGCCCCAGAAAATGGGCAATACGATAAGGCCCCACTTTTTTCGGCATTCGAGGATCTTCACCAGCTCGTTAAGGCACCACGGTGAGAAATGATAATTCTGAGAGACGACCATGACAGCGATCTTCGACCGCTCAACCGCTTCGTCGATTGCTGGCCGGTACGGTACTCCTCCATCTAGTGTATAATCAAAAAACGTTCTCATTTCTCTCCGCTCAAGAGCGTTTTTGAGATGGCTCATGGTATGGAGCATGTCCTCCAGCCTGTAACTAATGAATACGTCATAATCCCGAGGAGGACGCTGACCTGCACAATGGGGAATACATTGTCTGAGATCAGACGAGAGGTATCGAGGAGGGGATTAAGAATTTGATGAAGAGGCCTATCAAAAACAGAAACTGTGATAAACCTTATATTCTTGTAAAAACCAAGATATAATAGTTAAAATTTTTGTTCCTAGGTCCCAAGCACATTTCATGTTCAAAGACATATCCTAATCCAGCGAACAGAAAAGAAATTGAGGAGGAGGAAAAAGACCCTCGTAGACTGCCAAATTTATTCGACTTAATAAAGCAATTTCCCATTGAATCCACCCAAAAGATGAGTTCGATTCTATCGGAACAAATCCCATAGTGTTATACAACACCTCATCAAAATCTTCTCAAACAAGCCTCGATCACTCTCCAACAAACATGCTGAGGCGTCTCCCTCTCTCTCCATGTAAATTCGAACAACTCCCAGCTCCCCTAACATTCAAACTCTCCACAAATTGGGTTGATACATACACGTTAATGCGTTCATTGTTCATCTTGGAGCACAGTGTAATGTCATTTTTTTTTAATGAGAAAATGCCACCAAAAACCCCAAACTTTGCCCAAAATGACAAATTCACCCAAAACTTTTTTTTTTGTGACATAAAAAATCACAAACTTTGCTAACAGTGACGGATTTACCCTAAACTTTTCTTGTGATACAAAAAACTCTAAACTTATATCCATGTGATACATTCATCCCAAACTATAGGGCATTTTCGTTTTTTACTTTTTAATTTATTTTTTTCATTTTTTTCATTTTTTTTTCTTTTTTTTCTTTTTTTTTTCTTCTTCTTCACTCTTCCCTCCACTAGCCATGGTAGAGGAAAGTTGGACTTAGGCGAGGGCTGCCCTCGCTGGCGTTAGGTGAGGGTCACCCTCGGTGGCATTGGGCAAGGATAGCCCTCGTCCAACGCAGGCAAGGGCATTCCTCGCTAGATCTAACCTGCCCTCGCCAAATTTGGCGAGGGCTGTCCTCGCATGGGCAAAGGCAACACCTAGACGAGGGTCGCCCTTGCCTGAGTCCGGCTTCCCTCCACCATGGCCAACGGAGGGAAGAGAGAAGAAGAAAAAAGGGGAAAAGAAAAAGGAAGAAAAAGATAAAAATTTTGGGTAAATTTATCACTTTGGGCAAAGTTTGGAGTTTTTTGTGACTTTTTCCTTTTTAAAATTTTTTTTTTTAGGGTTAACTTGGAGGATATGACTTTCCGAGCCAGATTGAAAGAGAGAAGAAATGGGGGTTCAAAATAATAATTGGTTGACCAATTGTTTTTCTACCATGCAACTAATGGGACTTGTCGCCAAAAACGCCAAATGATTTCTCACTCTTTTTGTAGGGTCACAGAGTCACTTTTGGTGAAAATAATTTTCCCGGTAACCTTTTGGCTTTTGCTCATAATGTTGAGACTATAGTATTCATCCAATCCATTGGTGATCAAGTTTTTTTTTTAATAATATTTCAATGAAAAACTAAACTAAATAAGTCGAACTTAACCATGCAATCGAGTGTGTGCCAGTAATAGGGCATGATGACAATTCTTGCCCATGCCATGATATCTGCATTCAAAGCTGAATACACTCAACAGATCTCTTATCTTGGCAAGGAAGGGGGCAAAAATGAAAAAATGATTTTCTTTCAAGTTACTGTTAAGTTACTTTAATTAAGTTTCATTTATTATCAGAGTTTTATTTCTTTTTTTACTTACATAAGGATATTATTGTTATATACAATTTATATTCAATATAAATACAATGGGTGTAGGGTTTCGTGACTACACAAAACTACAGCCCTCTCTTTCTTTCTTTTACGTTCTCTTTCTCCTCCTTCTCTCTATTCCTTCTCTCTTTCTACTTGCTGCGGGTTCTCTAATCAGTTTTGTGACATGGTATCAGAGCAGGTTTAACTACCTGATTACTTGATCCTATTGCTGGTTTGAGAGTCCCCTAGGGTTGGTGCACAGCCACCTAAAGCTGTAATTTTTATCTGTTTTCTCTTCAAGTCTTGATACATATGAGATCGGAAGATATCAGATTCATCAGGTTCAGTTTGTGAACATGGATTACAACACTTACTAATCAGCGGATTCAAGAATCGGAGTACTTTATTGATTATGGTTGACTGGTCTTGCTGGGTTTCCGTCAAGCATATAATTATTTGAATCGAGATTTCTGTGGTAGATATATTTATATTGAGATTATCGTCATAAGTGATACTACTATGACTCCTACTACTGCTGCTATTTTTGCTCCTACTACTGCTGCTATTGCGGCTACGGCTGCTACTACTACTACCGTTGCTGCTACTACTGCTGTTGCTACTACTACTTCTGCTGCTACTACCATCGTTGCTGCTACTATTGCTGCTACTGCTACTACTACCGTTGCTGCTATTATTGCTGCTACTGCTGCTACTACTACCGTTGCTGCTACTACTACTGCTACTACTACCGTTGCTGCTACTATTGCTGCTACTGTTACTGCTGCTACTACTACTACCGTTGCTGCTACTGCGGCTGCTACTGCTGCTACTACTACTACTACCGTTGCTGCTACTACTGCTGTTGCTACTGCTGCTTCTTCTACTGCTGCTATTACTCCTTACGTTGTCTCTAGAGATCAGTTTGCTGATATGTTTACCAAAGCATTATTTCGTCCTGCTTTTGTTGCTAGTTGTTCCAAGCTGGGCATGGGTAACCTATATGCTCCAGCTTGAGGGGGAGTGTTAAGTTACTTTAATTAAGTTTCCTTTATTATCAGAGTTTTATTTCTTTTTTTACTTACATAAGGATATTATTGTTATATACAATTTATATTCAATATAAATACAATGGGTGTAGGGTTTCTGTGACTACACAAAACTACAGCCCTCTCTTTCTTTCTTTTACGTTCTCTTTCTCCTCCTTCTCTCTATTCCTTCTCTCTTTCTACTTGCTGCGGGTTCTCTAATCAGTTTTGTGACAGTTACTACATCTAACCAAAGTGTTGCACGTCAATGTAAGTGTTTCAAGTCAAAAGGCAAGAGGAAATCTTGAAATTTACCAAGAAGCCCTGCATCATTCTTGGTGGACATGAACCTCTCAACGCCAAACTTCAGAATTAGGTTACAGTTTGAGAGTATAGCAATAGAATGTGGAACAACCTATTCAGTAAAAACTCAGCATCAGATAAGATCTCAAAAACGAATGAAGGGAAATGAAACTATAAATCACGAGTACTGGAACCGTTCTACAATTGCCTGGGATGATTGAATGTATACATCACTTCCATCTTTAGTAAAAATGGGAGCACTGAATTTTAGACGAACAATATGGTGTAATGTCACTGAGCAATTTCAACCTAAAAGGTAGCATTATGTGAAGCAAATTCAACTTGCTATCAGAAACGGATGACACTACGTGAGAGTAACACATGGTATGGAAAATTTCAACAGCAGTATCACAAATTTAAATTCTCCGCATTGGAAATAATGCTAGGTTATTAAATTCAATCTGACCATAATGAATCATACTAGACCTTGAACTGTCCATTAGAAGGAGAACAAGATTTGGCAACAATTAATCAGTCTCTTCAAGTAATTTCCAGCCTTACCTCATTCAACGTGGCATTAAAAACACTACCCCTTGCCAAGGATCGAGTGGCTTCCGCCTGAAAAAGAAGACCTTTGAGATAAAGGAACAAAACTTCGAATAAAGAAACTTCAATTTTTGCGCAGCTAGTTCTGGACATGAGACTCGATGGTTCAATCATTTCATATTTACCATCCTATACCAAAAACTCCAGCACAATGTTTTGTTGTCTATTTGTTGCTATAATTTCAACTCCTAGTAGAGGATTGGCCAACTCATGCAGAGGCGGAGCATCATGTTTCCTTCTTCAATGTTTTAAACTTATTTAAACTTGGATGATGAGGAAGAGATCGATCCCATCACCACTGAGGGTACTGTACCATAAGAAGAGGGAAAATCTTTTGGAATCTAAGAAAGAGATCATTTTGGCTCTAGAGTGATTATCCATGATGATCTTCTGCTATAGACGTAAAGCGGTTCCCACACAAGCATGTGTCATTTGAAACAAACTCAATGGAAAAACATGAAATAATACCGTGTACTCATTTCTTTTCCAACTAATGGCAAGTTAATAGAAAGTAAGTACATTATCCAGTTATAAAAGGAGTACAGTAAAGATAACTCCTCGTGCATTTGGAGGCACAGAATGATTGAACTCATATCTGTGAGCGGTACACTTCTGCATTCCAAGCGATGACCAGCCTAGAAAATTAAAAGCATTACCTACTGCTTTTCCCATTTACTATCATAGAAAAAAGACCAAACTAGCTAATGAGATTCTAGGAAATCAATCGACATGTTAATTAGCCAGTCGTGCCAGTTTGAACTATTTGCCACAAGAGCTAATCTAAAAGTGGTACAACAATCTCTTAAATACAATTGCTCAAACTTACTTATTCCCAACACTCTGTACAAAAATGCTCAAAAGTGCAACCGAGATTCAACAAGAAAGCAACCACGTCATGTCACATCGAGATGAACCATCAACCGAAAAACGGACATACAATGAAAAATTCACGGCAAACGGTCACAAAGGATAGTCATTGAAATCGTTAACAAGCAAGAAGAAACTCAAATAAAGTTCTTACCTTGCCTTTTTTCCTCAATTTAGCAAATTTCTCAGAGATGCCATTTGTCAATTCAGTGCCACGAGCAGCCATTGTTGTGGTTCTTTTGGTAGAAATAACTGGTAGTTGTGAAGACCAAAAAGCACAAAAAGATATGGGTTTCCTAAGCTGAGCAAGCCCAGTTGATTTAAGAGCTAATGCCATACCAGTGTTCTGGATATTGGCTTAAAACCGCTTATGCCTCTGCTTCAATCCTATTAATGAATTAACAAAAAAAGAAACAAGTAAAACACCTAATATCAAATAATAGCACTTTTACAAACAAATTGACTGATAGAAGTAGCAAGTTGCTGTCTCTAAAAGATAACATCATAGATATAATCACTGGCCACTGCATATCTCAGTGCTCTGTCAAATCCAGCTAATACTCATGGCTCACAAGTGAATGCTAAAAGGAAACTGAAGCAATGAGCAGCTTTAACTGATAGTTACAATAGGGTTAACATATCCAACCGCCACTTGCCAATCAAGCCTTTTTCATAATTGATTCTTTGTGTTCGGCAAAGGGAATTAAATGACAAAACGCCTTCCTCACCAAAATGGGGAAAGAAGAAGAAGAAAAGAAAAGAGAATCAGCGCTGCGAATTTCTCAACTCATTCAATGACCCGATTTTCCATTGCTTGCATTTTTGACAGGATAAGTACAATATTCATACAGAGGGAAAAAACTACTAAACAAACGTCACGATAAGATAAGAGGAGAGACGCATAATCTTCTTGAACTTGCAGATCTTCTCAGGAGTAAAGGGAAAAAAAAGAAATGGAGCAAAACAGAGGTGTTTTGCAATTCCTCCCATTTAGGTCAAATCTGCAAATATTTCTCCTCTCCCTGCCCACTTGCACCGATCATGCATCGCCGTTGCCTTGTTTCTGGTTCTCTTGCTCATCTGTGAAGACAGCCTTGCCGACAATCACGTCAACCCCTGAACTGAGGTTGCCCAAAACCGAGAATACCATCTTAGGTGACGCAAGGCCACAAGGGTCACAGTTTTAAGGATCGAAACGGAACAGAGTTGGCGGCCGATTGGGCGCCACAGGTTGGTGATTGGGCAACGATAGGGGACGTGGCGGTGAGGCTATGTAAGAGAGGCTTGATAGGTGGCGGCCCAAGGCAACGGCGATCTTGGGTTGATGGCAATAGCGCAGAGGTGGAGGTGGAGAGAGAGGCAAAATGGTACATGTCTTTGTTCCATCCTTCCTAACATATATCCCATCCTCATTTGTCCAATCCTACAGAAAACACTCCCACAAACCGGTCACTCAGACAGGGGGATCAACTATTTGACTCGGCAACGGAGGTCACGATCGAACGCGGTGGAAAAGGGACAAGAAAAAAGGGGCCGTCCCAGTTGAGTTGCCGTTACCTGCGACGGACATGGTGGCCGGACCTCTTTCTCGACGGAGATGACGGTGGCCCGTCAGAGATTGAAGAAGGCGACGGGACGGTTGATTACGGTAATGGGGTATGAAATGTCCCATCACATCTGGCCGCCATTTTATAGTCAGAGGCCATTCGTGTGCGTGTGAGTCTGCCGGTCTATGTTTGCAGAAAAAGGACTCCTTTTTTTCTCCCAGGAAATAAGATATTCAATCACAACGGAACATGATAATTATGGTATATCTCAACTTAAATTGGTCAAACAACGGACAACGGAAATATAATTATGGTATTTACTCAATAAATCCGTCGAACATAAGTTTCATACATAGGTGATTTTCCTTATCCTACGCTAATTTAAGTCTATTTTCTTAAGCAATTCGAATTTTTTCTCTCTCCCGTTACCGCATCCTTTGTATTTTGGCAAACATACAAAGCATCAAAGTAAAGCATTAGCTTCACTTGCAAGTTGTTATTATTTTTTGATAAGAATCAAATACTGCACTAGCGTCTTCTTTTCAGTGCTAATATTTTTTTAGCATAATGAAAAAAAGGGTTTGCATTAAAAAAATCTAAAGAAATAATCCTTTGGAAACTTACACATAGAGACAGTTGAGTTCTCTGGAATATCATGCTCGACGTTGGTGTCCTTTTTTTCTCCTTTTTCTGCAGGAAACTTGCTTTTTGTTCATCGCCTAGACGCCCAATCCGTCACTAGCATGTGCTTCCCTAGGACAGTGAGTGGGCCAGCTGTACGCTTTTGGAATGGACCATCAGAGCTTTGCTCCCTCAATTCCCAACTGTTATCCTAGGTTGAAGCACGAACTGAAGTGTCACATCCCTTCCTGACAGGCTCAGGCTATTGCTCTCACTCGTGTACCAGGTCCTCTGCCGTAGGAATGGCATTTTGGCATATTCATATAATCTAAATAAGCAACTTGACTCACGACCAAATAAATAAATAAATAAATAAGCAACTTGACATCCTTCATCGTGACCTCTCCTTTTGAGCGTCTTTTCTGTTTTGCCTCTAATCCTCATATTATTAATAATGTTCTTCTTGGACAATATCATTATTACTATTATTATTACTCCATTAATAATAAAGTATGCAGTATATACTTAGTACTAGTATAGTCAATTCATCATTTTTAATTACAAAATTTTTCCGTGAGACATGACCATATCTTGTGTGCATGATGCTACTGTGTTCAATCTATCGATCTCATGTGCATGCATCCAATAGCTCTTTTTGTTTTGTTTTGTTTTGAAATTGCCAAGCTAATAAAATTAAACTCATTAATCAAACAAATAAGAGAGAGCTTCTCGAACAACATAAAAACGAAAAAACAAAAACCCAAAGTTTCAGATTTTTGAAATACTTTCCTATAATAGTTGTTTTGCGTCAGGCATCAAGGCAATAAACTACAGATAAGAATATATTCGTCGAAAGAGGGCCCCCCACCACCCCCCCCCCAAAAAAAAAAAAAAAAAAAAAAACACCTGTCCGTGACCACTTAACAATGATGAGTCATCACCAGCATAAGACATAAGATCCCATGAACTTGCTAAGTTTTATTAATTAACCAGAATTAAGTAGCAAAACATGCGCCAACTTGCAGACAGATTTCGAAGGAATATATGCTGTTATAAGTCGTTTGATCTGGATATCTTATTTTTCGGAATAATGCAAGAATCCGGATGGTATTTGAACCCCATTGAAGGGCCGGGCGTCCTTTTTCAGTGGATACCAGGTTAAGCATCCAACTTTTCTCAATCCAACTGGATGCTTAATTTCTTGTGATTCCACTTAGATGAATGCTCCGTTGACAAATGCTCGCGAGATTTGGGTGAGGGCTCACATGTGCTCGATTGGCCGGTGGGGGCATCACCCCCTTGCAGCCCCAGTAGCTGGCGAGGGCATCACAGCCCTTGCTCAGAACCGGCATCAAATGGATTTGGGTGAGGGATTTCATTATTTTTAAAATGTTCAATAATTATAAAAAAAGGAGCTGAAGGTAGAAACCCTAACCTAATGCGATGTCAACTTGTCTGAATCTTGTTCTATGTTCCAGATGGACGAAGACAATCAGTCCGGCGAAAGGTCCTATCTTGATGCTGATTTAACTTTTATGTGATAATTGTACCCTAAAAGTTCGAAAGCATAATATTTACATTGTCATCGTCACATATAACTTGTCATTATTCAATTTGTGAACAGCTCAACTCGGTTGTAGCTCAGCTTGACTCCGCTTACGGCAGGTTTGAATTCAAGCTACTCGAATATCTTGTCGACTCGGGCTTGACCTCACCCATATTCATCTTGATGGGCTTTGGGCTTTCATTATTTTAAAAATATTCAATAATTGTAAAAATAGACACAAGATACTTAAGATCACATGAAGCTCAAGCTTTATTTTAAGATCAACGGAGTCAAGTTAAATCAAGCTCGAGTATCACAATTAAGCTTAAGCAACACTTGATTGAGCTCGTGTAGCTTTGCGAGCGCAAAACTTGCGGGTCTAGTCAAGTTAGAGATTGGCAGTGTAACGACTCTACTCGGCTCAATTTTACACCTAATCCGAATCAAGTTAGTATTTATGAAAATATAAATAAAAAGAGTAACTAATCCACGCCGTTATTCTTAGTCGATGCAAAGTAGATGAGTAATCAGGTTAGCCTCATGGGTGAAAACATCGGTTCTTTGATCCGCAGAATCACCTTTGTCTCCCTAGTTGCGTAACACGAAAGAGGAAAGGAATCTAACTAGGGGAATACAGGCCAAGCTGTTCTTCTCCGTTTATTTGCTTTGACATAAAGGATGAAAAGGAAGGAACATGAACAGACCATTCAATATCCGATCACATTCAGAACCTACAAAGTCCCCCGAGCGGTCGACAATTTCACTTTTCGGATCGTAATTGAGCTGTAACTATGGAAACCCTTGTCTATTTCTATGAATAGTCAAATATCCATGTGTAGCTACCTCTTCTGTCACATATCACTCCTAAAATTCACCTGACGCTGTGTATAAATGTATGTATTTAACCAGCCATCCATACACATGGCGGGTTAGGGGTGTGTTTAGTTCAGCATTTTGAAAGCCCATTTGAAAAATGCAAAGTAGTTTAGCCTAGTCGGAAGGCCTTTTGCATCCGCAAAAGTTGGACGTGCTGCAGTAGCAACTTAAAAAAAGAAAAAGAAAAAAGGTTTCAATAGGAAATGACTCCATTTTGATAAATTATATCCACATTTATTACAAACAAATAGGGGTCCTAAGTCTAGGTTTGGCTATTTTAGCCAGCAAATCATGAACTAGACTGCATATCCTTCAAAAAACTAGTATTAATGACGAAGCATTACTTCTTAAGCAAAGCATCTTCATGGTAGATTAGACAGTTGCCAGAATCTGATGTTATCAAAGGGTTATGCGACGAGGGAAAATCATTTTTATGAACCTTGAGCCCTAAATGTTATAGGCACATTGACCAAATATCACCTCGACTATTAATTATGTGAATCTTTACTACGGAGACCACAAAATCAATAGTAGAGATGCGCTCTCGCAATTCATTTAGCATTTTGTTGTTCTCCTAAGATAGTAGAGAGAGAAAGCTAGAGAGAGAGAGTCAGTCGAATTCGTTACGACATCTTTTTGCATGTGCTCGAACTGCTTTGTTCAACCCAGCTCTCCTGTGAGGGCGCCCATTGACATTTTCTTTTCAACATCTTTACAAAAAAAAGGAGAGAAAGAAAGAAAGAAAAAACAAAAAACAAAAGCCCGTGCAGGACCACTATTGTCAAAATTCAAAGTGTATGGGCTCAATTGCCATCAACACAACTTACGGATTAAAAGTAATCCAACCCAAAAAAAAAAAAAAAAAAAAATTATCGTACGATCATCACTAAGTAAAAACTAGTAACAAATTGGTTAACTATACTTTTCCAAAAGCATAAAAATATCCAGTTGTTTAGTGTTTAATGGGAAATGGTCCCTCATCTATCTCGCATGATTTTTCTTTATCGATATCATGTTAGTGCGTATAGTGCACTCACCGAATAATTTCCATTAATTAGGATTTTAAAGACTCGGTGCGTGAACCTGCTCTGTCAATTTTTCTTTATCGATATCACGTTAGTTCGTATAGTGTGCTCACCGAATAATTCCCATTAATTAGGATTTTAAAGACTTCGTGCGTGAACCTGTTCTGTCCTCGATCAATTCTCCTCTCCTCACTTTTCTCGTCGACCTCCTCGATGTTGATTCTCTCTGTGCTCTCAGCCACTTTCCATGTCCTCGAGTCGGATTCGGTGCAGTGCACTTGCTACCTAATGTCGTGTCATTTCGGGAAATAAACAAGTATGCTGCCCGGTCCGACAAGAGTGCCCGAGGGTGGCACCGTCGCGATTCTTTCTGATAAATTGGGGGCGCCACCGCGACCTGGGCGGGATATTGGATTTGGGTCCTGGAGCTAGGGTTTTCGTTGTGCATGATCGCGGTCCGATTTATTTGCACAATTGGAGCGAGGCCAATGATCAGGTGGTCGTACTTTTATACACGGGATGGATGAGCACGAGGCCGATTTGGCCTACGATTTTGACGGGTCGGCTTTGGCTAATGCTAGCGATTTGATGAGTGATGAGGTCTCGAAAAGCGAAGAGGAAAACGACGGTGATAACGAGGAAGAGAAAAGGAGGACTGGCTCTAGGAAGCGAAGGAGGGTCTCTGGAGAAAATGCGGACGACCCAAATGGATAGCCTGTGACTGTATAATGGAGTAGAATTGTTCAATTCTTGATATGACAAAATCCTCTTATGAGAACAGACGTTAACGAGAAAATCAATTGATTGATTATATAAAATGCAGTATGCTAACAAATTGTAACTTTTATCTAAACATAAAGTCAATTTTATAGATTTATATGGAGTCACCTCTGTCGAGGTCGAGGGAACAATAGCTGGTCAAGGTTGAAATAGAACTAGGAGGCTGGGGCAAGGGCCCTCCATCTTATATGTAATTTCCAAAAACGATACTCTATACACTAAATGCTATAATTACTGCACTTCATATGTGTTTTGTGTTAAAATGTGATCCATTTTTGGAAAGTACTATGACACACTAGACTCTCGTATGTTGGAGAAGTTTCTAGTACTATGTAGGCAGCAAGACTACGTGGGCAGCAAGAAGTCAAGTTAGAGAAGTAAACTAAAGTCAACAAAAGGAGATGCAGAGAATAGAAAATTGGAGAATAAGGGAGAAGCAACGAGAAGATCTGGAAGAAAGAAGAAAAGGAAAGCAAAGTCTAACTACTTGGACTTTGACTAGCCGCAACAAGCAGGAGACAAAGAAGCAAGCTGAAATTTTATATTAATTTTTGGAGAGAAAGGTGGTGATTCACACCCATAAATAGGAGTTAGTGGATGTTTGTTCTATGAAGCAGAACACTAGAAATGTTCCTTCCTTTGTAATACCAACTATCTCCCATATTCCCTTGCCGTAGCAGTCTACTCATATCTACCCATATTGCACACATACACGCTTCCGCAAAAATCCAACATTTTGGTTCTGCTTGAGATGAGACGAACCCAGCTGGATGGGAAGCAACGTTCACGCCGAATGGTTTAGCTTGGCTGAGATTTTGTCCGCAAGTTCCTCGATCACTTCAGCTTCAGTTTTTTCCAAACTGTAAGCACCAAAAGGCATGTTCGATCATTAGTGCTAGTCGAAAGGAAGAAAATATCAAGAGGGTCAAAATTTTTCTAACTAGTATTCAAATTTATTTCTGAGAAGAAGAAAGACAACATATGTCTAGGTTTCGTCTGAATGTACAAATAAGTTTTTGCAAGGTAACATGTTTTGGTTAATGAACCCACACTCGAATTTGTATTGCCTCTTAACTGATCTGGCGCATGTCGCGTGTCTATCTTTTTCTACCACACAAGATGATAACTAAGCAATCCCCTCAGAAAGTATTTCCCGAATGATAACAATCTCATTAAACTTAAAGTTCAGGCATCATGTTCAACTCGAGAGCATGGTTACTAGTATTCTCCTAAGAAACATAAATATAATTACCCCACTAATCACACACTTCAACGGAAAACGTGGTCATCATAGAAGAAATAATTGAACCGTTCACTAATAGCTCAAGGTTACAAAGTAAATTATCATAATAGATGCTTATATTACAGGCGATGGACCAAACAGAACTTCAAGGAGTAGAGACGTGGTATGAGATCAATATGCACATTAATTTGGTCAAAAGTTTTTACTTTTCTTAAGACCAGAAAATTTAATGTCTTCTATTCGTCTCTATACCTTTGAACAACAAATGTAAAATTCTAAAAGAAAAAAATAAATTAAACAAGGATGAAGTATGGCTCAGGTACCATTAGTGCAGAAGCAACCACAGGTCCACTTCATTGACGTTTTCAATTGTAGAAGCACGAAAAGATAATCAACTCCTAATGTGGCCGCTGGTGTCTTCAAGTCCGTATCTTATAGAACTTCAGAAACTATTAGATTGATGGAGAATCACTTAATAAATTGGCCTAGAGTAAGAACCAATATCCTAGTTTTATATATAATGCTTTCTACCAAGAGAACCCTTTGTATCACCAACTTGAATTAGTAGACTAGAGATACAAGAGTGTGACAAATTACAGTACGGTGCCTCATGCAGATATACTAAAATCAAAATGAAGAGATTCCACTTTTCAGTTATTAATTCCTGCTGACCAGAGCAGGCGGCCTTTAAAAGTAAGTTTTGTGTTCTCATGCACAAACTAAGTAACATTCTTCAGAAATTTCAAAAAAAAAAAAAGTTTACTTACAAGGAGACAGAGCGTAGATAATAAAGAGTTTAGTACCTGGCACTAGCAGACCATCCCTTGATCATACCCAGTGCTCGCAAAGCGTCTCTCCACCTCTGGATCTGGTGTGGATTATCCTGCTTGAAACCCTTTTCGCCTTGGCCAATGTTCTCCATGAAAAGTATGGACTGCTCTCGCAGCTCTCTTGCATTGATGCCCCAGAAAATGGGCAACAAGATAAGACTGCCCATTTTTTGGCATTCGAGGATCTTCACCAGCTCGTTAAGGCACCATGGCGAGAAATGATAACTCTGAGAGGCTACCACAACAGCAATCTCTGACTGCTCAATCGCATCGTTGATCGCTCGCTGGAACTGTACTCCTCCATCCAGTGTAAAATCAACAAATGTTCTTATTCCTCTCCGCTCAAGAGCACCCTTGAGATGGCTCACAGTGTGGAGCATGTCATTCTGCTTGTAACTAATGAATACGCCATAAACCCCAGGAGAACGCTGACCTGCACAATGGGGAATAAATTGTTTTAGATCAGAAGAGAGGTATGGAGGAAAGGATTAAGAACTTTGACAAAAAGGCTTATCGAAAAAACAGAAACTGTGCTAAACCTTGCATTCTTGTAAAAACCAAGATATAATGGTTAAAATTTTTTGTTCTTCATCCTCAGCCAGGTCCTGATCACATAAATTTCGTGTTAAGAAACATATCCTAATCCAACAAACAGAAAACAAACTGAAAAGGAGGAAAAAGACCCTCGCAGATGGCCAAACTTATTCGACTTAATAAAACAATTTCCCATTGAATCCACCCAAAGGATGGGTTCAATGTTCATCCGAACACATCCCATATTGTTATACAACGCCTCATCGAAAATCTTCTCAAACAAGCCTCGATCTCCCTCCAACAAGCATGCTGAGTGGTGTCTCCCTCTCTCTCCATGTGAATTCGAACAACTCCCAGCTCCTCTAACATTCAAACTCTCAACGAATTGGGTTGATACATAAGCATTAGTGGGTTCACTGTTCATTAAGGGTTAACTTGGAGCACATTGTAATGCCATTTTTTTAATTGTTTTTAAGGGTTAACTTGGAGGATGACTTTCCAAGCCACATTAAAAGAGAGAAGAAATGGGGGTTCAAAAAAATAATTGGTTGACCAATTGTTTTTCTACCATGCAATAAGGGGACTGGTTGCCGAAAACGCCAAATGATTTCTCACTCTTTCACGGAGTCACTTTTGGTAAAAATACGTTTCACGGTAGATTTACAAAATAAGCTTTTGGCTTTTGCTCATCATGTTGTGACTATAGTATTCATCCAATCCATTGGTGATCATCCCCTTGATAACTTTTTCAATAATATTTCAATGAGAAACTAAACTAAATAAGTTGAAGAACTTAACCACGCAATCGAGTTTGTGCTAGTAATGAGGCCATGATGACAATTCTCGCCTATGCCATGATATCTGAATTCAAAGCTGAATACACTCAACTGATCTCTTGTCTTGGCAAGGAAGGGGGAAAAATATTAACTGATTTTCTTTCAAGTTACAACATCTAACCAAAGTGTTGTACGTCAATGTAAGTGTTTCAAGTAAGAAGGCAAGAGGGAAACTTGCAAATTACCATGAACCCCTGCATCATTTATGGTGGACATGAACCTCTCAACGCCAAACTTCAGAATTGGGTTATAGTTTGAGAATATAGCAATAGATTGCGGAACAACCTGTTCAATAAAAACTGCAGCATCAGAAATAAAAAATGAAGGGAAACGGAAATATAAATCAAGAGTACAGGAACAAAATTTGAATAAAGAAACTTCAATCGTTGTGTAGCTAGTTCTGGACATGAGACTTGATGGTTTAATCATTTCATATTTCCTATGCCAAAATCCCAGCACAATGCCTTGTTGTCTATTAGTAGAGGATTGGCCAACTCATGCAAAGCCTGAGCATTACATTTTCTTCTTCATTGTTGGACGAGATCGATCCCATAGCCACTGAGGGTACTATACCATGAGAAGAGGGAAAATCTTTTGGAATCTAAGAAAGAGATCATATTGGACTCCTGGAGTGATTATCCATGATGATCTTATGCTATAGACATAAAGTGGTTCACACGCAAGCATGTGTCGTTTGAAACAAAATCAACGGAACAACATGAAACTGTACTGTATACTAATTTTTTCCAACATAAAAAATAAGTACATTATCCAATTATAGGAGCATACTAAAGATAACTTCTCATGCATTAAAGAGCACATAAATCATAGGGAGGCATAGAATGATTGACCTCATATCTGTCAGCGGTACATTTCTGCGTCCCAAGCAATGACCAGCCTAGAAAATCAAAAGCATTGTCTACTGCCTTTCACATTTACTATCATAGAAGAAAACCAAAGTAGCTAGATATTCTAGGAAACACGTTAATTAGCCAGCCGTGCCAGTTTGAACTAGTAATCTAAGTACGATACAACAATCTCTGGAATACAATTGCTCAACCTTACTATTCCCAACACATGCACAAAAAGGCTCAGAAGTTTAACTGAGATTCAACTAGAAAGCAGCCACGTCATGTTGCATTGAGATGAACCATCAGCTGAAAAACCAACAAACAATCAAAAATTCGCAGCAAGCAGTCACAGAGGATGATCATTGAAACCGTTTACAAGCAAGAAGAACTCAAATGAAGTTCTTACCTTGCCCATTTTCTTCAATTTAGCAAATGTCTCAGAGATGCTAGTTGTCGATTTAGCGCCACGAGCAGCCATTGCTGTAGTTCTTTTGGTAGAAACAACTGGTAGTTGCGAAGACCAAAAACCACAAAAAAATATGGGTTTCCTAAACTGAGCGAACCAAGTTGATTTAAGAGCTAATGCCATACCAGCTTTCAGGATATTGGCTTGAAAACGCTTGTGCCTCTGCTTCAATCCTATTAATGAATTAACAAAAGAAGAAACAAGTAAAATACTTAATATCCAATAATAGCAGTTTTCCAAACAAAATGACTGATAGAAGTAGCGTGTTGCCATCTCCAAAAGATTAAATCACAGATAAACCACTGGTCACTGCACATCTCAGTACCCCGTAAAATCCAGCTAATACACATGGCTCACAAATGATTGCTAAAAGGAAACTGAAGCAATGAGTAGCTTTGACTGATAGTCAATAGGGTTTGATATGCGTAACATGTCCGTCACTTGCTGATCAAGCTGTTCAATGATTGATTCTATGCGTTCGGCAAAGGGAATTAGACGAGAGAACACCTTCATCACCAAAATGGGGAAAATGAAGAAGGAAAGAAAAGAGAATCGAAGCTGCGAATTTCTCAATTCATTCGATGATCCGAATTTTCATTGCTTGCATTTTGGACAGGATAAATTATTGTATCATAAGGAATCAAGAAGTTTCTCATGTAATCCAATACCACGGGGAAAAAAAAAGGTCGTCTAAATATGATAACTACAATATTCATACTGACGGAAAAAACTACTAGACAAATGTTACGATAAGACAAGAGGAGAGACACATAATCTTCTTGAACTTGAAAATCTTCTCAGGAGTGAAGGAAAAAAAAGGAGCAAAACAGAGGTATTTTGCAATTCCTCCCATTTAGGCAGATCTGCAAATTTTTCTCTCCTCTCTCCCTGCCCACCTGCACTGATCGTGCATCGCCATCGCCTTGTTTCTCCCTCTCTTGCTCATCTGTGATGACAGCCTTGCCGACAATCATGTCAACCCCAGATCTGAGGTTGCCCAAAACCAACAATACCATCTAAGGCGATGTGAGGCCGCAAGGGTCGCAGTTTTGAGGATCGAGACGGAACAGAGTTGGCGGCAAAGTGGGCGCCACAGGTTGGTGACTGGACAACCATAGGGGACGCGATGGTGAGACAATGTGAGAGAGGCTAGATAGGTGGCGGCCGAAGGCAACGGCGATGCTGGGTTGATGACAATAGCGCAGAGGTGTTGGCGGAGAGAGTGGCAAAATTGTACACGTCTGTGTTCCATCCTTTATTATGTATCCCATCCTACTTTGTCCAATCCTACAGAAAACACTCCCACATACCGGTCACTCAGACCGGGGTATCAATTATTTGACTCGGCAGCAAGGTCACCATCGAAGGCAGCAGAAAAGGGACAAGAAAAAGGGGCCACTACCCTCGAGTTGCCATTACCTGCGACGGACATGGTGGCCGGACCTCTTGCTCGGCGGAGATGACGGCAGCCCGTCCGAGATTGAAGAAGGCGAAGGGACGGGTGATCACTGATTAAGGTACTGGGGGTACGACATCTGGCCGTCATTTATAGAGTCAGAGGCCATTCATGTGCGTGCGAATCTGCCAGTCTGTGTTCGCAGAAAAAGCAAATTCTTTTATTTCTTTTCCACAAAAAAGATATCCAATGACAACGGAAAATGAAGCTCTGAAAAGTAAGCGACGGGGCCATCCTCATGAATCATTATAATGTCATTAATACTACAATTTCCAAGTTAATCTAAAGCCAATTTATTCCACAACATAAATGGATTAAAGTAAAAAATGTGGGGACCCGCTATCTGAGTTTACCATACTCTTTGACTTGTTTAATCCAAATTTCTATGAATAAATTCAAGTGATCTAATTCATAATTCTGAACTATTTTTGAGATTTTAAATTTTCGCCAAAAGGGCTTAAAATCCATACTTGTGTAAACTTAAAAATTAGAAGAAAAAAATCACAAACTAGGCTTGGTACTTAATACTTTTTTTATCTTCTTGATCTATTTATATAATAATTATATACTAATACAGGGCAAATCAATTATATTGTTCTTTAGCTTATAACTATTCACTTAAAGTGTGCGACGTTTTGTGGTAGAGAGAGATGGCTGCGGGGCAGGGGCGTTTGATGAATTGGAGAGCCTGCCGGTGCCCTTATTTCACCGGAGTTTTCTCTGTGACGTGTGGCTGGGGCCTCACAGGTGAATGAGAACAATGGGTGGCGGGGATGTCCCAAAGGCGAGGGGCCTGTGGGTTTTGTCTTCGTTCTTTCCCGTAAAACTTTTGGCCTTTTTTAATTGTTCAATCTAATCTAAATAAAATTTGGGTAAAAAATGTTAGGATTTGAACCAAAAAGGTCACATGTAAGAGAGAAAAAAAATTCAAGTTCACATTTTTTGTCAGCCAAATTTGATGCTACCAGACTTCATTGTACTAATTTGAGAAGTTTTAAGAATCGATTTCATTTTTTTCAAAATTTTAGAATTCAATCGCACTTTCTTAATAAGTTTCAAGATTTTTTATGCACTCATCAAAAAGGAAAAAAAAAAAAGGCCCACAATCTTCGCTTGTATTCATTTTACTTATGGAGAGCCTTTGAGAGCTACGGCGTGGCTGTCTCGGCCTCGTCTGGTCCATGCACGCCCACATGTACAATATCCAATCACCCCCGTCGTCCGCTCTTTGTTGCAGCTTTCCGTGCTCTTCGTCACTTCCAACCATGTCATCCTCCACAGAAAGATAAGAATGACATCTAGAACAAAGTACAAGTAAATATTCAGGTAGCTATTGCACATGGAACGATTCAGTGCGTGGGTCATGTCCCTTTACAAGTGAACATGATACCCAAACCTATCTAATGTTATATGCCGAGCGTCCACAATAAAGACACGTTATGCTATTTCGATAAGGATGCCAAAAGATTAATTATTCTTATACCCTTCCCATTTACGACTCATCCCCCAATTTTAAATTCATTTCGCCATCCAAAGCACTTAAAATCAATTAATGAGGGGTAATTGTATTTTTGTATGTTGGGCTCTCCGTAAAAGGATGGTATTGCAAAAATAAAGATATGTAAGTGATCGTTGAATCGAAAGGGAGGCATGCTTTTGGAATTTTGTCTCATTAAGCTAAACTTGTGAGGAAACTTTCAAGCCCAGAAAGTTTACGTTATCGGACACATTAAAGCTTAATGACTCTTATAGGTAACTCTGCATAACTAATCCCCTATTAAAAGGTGTGTATTTATATGACAAGAAAAGTGAAAAGGGCATGAATTACCCATCAATTATAATACGCACCTCAGTGTTGGTTAGTGTATTAAGGCTCTTACTTTTCCATCTTACTTTTCCATCTTCTTATAGCCAAGCCCTGAAATGCAATTTTGTATGCAGATCAAGCATTGAGGCAGTAAACAGTGGGTGCAAGACAGATTCAAATTTATTTTTGGGGTCACAAAGATGCATTAGATTTTTCGAGCAAGAAAATCCATCCTTACTCATCAATATTGATCAAATCAATGAGATGAGTATATATATGATTTCTCAGAATGGACACGTAAGTGACAACTTTATGATGTTGAGAGCCTTCACAACTGTAGAATCCCAGCAACTTGTGGAATAAGTTTATTGGTTAACGAGACTCAAGCAATAAAAGCAGCTCCACATTGCAGACATATTATAATGAAGTAAATGCTTTAAGCAGTCTTTGAACTGGATTCTTCTACGAGGATCAATGCTAGAGTGCAATTTTGGCAGACCAAGCATCATAGTTCAAAGATCCAACCTTAGCTCAATCTAAGTAGATGCTAAATTTCTGATCATTACCCTTAGATAAATCCTCCATTAATCTTAAGTAAAAACCACCGAGCAGCAGAGCCAGCCACTTCAGTCGGACGAGGACAATCAAGTTCTTCCTTTGAAAATTTATGATTTTGAGAGTCTTCACCAGCATAGGATTGTGTCTTTTTCTTATTCTTTTTTGGAGAAAATGCCCATACTAACTAAAAACAAAAAAGGTCAGGTATCGTCGTTGACGTGCAATAGAATAACTCAATAAATCTCTCCAATATAGGTTTCATACATAAGTGATCTTCTTTGTCCCACACTAATTTAAGTCTATTTCCTTAAATAACTCATATTTTTTTCTTTCTTCCATTATTATATCCTTCATATCTTGGCAAACATATAAATGTGTGTGTATTTTTTTTGATACTGTGGAATCAGAGCAGTAGGTTGGCCAAAATAAAATTATTATTATTTTGGATAAGAATCAAAATAAAGCATTAGCATCTCATGTTCAAGAGCTAAAATAATTCAAGAATATGAAGAAGAGTAGGGTTTTCTCTTCTTCTTTTTTTGGCAGAAAACTTGCTTCATTCATTGCATAGAGAACCAATCCGCCACTTTATTCGTGCTTCCCTTGGACGGTACGCCAACCGCATGCTTTTGAAGTGGCAAAGAGCTACTGTCCGAACTGAAGAGGCAGAAAGAAGTCTTTCCCGACAAGCTCAGGTGTTGCCTTTACTCGTGTGCTAAGTTCTCGACATGGAAATAGCAGTTTTTGGCATATTCATAAGTTCTAAATCAACAACTTTTCACTGACAAAGAGCTACTGTCTGAACTGAAGAGGCAGAAAGAAGTCTTTCCCGACAAGCTCAGGTGTTGCTTTTACTCGTGTACGAAGTTCTGACATGGAAATGGCAGTTTTTGGCATATTCATATGTTCTAAATCAACAACTTTACACTTTTCCTCAAGTCCTTTCTTTTTGAACCTCTTTTTAACTGTTTTGCCTCTGATCCTTGCTCAGCAAAGAGAAATTTTGGACCAGTCCTCACATTATAGGCGTAGATTGATTGCTAATAATGGAATATTCTTCTTGATTGGTATTATTATTCTTGATTAATAACAAAATGCGGAGTGTAGAGATGCACTCTCACTCTTTCAAGAGTATACACTTTGTAACAATGTAGTCAGCTCAATATTTTTCATTGTGATATGTTTTCGTGAGACGTGATCGTATCCCATGTGAACGATGCCACTGTGTCCAATTCATCGATCTCATGCGTGCATGTTTAATAAATTTTTCCTTTGTTTTATTTTGTTTTGAAATTGCCAAGCTAATGAAATTAAACTTATTAATTAAGTGAAAAAGAGAGTGAAAAAAAAAACCAAAAAAACAAAGTTTTAGAGTTTCTAAATGCTTTTCTATAATAGTGGTTCTGCGCCAGGCATCGGGACACTAAATTGCAAATATAAGAATATATTTGTCGAAAGAGAACATGCAAATTTATTGCTTAATGCCCCGCACTAATTTGATAAGTTCGATGGTACCAGTATTCATTGCACTAATTTGATAAGTTTTAGAAATTGATTGTATTTTTTGAAAATTTTAAAATTCAATCACACTTTCTTAACAAGTTTCAAGACTTTTGATGTGCCCATCAAAAAGAAACAAAAAAGACCTTCAATCTTGTCTCGTATTCATTTTACTTATGGAGAGTGAGAGAAGAAAATAAGGGGGCACAAGGACTGGCTCCTTCCCCCTTGTCGGCCTTTAACAGTTACGACGTGGCTGTCTCAACCTCGTTTGGTCCATGCATGTGTCATGGGCCGATCGATCTAGCGTTCCCTTACCCATGCGGCCTTACGAATTTCTCTCAAGTCAGCCTTTCTCACACTCAACTCACATGGATCGTAGAGAGAGAAACTTCTAGAGAAAGAAGCTCTGGATTGTATTTACTTGTGAATGAGATGGTTACAATGAGCGGGAGGAGACCCCTATATATACAAATACAAGACAAACCATATACGTAGATCTCTCCTCGATCTAACAGTGGAGATTGCATCTCCCCTACTACTATCTACTTGCATTTATTACATACGAATACATTTACCGTATCACCCACCCCCAGGAGTATTCTAGAAGACTGAGAAAACCCTAGGTCTCGGGAATACAAGCCGAGGGTTGCTTGATCTACGGATGTGTCACGCCCATCCCTTAGAACCCTCTTAGATCGGCATTCTTTCGGGCCGTGACACATGCCTACATGTACAATATCCGATCACCCCCATTGTCCGACTTTTTTTTTTTTTTTGGTCATAAAGATGCATTAGATTTTTTGAGAAAGAAAATCCACCCTTACTTATCAATATGATCAAATCAATGAGATGAGTATATATATGATTTCTCAAATGGACATGTAAGTGGCAACTTTATGACGTTGAGAGTCTTCACAACCGTAGAATCCCAGCAACTTGTGGAATAAGTTCATCGGCCAACGAGGCTCAAGCAATAAAAGCAGCTCCACATTGCAGACTTATTATAACGAAGTAAATGCTTTAAGCAGTCTTTGAACTGGATTCTTCTACGTGGAACAATGCTAGAGTGCAATTTTGGCAGACTAAGCATCTTAAGTCAAACATCCGACCTTAGCTCGATCTAAGTAGATGCTAAATTTCTGATTATTACCCTTAGATAAATCCTCCATTAATCTTAAGTTCAAACCACCAAGCAGTAGAGCCAGCCATTTCACATGGACAAGGACAATCAAGTTCTTCCTTTGCAAATTTATGATGTTGAGTGTCTTCCCCAGCATAGAATTGTGTCTTTTTTTTTCTTCTTCTTTTTTGCAGAAAATACCCATACTAACTATAAAAAAACGGCTGGTTATCGTTAAACAATGGACACGCAATAGAATTATTGTATTAACTCAATAATTCTCTTGAATATAGGTTTCATACATAAGTGATTTTCCTTATCCCACACTAATTTAAGTCTATTTCTTTAAATAACTCGTATTTTTTCTTTCTTCCATTACTATATCCTTGATATCTTGGCAAACATATCAATGTGTGTATATTTTTTTTAATACTATATAATCAGAGCAGTAGGTTGGCCAAAGTAAAATTATTATTATTTTGGATAAGAACCAAAATAAAGCATTAGCATCTCATTTTCAAGTGCTAAAATTATTCAAGAACATGAAAAAGAGTAGGGTTTTCTCATCTTCTGTTTTGGGCAGAAAACTTGCTTCATTCATTGCATAGACACCCAATCCGCCACTGTATTCACTGCTTCCCTGGCACAGTACGCCAATCGTACGCTTTTGAAGTGGCAAAGAGCTACTGTCTGAACTGAAGAAGCAGAAAGAAGTCTTTCCCGACGAGCTCAGGTGTTGCCTTTACTCGTGTACTAAGTTCTCTGACATGGAAATAGCAGTTTTTTGCATATTCAAAAGTTCTAAATCAACAACTTTACACTGGCAAAGAGCTACTGTCTGAACTGAAGCGGCAGAAAGAAGTCTTTCCCGACAAGCTCAGGTGTTGCCTTTACTCGTGTACTAAGTTCTGACATGGAAATAGGAGTTTTTGGCATATTCATATGTTCTAAATCAACAACTTTACACTTTTGCTCAAGTCCTTTATTTTTTAACCTCTTTTTAACTGTTTTGCCTCTTGGACAAAATAAAAAAAAAAACTGTTTTGCCTCTGATCCTTGCTCAAGTTTTGGACCAGATTATGGGCGTAGATTAATTGATAATAATGGAATATTCCCCTTGATTAATATTATTATTTCACTAATAATAGAATAGGCGGTGTAGACTTGTACCATCACTCTTTTAAGAGTATACATCTAATAACAATATAGTCAGCTCATCACTTTTCCTAGGGGAAAATTACCAAAAAAGTTATAAACCTATTGCAATTGTGTCAATTCAGTCCTAAACTTATTTTGTTGACCAATTGAGTCCTAAACCTTTTACAGTTATTCCCGATCAGTCCATTCGGCCAAAAATGGCTGGCCGGCACCGACGTGGCAATCGGCCGGCGCCGGTGACATTTTTTTAATAATATTTTATTTTTTTGAAATATTTTATTAATTTTTTTTATCTTTTTTTCCCCTTTTTTTTCCCCTCTCCCTCCTTCCTCCTCCTCTCCTCCTTCTTCCCTTGGTTTCGACGACCGGCAGGGTGAGCCCTCATCGTTGCTGGGTCTGGCAAGGCGAGGCCCGCCTGATCTGGCGAGGGGGGCTTGCCGTTGCGTTTGGCAAGGCCCTCCTTGTTGGATCTAGTGAGGGCTTGCCTCGCCCGGGGACCGAGAGGTGAGCCCTCACTAGATCCGTCGAGGAGGGCCTTGCCATATGCGATCCGCGACTACCGCACCAAGATCGAGGCCGAGCTCTCCAAGATTTGCGACGGCATCCTCAGCCTCCTCGACTCCCGCCTCATCCCCGCTGCCGCCGTTGGCGACTCCAAGGTCTTCTTCCTCTAGATCAGTTCCTGGACCGTTGGTGAGCCCCCCTCGCCGGATCTGGCGAGGGCTCGCCCCGCCCGACGACCGCGAGGCCAGCCCTCACCAGATCCGGCGAGGGCTCCCCCTGCCGTCGCTGGGCACGCGCCGACTAGCGAGGCGAGCCCTCGCCAGATCAGTCGGGGCTCACCTCGCCAGACCCGGCGACGGCGAGGCCCCTCTCGCCGGATCTGGCGAGGGCTCGCCTCGCCGGCCGCCTCAGTCTGGCAACTGGCCAGCCCTCCCCTCTAGCCAGTCGCCGAAACCAAGGGAAGAAGGAGGAGAGGAGGAGAAAGGAGGGAGAGGGAAAAAAAAAAAAAAGAAGATAAAAAGATAAAAAAAATTAATAAAATATGTCGCCGGCGTCGGCCGGTTGCGCCACGTCGTTGTCGGCCGGCCATTTTTGGTCGGATGGACTGATCGGGAATAGTTGTAAAAGGTTTAGGACTCAATTGGTCAAAAAAATAAGTTTAGGACTGAATTGGCATAATTGCAATAGGTTTAGGACTTTTTTGGTAATTTTTCCCTTTTCCTTGTGATTTTTTTTTCATGAGACATGATCATATCCCGTGTGAATGATGCTACTGTATCTAATTCATCGATCTCATGTGCGCGTGTCCAATAAATTTTTCCTTTGTTTTGTTTTGTTTTGAAATTGGCAAGCTAATGAAATTAAACTTATTGATTAAGTGAAAAAGAGAGTGAAAAGAAAAACACCAGAAAAAGCAAAGTTTCAGATTTTCTGAATGCTTTTCTATAATAGTGGTTTCATGCTAGGCATCGAGGCACTGAATTGCAAATACAAGAATGTATTCGTCAAAAGAGAATGTGTAAATTTATTGTTTAATGCCCCGTGTGCACTAATTTGACAAGTTTGATGGTAGCAGACTTCATTGCAATAATTTGACAAATTTTAAAATTAATTATATTTTTTGAAAGTTTTAGAATCAATTGCGCTTTCTTAATAAGTTTCAGGATTTTTGATGCACTCATTAAAAAAATAAAAATAAAATAAAGACCCTCAATCCTCTCTCCTATTCATTTGACATATGGAGAGTGAGAGAAGAGGGTAAGAGGGTGGAGGGGACTGGCTCCTTCCCCCTTGTTGGCCTTTGACGGCTACGGTGTGGCTCTCGGCCTCGTCCGGTCCATGCCTGCCTACATGTACAATATCCAAACACCCCCGTCGTCCGCTCTGTCGCAGCTTTCCGTGCTCTTCATCACTTCCAACTATGTTATGTCATCCTCCGCAAAAGGATGACAATGACATCTTGAACAAAGTACAAGTAAATATTCAGGTAAATGTTTGACATGGAAAAACTCAGTGCGTTGGTCGTGTCCCTTTATAAGTGAACATGATACCCAAGCCTCTCTAATGTATATACCGAGTGTCGACTGTGACATCTCGAAATTTGGCCCTATTTCGAATATATATTCAATGCACCTATAGTTACTTTACTCTGAACTGATTATTCAAAAGTTAACTGATCTATTGGGCGAAACCATATAGAGTTAAAACGCAATAGATTAGAGAATTCGATCAGGAATAGACCGCTCAATTATAAGGATTAATAAGGGTCAATACTACACTGTATAAATCAATTAGCAAACGAATACAAATCGATTCAACAGAAATGCGTAGTCGATTTGTAGGTGATTCCATATGATTACGATATTCGTGTTGAATGACGATAAACCGACTTTCTATTAATATTATATTTAGGGTACGTAATTGAATTCTCATGATTACATAACAACGAGGGTCGTCCGCAATTCGAAGAAGCACAAACGTGGATCAAAATTATCGACCACGGGTCAACCGCGTGAGAACCCTTAAAAGTCATCGATAGATTATGTCGTACTAAATTCGCGTTCGATTAATTTTTAACCATGAAATTTAATTTGATTTACTTTCGAGAGTTTTGAGATTTAATTATTGGATGTCGTTTCATCATCCATCAAATTATCGGCGGGTTTGAAATTTTCCGAAAAGGTCGGGAAAATTCGGATCCAATGCAAAATGGTGATTTTTGGACCAAAAGGCTTGTTTTCAAGAAAAAGAAAAACAAAAGAAAATAAGAGGAGATAAAGCATAAGGCTAGGAGGGTTTTAAGGGAAGTGGGTGAGAGAAATCATGGATTTTGCTGAGAAAAATCTAGTCCCTCTCTCCCCGCGCGTCCACCCCCCTCCATTTCCCCTACTCAGCCGAATCATCCCCTCCCTTTTTTTTTTTTTTTCTCTCTCTTCTTTCCCTCACTCTCCCTTTCCTTTTCCATCACGCCATCCCCTGCAGCCCCCTCCCCCTTGTCTTTTCTTCCCTCTCTCTCTCCCTCTCTCTTCGTCTCCTTTCCCCCAGCTTGAGCCAAGCTTTCACCTTCTGCTTGCTTTCATTTTCCCTCAGCTTCTTCAGCATTTCATCTTCATCTTCTCCCCTTTTTGGCTGCCCCATTTCCTTTCCCCCTTGCTCAGTCGAACTCACCCCCCCCCCCCCCCCCCCCAACACTTTCTCCATTTACTTTTATTTTCCTCAACTTCTCATTCTTGTTTTTTCTTCCCTCATTTGCCGCAAGTCATGCCATTCCTCACCACCGTTCTTGCCGCCGTCATCCACCGCTTGACCACCGCGCAACCATCACCAAACCACAACCACCGTGAGCCACCATCCTTGCCGTGGCCCGCTCACCGCCGCTAGCCACCATTGCCGGTTCACCACCAAGCCGAACCACCTTCGGAGACTGTGAACTTGAGGAGCTGCTACCATCTTCGCCGTGCCACCGTAAGTGCCATGAAACTCCTGTTTTCGTCGCTGTCGCGCTGCCGTTACCGGAAATCCGTGAGTTAACTTCCTAACCGTGGAGTAGAACCTTAATTATGTTTAAGGGATAGATTAGTTTAATATTAATGGTGGTTAGTATTAGTTAATTTTAGTTTAGCCTTAATTGCAATTAATGATGGTTTAGATTAAATTTCAGTGTGATTAGTTTAAGTAATTATGATTCGATTAATATTAGATTAATTAATTGAGTTTAGTTTTATTAATTGTGATTTATTCAATTAATTAATCATAATTTATTTAATCGTTATTTATTTAATTAATCGTAATTATTTTAGTTAACGTCGATTAATTTTTAATTAATTATAGTTATCTTAACTAATCGAGTTTAGTTTAATTAAATGTAATTAGCCTACCCTAATTAATCATGATTAGCCTAATTAATCGCGATTAGTCTAATTAATGACAGATTAACCGTTAAGTAGAATTTTATGACCGTTTTTTCTGGATAAGATTGTGGTTAATTTCGATTGTTTGAACTTATGATGCTATGTTATTGATTGCCAAAGTATAGATTTTATTTATTATTTAAAAAAAAGGTTTATGGGCAAGAAAATAGAAAATTTTGAGATATCGGGTTTGGACGCCAAATTTTATGTGCTAAATAAAACGGTGGGATTTTAAAATGAAAGTATGCAAAGTTTGATGGGTTGATTTCAAATACATGATCACGTACGAATATTTTACTGGGATTTTTAAGTGTGAAAAATTGCCAAAATTGATTATTTGAAAATGAACTCTTTTGTTCTACGCTAATTAATGGCAATAATAATTGATTTGATTGTTGGTGTGCTTGTGTGGTCATTTAAGTGAACAAGTCACCAAACGGGAGTTTGGAGACTATGCCTTATTTTTATCGGATGCCCAGCAGGAGTCCGGACGCTGAGTTGCGGTTAAGGCTAGACTAATGCTCTATTATGGAATGCCGTCTAGGCGGGGGTTCTAGACAATACCGTGCTCGATGGGGCGGGACGATACTCGGTCATGCCGGAAGACCGCCAACTCATATGTTGGCCTTCACCCAAGATGTCGAAATAATCGGAACACGTGTGAATGATTGTGATGCATTGTGCTTAATTATGGAGTAAAACTGTTAGGCATGGTATGGGTTATAATCGAGACTTGTGTAAATGCTTGGTGCATGAGAGTTATGTGTTCCGATTATTGATTATGCTTATTGTATTGATAATGGCATATGTGACGTACTAAAATGCAGGAGTGTCCTAAGACGAGGTAAGATTGTTTGATGTTGCATGTTTAGGCTGCCTACGATACGAATTTGCATCCTAATTGGGGCTTAGGCCATTAACTCGCTGAAATTTATATTTCACCCCATTGTTGTTAAATATTTGCAGGCTCGTAGTATGAAGGACCATCGTGTGTGGTTTCGAGTTCCAATGGCATCACTTTTGGTTGGCCTCACGTTAGTGAAGTTTAGGCTAACCTTGACTCATTTGCTGATTTTTGAGATGGTTGGTAGGGAGTTGCAAGCCTCCTGGAGTTAGCAAACAAATAAATAAAAACAATGTTTTGAAAATGTTTGTCTTGTGTGTACTATCCCCAAGTATTTGTTGGTTGACTGGGTGTTTATATAATTGCCTCCGCATACGTTTAATCGAAAGATAAAAAAAATGGGTTGGTGACGCGTCTTGGGACGTCGCAATTACTCGACCGTCGTGGGATGTTCGTACGCTCAGGGTTTGGGGCGTGACATCAACAATAAAGACACCATATGCTATTTTGATAAGGATGCCAAAAAATTAATTATTCTTATACCCTTCCCATTTACGACTCATCTTTTAAATTCTTATTGCCATCCAAAGCACTTAAAATCAATTAATGAGGGGTAATTGTATTTTTGTATGTTGGATTCTCCGTAAAAGTATGTGGATGGTATTGCAAAAATAAAGACATGTAAGTAAGTGATCGTTGGATCGAAAGGGAGGCATGCTTTTGGAATTTTCTCTCATTATGCTAAACTTGTGAGGAAACTTTCAAGCCCGGAAACTTTCAGACACGTTAAAGCTTAATGACTCTTATAGGTAACTATGCATAAATAATCCCTTATTAACACGTGTATTTATATGACAAGAAAAGTTAAAAGGGCATGAATTACCCATCAGTTATAATACACCCCTTAGTGTCGGTTAGTGTATTAAGGCTCTTAGTTTTCCATCTTCTTATAGCCAAGCCCCGACTTTATGATGGAGTAGAATAGTTTAATTCTTGACATGACAAAATCCTCTTATGAGAAAAGATGTTAACGGGAAAGTCGACTCATTGATTATATAAAATGCAATATGCTAACTTATTGCAACTTTTATCTAAATATAAAGTCAATTTTATTGATTTATAGTAAGTCAACTCTGTCTAAGTCGAGGGATAAAAAGCCGGAGAGGGTTGAAATAGAACTAGGAGGCCGGGGCAAGGGCCCTCCATCTTATATGTAATTTCCAAAAACGGTACACTATGTGCTAAATGCTATCATTGCTGCTAGAGACTTTATCATTGGAAGCAACGCTCACTCCAGCTTGGCTGAGATTTTGTAAGCAAGTTCCTCGATTACTTCAGCTTCAGTTTTATGCAAACTGTAAGCGCCAAAAGGCATGTCCGGTCATTAGTGCTAGTCGACAGGAAGAAAATATCAAAAGGGTCAAAATTTTTCTAACTAGTGTTCAAAGTTATCTCTAAGAAGAAGAAAGACAAAATATCTCTAGGTTTCATCTCAGTGTACGCATAAGTTTTGCAAGGTAAAATGTTTTGGCTATGAAGCCACACTCAAATTTGTATCGCCTCTTCAATGATCCGTTGCTGGCACATGGCATGTGTCCGTTTACATCTTTTCTTTGCTACATAAAACGATAACTACGCAATCCCCCTCAAAAAGTATTCCATGAATGATAACAATCTCTCTCTCTCTCTCTCTCTCTCTCTCTCTCTCTCTCATATGAAACTTAAAGTTCAGACATCACGTTCAACTCAAGAGCATGGATATTAGTATTCTCCTCAGAAACATAGACATAATTACCCCACTAATCACATGCTTCAATAGAAAACGTTGTTCATCATAGGAGAAAAAATTGAACCGTCCACTAATGGCCCAAGGTTACAAGGTATAACCATCATAATAGAGGCCTATATTACACGTGATGGACCAAACAGAACTTCAAGGAGTAGAGACGTGGAATGAGATCAATGTGCACATTAATTAGGTCCATAGTTTTTACTTTTCTTAAGACCAGAAAATTTAATGACTCTCCTATTTGTCTCTATACCTTTGAACAACAAATATAAAGTTCTTCAAAAAAAAAATTAATCTAATAAAGATGAAGTATGGCTCGGATAACATTAATGCAAGCGAACTATTAATGACTCATAAGTACATGTCAAAACAAACGCACAGATTTCCAAAAGTAAGGTTTAGACGAAGCAATGTCCACTTTATTAACGTTTTCACTTGTAGAAGCACGAAAACATAATCATCTCCTAATGTGGTAGTTGGTGTATTCGAGTCTATATCTTATAGAACTTCCGAAAGTATTAGATTGATGGAGAATCACTTAATAAATTGGCCGAGTGAAAGAACCAATATCCTAGTTTTTATTTATAATGCTTTCTACCAAGAGAGCACTTTGTATCGCCAACTTGAATTAGCAGACTAAAGATGCTAGAGTGTGGCAAATGACCACAATACATTGCCTCATGCAGATATACCAACGTCTAAGTGAAGAGATTCCAAATTTCCAGTTACTAATTCCAACTGACCAGAGTAGGCGGCCTTTAAAAGTAAGTACCTGGTACTAAGAAACCATCCCTTGATCATGCCCAGTGTTCGCAAAGCATCTCTCCACTTCTGGACCTGGTGTGGCTTATCCTGCTTGAAACCCTTTTCGCCTTGGCCAATATTCTCCACGAAATGTCTGGGCTGCTCTCGCAGCTCTCTTGCATTCATGCCCCAGAAAATTGGCAGTACGATAAAACCCCACTTTTTTTGGCATTCGAGGATCTTCACGAGCTCGTTAAGGCACCACGGTGATAAATGATAATTCTGAGAGACAACCACGACACCAATCTTCGACCGCTTGACCGCTTCATTGATTGCCGGCCAGAACAGTACTCCTCCATCTAGTGTATAATCAAAAAACGTTCTCATTTCTCTCCGCTCAAGAGCGCTCTTCAGATGGTTCATGGTGTGAAGCATGTCCTCCTGCTTGTAACTAATGAATACCTCGTACTCCCTAGGAGGACGCTGACCTGCACAATGGGGAACACATTGCTTGAGATCAGACAAGAGTTATCGAGGAGGGGATTAAGAATTTGATAAAAAGGATTATCGAAAAACGGAAACTGTGCTAAACCTTGTATTCTTGTAAAAACCAAGATATAATAGTTAAAATTTTTGTTCTTAGGGCCCCATCACATAAATTTCACGTTCAACGGCATATCCTAATCCGACAGAAAAGAAGTTGAGAAGAAGGAAAAAGACCCTCGCAGACTGCCAAACTTATTCGACTTAATAAGACAATTTCCCATTGAATACACCCAAAAGATGAGTTTGATTTTCATCAGAACACATTCCATATTGTTATATACAACCTCATCGAAAATCTTTTTGAACAATCCTCGATCTTGCTCCAACAACCATGCTGAGTGGTGACTCCCTCTCTCCCCATGTGAATTAGAACCACCCCAAGATCCTCTAACCTTCAAATTCTCTACAAATTAAGATGATACATATGCATTAGTGGGTTCACTATTCATTAAGTGTCAAGTTGGAGCACATTGTAATGACATTTTTTGGTTTGTTAATTGATTTTTAGGGTTAACTTGGAGGATATGACTTTCAAAACCAGTTTGAAAGAGAGAAGAAATGGGGTTAAATATAAATATATATATATTGGTTAGCCAATTGTTTTTCTACCATGCAACTAATGGAGTTGTTGCTAGAAACGCCTTTATGAGTTCATTAAGGGTTAGCTTGGAGCACAAGCCTGACCCAAAGCCAAATGGTTCCTCACTCTTTTTGTAGGGTCACAAATAGTCACTTCTGGCAAAAATATATTTCACGATAGATTTCCAAACTAACCTTTTGGCTTTTGTCCATAATGCTAAGACTATAGTATTCATCCTATCCATTGGTGATCATTCAACTTGATAGTTTTTTCAATAATACTTCAATGAGAAGCTAAACTAAATAACTCTAAGAACCTAACCATGCAATCGAGTTTGTCCTAATAATGAGGGCATGATGACAATTCTTGTTTGTGCCATGATATCTTGTAACGACCCGGGCCCCACTGTATAATATTGTCTGCTTTGGACACTGAGTCCTCATGGCTTTAAAACGCGTTATATAGATTAAAGGGACCCAAACCATTATAAACTGGCCCAAGACCCCCTCCCTAGGCGATGTGGGACAGGGACCCCTCCTTGCGCACGTCCGGGGACCGAGGCGCGGACGCACTGCCATCCCTCCTCCCCGCGCACCGCCGCTCGGGCCGTCACACTCTCCCCCCCTTGGGAGCACAGCGCCCTCGCTATGGCCCCACACACGGTCGGGAGTCGGCTCTGACACCATTTGTAACGACCCGGGCCCTACTGTATAATATTGTCCGCTTTGAACACTGAGTCCTCACGGCTTTAAAACGCGTTATACAGATTAGAGGGGCCCAAGCCATTATAAATTGGCCCAAGACTCCCTCCCTAGGTGATGTGAGACAGGGACCCCTTCATTGCGCACGTCCGGGGACCGAGGCGCGGACGCACCGCCATCCCTCCTCCCCACGCACCACCGCTCGGGCCGTCACACTCTCCCCTCCTTGGGAGCACAGCGCCCTCGATGTGGCCCCACACGCGGTCGGGAGTCGGCTCTGATACCATTTGTAACAACTCAGGCCCCACTATATAATATTGTCCGCTTTGGACACTGAGTCCTCACGGCTTTAAAACACGTTATACAGGTTAGAGGGACCCAAGCCATTATAAACTGGCCCAAGACTCCCTCCCTAGGCGATGTGGGACAAGGACCCCTTCCTTGCGCACGTCCGGGGACCGAGGCGCGGACGCACCGCCATTCCTCCTCCCCGCGCACCGCCGCTCGGGCCGTCACACTCTCCCCCCCTTGGGAGCACAGCGCCCTCGCTGTGGCCCCACACACAGTCGGGAGTTGGCTCTGATACCATTTGTAACGACCTGGGCCCCACTGTATAATATTGTCCGCTTTGAACACTAAGTCCTCATGGCTTTAAAACGCGTTATACAGGTTAGAGGGGCCCAAGCCATTATAAACTAGCCCAGGACTCCCCCCCTAAGCGATGTGGGACAATAGAGACCCCTTCCTTGCGCATGTCCGGGGATCGAGGCGCAGACGCACCGCCATCCCTCCTCCCCGCGCACCACCGCTCAGGCCGTCACACTCTCCCCCCCTTGGGAGCACAGCGCCCTCGCTGTGGCCCCACACGCGGTTGGGAGTCGGCTCTGATACCATTTGTAACGACCCGAGCCCCACTATATAATATTGTCCGCTTTGGACACTGAGTTATCACGGCTTTAAAACGCGTTATACAGGTTAGAGGGACCAAAGCCATTATAAACTGGCCCAAGACTCCCTCCCTAGGCGATGTGGGACAGGGACCCTTTCCTTGCGCACGTCTGGGGACCGAGGCGCGGACGCACCGCCATCCCTCCTCCTTGTGCACCGCCGCTCGGGCCGTCACACTCTCCCCTCCTTGGGAGCACAGCACCCTCGCTGTGGCCCCACACGCGGTCGGGAGTCGGCTCTGATACCATTTGTAACGACCTGGGCCCCACTGTATAATATTGTCCGCTTTGGACACTGAGTCCTCACGGCTTTAAAACGCGTTATACAGGTTAGAGGGGCCCAAACCATTATAAACTGGCCCAAGACTCCCTCCCTAGGCGATGTGGGACAGGGACCCCTTCCTTGCGCACGTCCGGGGACCGAGGCGTGGACGCACCACCATCCCTCCTCCCCATGCACCGCCGCTCGGGCCGTCACACTCTCCCCTCCTTGAGAGCACAGTGCCCTCGTTGTGGCCCCACATGCAGTCGAGAGTCGGCTCTAATACCATTTGTAACAACCCGAGCCCCACTGTATAATATTGTCCGCTTTGGATATTGAGTCCTCACGGCTTTAAAACGCGTTATACAGGTTAGAGGGACCTAAGCCATTATAAACTGGCCCAAGACTCCCTCCCTAGGCGATGTGGGACAGGGACCCCTTCCTTGCGCATGTCCGGGGACCAAGGCGCGAACGCACCGCCATCCCTCCTCCCCGCGCACCGCCGCTCGGGCCGTCACATATCTACATGCAAAGCTGAATACACTCAATTGATTTCTTGTCTTGGCAAGGAAGGGGGAAAAAGCAAAGACTGATTTTCTTTCAAGTTACTACATCTAACCAAAGTGTTGTACGTCAATGTAAGTATTTCAAGTCAGAAGGCAAGAGGGAAACTTGCAAATTACCGTGAGCCCCTGCCTCATTTACGGTGGAAATGAACCTCTTAACGCCAAACTTCCAAATTAGGTTATAGTTTGAGAATGCAGCAATAGATTGCGGAACAACCTATTCAGTAAAAACTGCACCATCAGAGAAGATCTCAAAAACGAGTGAAGGGAAACGAAAATATAAATCAAGAGTACCGTAACCATTCTACAATTTTCTGGGATTGTTGCACATATGCATCACTACCTCTACACATACGTTCTTTAGTATACAATGGGAGCCCTGAATTTTAGAAGAACAATGTAATGTAATGTCACTGAGCAATTTCAACTTAAAAGGTAGCATTATGTGAAACAAATTTAACTTGCTATCATCAGGAATGGATGCCACTACGTGAGAATAACACATAGAATGGAAAATTTCAACAGCGATATCACAAATTTAATCTGTCTGAATAGGAAATAATGCTAGGTTAGTAAATTCAATCTGACCAGATTGAATCATACTAGACCTTGAACTGTCCGTCAGAAGGAGAATAAGATTTGGCAACGATTAACCAGTCTCTTCAAGTATGACAGGAAGCATAAAGTACTTTCCAGCCCTATCTCATTCAACGTGGCAGTAAAATGACTACCCCTTGCCAAGGATCGAATGGCTTCCGCCTAAAAAAGAAGACCTTTGAGATAAGGGAACAAAACTTTGAATAAAGAAACTTCAATTGTTGTGTACCTAGTTCTGGACGTGAGACTCGGTGGTTCAATCATTTCATATTTACCATTCTATACCAAAAATTCCAACACAATGTTTTGTTGTATATTTGTTGCTATAATTTCAACTTCTCCTAGTAGAGGATTGGCCAACTCATGCAGAGGCTGAGCAATATGTTTCCTTCTTCAATGTTTCAAACTTATTTAAATTTGGATGATGGGGACGAGATCGATCCCATCCCCACTGACGGTACTATACCATGAGAAGAGGGAAAATATTTTGGGATCTAAGAAAGAGATAATATTTGGCTCCTAGTGTGATTATCAATGATGATCTTATGCTATAGACATAAAACGGTTCAGACACATGCATGTGTCATTTGAAACAAACTCAATGGAACACCATGGAATTATACTGTATACTAATTTCTTTTCCAACTAATGGTAAGTTCATAAAAGATAAGTACATTATCCAATTATAGGAGTACACTAAAGATAACTTGTCATGCTTTAAAGAGCACATAATCATGGGGAGGCACAATTTGATTGACCTCATGTCTGTGAGCTGTACATTTCTGCATCCCAAGCGATGACCAACCTAGGAAATCAAAAGCATTACCTACTGCTTTTCCCATTTACTATTATAGAAGAAAACCAAAATAGTTAATGATATTTTAGGAAATCGATTGACATGTTAATTAGCCAGCCATGCCAGTTTGAACCGCATTAATCTAAATAAGGTACAACGATCTCTCGAATAGAAATGCTCAACATTACTATTCCCAACACTCTGCACAAAAATGCCCAAAAGTTTAACTGAGATTCCACAAGAAAGCAACCAGGACATGTCACATCAAGATGAACCATCAACCGAAAAACCAATGAACGTTAAAAAAATTGCAGCAAACAGTCACAAAGGATAACTATTGAAATCGTTAACAAGCAAACAGAAACTCAAATGAAGTTCTTACCGAGCCCATTTTCTTCGATTTAGCAAATTTCTCAGAGATGCCAACGGTCGATTCAGTGCCACGAGCAGCCATTGATGTAGTTCTTTTGGTTGAAACAACTGATTGTTGTGAAGACCAAAACAGATAACAAGATATGGGTTTCTTAAGCCAATTTAATTTACGAGCTAATGCCATACAAAGTATTCTGGATATTGGCTTCAAAACGCCTATGCCTCCGCTTCAACCTTATTAATGAATTAACAAAAGAAGAAACAGGTAAAACACTTAATATCAAATAATAGCAGTTTTCCAAACAAAATGACTGATAGAATTAGCATGTTGCCATCTCTAACAAATAAAATCACAAATTTTATCACTAGTCACTGCATATCTCAGTACTCTGTAAAATCCAGCTAATACTCATGCTCCCAAGTGATTGCTAAAAGGAAACTAAAGCAATGAGTAGCTTTAACTGATAGTACAATAGGGTTTTTTTTTTTTTTTTGGAACAGAGTACAATAGGGTTTGAAAGCGTAACATATCCAGCCGCCACTTGCCAATCAAGCTGTTTCATGATTGATTCTTTGTGTTCGGCAAAGGGATGCCTTTACTCACCAAAATGGGGAAAAGAAGAAGAAAAGAAAAGAGAATTGGAGGTGCGAATTTCTCAACCATTCGATGACCTGATTATTCTTCGCTTGCATTTTGGACAGGATAAGTTATTGTATCATAAGGACCAAAAAGTTTCTCAGGTAATCCAATACCACCAAAAAAAAAAAAGAGTCATCTAACTAAGATAACTGCAATATTCGTGCTGAGGGAAAAAACTACCAAGCAAATGTTACGATAAAACATAATGAGATGCAAGACAAGGGGAGAGACACATAATCTTCTCGAACTTGAAGATATTTTCGGGAGTAAAGGGAAAAAAGAGAGGAGAAAATGGAGCAGAACAGAGGTGTGTTGAAATTTCTCCCATTTAGGTAAATCCGCAAATTTATTTCTTCTCTTTCCCTCCCCGCTTGCACTGATCGTGCATCGCGGTCGCTTCTTTCTCGTTCTCTTGTTCATCTGTGAAGACAGCCTTGCCGACAATCACGTCAAACCCAGATTCTGGGGTTGCCTAAAACTGAGGATACCATCTGAGGCAAGGTGAGGCCACAGAGTTGGCGGCCGACAGGGTGCCAAAGGTTGGTGACTGAGCAACGATAGAGGAAGGGACGGCGAGGCTATGTAAGAGCGGCTTGATAGGTGGCGGCCGAAGGCAACGACGATGCTGGGTTGATGACAACAGCGCAGAGGTGGAGAGGAGGCAAAATGGTACATGTCTTTTGCTATATCCTTTCTTATATATATATCCCATCCTACTTTATCCAATCCTACAAGAAACACTCCTAAATACTGGTCACTCAGACCGGGGTATCAGCCACTGACTCGACAACAAGTCTACATAAAACGCAGCGGAAAAGGGGCCTTCCCTGTTTTTTTTTTTTTTTTTTTTTTTTTTTTTGGTCGAAAGTAGATATTGCATTCATTCATGAAAATAAGCGAGCCTTACAAGACAACGATGGATAAAATTCTGAACATAGAATTTCCGAAAAGGGGGGAGGAGGATTAGTTACCCAATTTATAGGGAGATTTTTCGCTCGGTGAGTTTTAGCAAGCCAATCCGCCGCTCGATTCGCCTCTCGTGGACAATATACTGCCTTTGCCGATTCGAACAGGCCTAGCTCTTCTTTGCACTGGTCCACTATCTCTTTTAAATCCCATGAAGCTTCGGCCCGGCCCATCACCATTTCCAGCAGACTTGAACTATCACTTTCAAACACCCATCTCCTGCTTTGACCTTTCTCTAATCCCACGTGCGTCCCTTCTCTTTTCCTCAAGTACTTCAACCCGTTCAGCAGAGCTAGGGCTTCGGCTTGCTAGGGGGAAGACGCCCGCAGTTCTTTAACAAAACCCTCGATGACGAGCCCCTGTTGGATATGCAACCCTTTGCACTGACACTAATTGTAGAGTGCGCAGTTTATAAAATATGCGGAAGCACTGTGGTGGTTACACGAGAGAATTGTAATAGATAACTTAAGGGTGCGTTTGTTTGTGTTCTTTTTTTCTGGTCATGAACATAATTTCTATTTTTTTATTCCAGGGAACAAAAAAAGAACAGAAATGTGTTTGCTTACGTTTTTGTTCCCGAGACTTGTTTCTATTCTAGGGAACAAATTTGAAACAGAAATAAGAAACAATAAAAACTTGTTTCTTGTTCCCGGAACACTTCCGAGAAACCAATTTTCTCTCTCCTATTTTTTCCTTCATTTTCTTTTCTTCTTCTTTTCTTCTTCTTTTTTTCTTTGGCCGATCGGGCGAGGCTGAGCCTCGCCGACGGCCGGCGAGCCTCGCCATGGCGGGGCGAGGCTACCGGCCCTCGTCGGCCAGTCGCCGGCCATGGCCGAGGCAGACGACCGGCCAAAAGGAAGAAAAAAAAGAAAAAAAAAAAAAAAAGAAAAAAAGGAAAAATAAAATAAAATAATTAAAAAATTAAAAGAAACAAAAAAAATTATACAAGTTTACCAAACGCATTCTTTTGTTCAAAAATTGTTCTCCGGGACAGAAATAGTTTTTTCCATTTCTGTTCCCTAGAACAATTTTTTAACAAAAACGTTACCAAACACACCCTAAGACACTGATTATACCAAAACTGCAGTACAAGTATAACCTTCAGAATAAACACTCTGAAACAATTATTACAATATATTCTCTCACACCACAAACTAATTGGTACATGCACACATACACAACTATTCTATTTTCCCTTCTCGATCACGAAGGGATAATTTGCTCACACAGAGCTACTGAGGCTGCAGTGTCTCTCACTTGAAGTTCACCGTTGCACCCGGTGACTTGAGGCCCACTCTAGCCTGACGCTCACACCTTGATTTCTCTCTGCGTAGACTCTATTTCTCTCTTAATCTCTTCTTCTCTTAACTCGTGTGGCCTTGCCTTACGTTTGCACTCCCAAGCCCTATTTATAGACTCAAGCTTCACCGCCTCACGTTGCCGACTTCAGTGTGAAAAGAGAACAGCCGCAACTTTTTCTTCATGTCCAAGTTCCAGCACAGTTGAACTTTGCATCCTGCTCCTTGAAGGCTCCAGTAACTACTATAATATTATTACAATGTGTGCCCCTTCCTTTTCTTTGGTCAACGTGTGCCTTCTTGCAGTACACTTCTCTTTGGCCGTTTGCAAACCGCCATGCTCTTGCTTTCTTCATGCTTCTGGCTTCTTATTATCATATTAGGTGTTGACTCCAACAGTCCCTATCGAGTTGCCATTACCTGCGACGGACATGGTGGCCAGACCTCTTGCTCTATGGAGATGATGGCGGCCCGTCGGAGACTGAAGAAGTTGAAGCCACGGGACGGTACATCTCGGCTCCATTTATAGCAACTGGGCAACCCCCAGTGGTCAGCGGCAGGAGCTCCTCGTGTGCGTGCGAATCTGCGAGATTATGGGTACATAAAAAGGAGATTGAATTACAACGGAGAATGATGTTCTCAGACAAGCCACGTGGGATATCGTCATAAGGAATTATAAATACTATGATTTGCGAGTTAATCCAAATTATATATACTATATTTCTGAAACTATTTCTGAGATTTTAATCCGGCCACCCATTTAAATTTTTACCAAAAGGGGGTTTAATCCCAACTTGCGTTAACTTTAAAGTTTGAAGAAAAAAATTCACAAACTAATTTAAATGGCTGGCCTGTGGGTTTTATTTTCTTTCTTTCCCGTAAGACATTTAGCCTTTTTTTAATTGTTTAATCTAATTTAAATAAGGTTTGGGTAAAAATTAGCATTTGAACTGAAACGACATTAATTTAATCTTTCATGCTTTAGTACTGTTAAACGTCACATAGTAGAGAAAAAAAAATTAAAAAAGCCATGTTCACTTTTTTCGTCATCCAAGCTTGATGGCAGTTGACTGAAGGGTTTCATTACACTAATTTGATAAGTTTTAGAATTTAATTATACTTTTTGAAAGTTTTAGAACGCAAACGTATTTTTTTTAACAAATTTTAAGATTGATAATGCACTCATAAAAAAAAAATAAAAGACCCTCAATCCTCTCTCGTATTCATTTTACTTATGAGGAGTCAGAGAAGAGGGTAAGGGGGCAGCTAAGGACCGGTTCCATGCCCCTTGTCGGCCTTTGACGGCTACGGCGTGGCTGTCTCGCCTCGTCCGATCCATGCACGCCTCCATGTAGCCAAACACCCCCATCGTCCGCTCTTTGTTGCAGCTTTCCTTGCTCTTCATCACTTCCATCCATGTTATCCTCCACAAAAAGATGAGCATGACGCCTTGAACGAAGTACAAATAAATATTTGACACGGAAAATTCAGTGTGTTGGTCATGTCCCTTTACAAGTGAACATGGTATCCAAGGCTTTCTAATGTGTTAACACCTAAATTTTGGGCAACCCATTTAGCCATTTATTGCATAAAAATTAGGGATTAATTTTTAACCCCTAAAAAAAATTATTATAACTCAATTGCATAGCATATAATTTTTAGGTGCATTTATTTTTAATTTACATGTTTTGCATTTTTTTATTATTTATTTTATTTTTAGGACCGGTGGTGGATGTGTTCAAATTAGTATTTCGAGCTCTAGTTGGCGGGCCGGGCTAGACCCACGAAAGGAGAAAATTAACCCAAGCCCGTCGTTATTTTTAATTAATTATCTTGTGAAAAAATTAAGATTTGATGCGATATTATGATGATTTTTGGAAATTAAGAAAATCGCATTGTAATCTTATCTTTATCAAATGGATGACGAAATCGGGGAGAATATTCATGAGATAAGGATTTTTGTGATCAAGAGGTTATAAGCAATATTCGTGAGATGAAAATATTAACAAAAAAGATCACGTTTTGTCTCGCCTATGAAAGGGAGGTTTCTCTTCGTTCGCAAAAGGGGGGAGGAAGAAAAAAAAACAGAAGTCATAAAGCAAAGGAAAGAGAGAAAAAGGGGGCGAATTCGCGCAAGGAGAGAATTCGTGCAAGACAAAGTATAGAAGAAAAAGCAAGAAACAAGAAAAAGCAAAAAAAGAAGGAAAAAGGCAAAAAGGAGAAAAGGTACAGGCGGCAGAGGGGAAGACTGTTCATCGTCTTCCCCACCGCACGCCGACCGCGTTCTCAGCCCGTCCATCTCCGCAAGCCCTGCTCCGCAACGCGAAGCCACGCGCGTGCCCACCGCCGATCCTACTCTACCGCACCGACGCCAGCAGCTCTCTGCAGCGGATCTCGAGTTCCGTCGCGCCTCTCCTGCTCCGCGCGCATCTGCCACCACTGCGGCCGACCCATGACCTGCAAATCTCGAATCGCCGGTCTCCGTTGCAGCCCGACGCCGCTCGTCACTCCCGACGCCCGCGATCGCCGGTGCCCGTCGCCCAACAGCCGGACCCAAGCCGAATCGCTGTCCTACCCAGTGTCCCTGTTCGCGAAGCCACCGTTGGTCCGCCCCGATCAGTCGACGCTGCGACCCGTCTGCTCTCGCGGCTCCGTCTGCGACGCCTGCGAAGCCTCTGCTGCTCCCGACGACCTGATGCTGCTCTGAGCCGCGACCCATCCCGGCTTCAACCTCACGACTTGACACCTCACACCGGCGATTTGCGATTGCCCGCGCCTTCGCCTGAGCCTCGCTCCGTCCGACGTCGCGCCGCACCGCTGCGATCCCGCGCCTCCGCAACGCCCGAGTCGACCCGCCCGGTGCCCGACGCCCCTGCAGCACCTCCGCCCGAGCGACGAGCCGCTGCCCCCAGTGATCCGACGAGCTGCTCCGAGCGACGCACGCCACAGCAACCGCCTGTCCGCCTTGCTCCGCCTCTACCCGAGCCGAGTTGAGCCGTCGCCGTCCAGCCGCACCGGCGACTCACCTCGCCGGAACCCCGAACGCCGGCGACCCAAACCCCCTGCCCGGTGTCGACGAATTGGCTGCCCCTCCATTTTCCTTAGGTTGTTTATTTTTCTTTTATTTTTATTTTTCTTATTTTATATTATTTTACTTTACTTTTAGTTAGTTTTATTATTATTGTTTAAGTTTGAATATTGTGAGGCGACTTTTAGGTTATGGATATTGTAGGCATTACTCACGGGAGTTATCCCTAAAATTATTGTAATTATTAATTTGACCCGTAAGATGTCGGGTCATTTTTTTAATTATATTAATTCTTGGGGTTTGTTGATAACATATTAATTGTTGAATCAATATAATTATTAATTTGATCCGTAAGATTTCAGATCAGATTTTTAATTATTTTGATTTCTTGTCGTGATGTTCTGGGTTAAAAGTGATCGTTAATTTGACCTATGAGATAATATGTTATTTTTTCGTTTATTTTAATCCTTTATTTGTTGAATATCTTGTTTGTTTAGATTTAAGGTTTAGTTGATAATCGCTTGTTTTTGGAAAACCACTAAGAAAAATCAAAAAAATATTTGAATTAAGATTCAGTTTGTTTTAGAATATTTATTGTTATCTTGCATATCTAGGATAGGGATTTCAGTTCGAAAAATAAACAAAAAAAAACAAAAAAAACACAAAAAAAAATGCATTCATTTAGGATTTTAGTTTTTGTTTAATTTAAGTTGCATGTTTAATTACGTGGAAATTTTAAATTTCGAATTTTATAAAAAAATAAAAAAATATCATGCATATGTCATGTAGAATTAGGGCATGCTCCGCACGTCATTGCATATTAGATAGATTGCATGTTAGATTAAGATAATGTCTTAGTTTAAATTAGGATTTAATATGACTTAATCCTTAGTTTAAATTAGATAGAATTTTAATCTAGCTAGATTATTTTTGCATTTTTCTTAAAATTCGAATTTCATAAAAAAATACAAAATTTGTCTTTGCATAAGTTAATTTCAATTTTTAGGATAGATTGCATTTTTAAAAAATAGAAATATCAAATGCACGTCATTTAATTTTTATTAGGTTCATTTAATTGGAACTTCCTCGTCATTAGACTAGGTCATTTAATAAATGTCGCGTGACATATAGCTCGCATTTTAAATTGCATGATGCATGTTAGTTTAGTTGAAATAATTTTGTGTCATTGCATTGCATTACATGTTATTAGAATTAAGTCATTTAGATTGCATTTAATTATTGCATTTCTTCATGTCATATAATTTAGGTCATGTCGCCATGTCATATTAGATTATTAGCGTGCATCGCATGACTTTCATTAAATAAAGTGAAAACAAAAATTGAGTGATAGCGTGTTAATTAGAAATCATATTTAGGATTGCTGATATGAATTCTGATTTAACAACGCAGATGTTTTCGTTGCTTTGAGGTAGGTTTTGCATTATTTAATTGCTTTCTTGAGTGTTAAATTGGTGGTATGCGCACCCGCATGATTACCTCACATGTTAGGAAAGTGAATTAAAATCAATTTAAGCTGCCTGCAAAAACATTTTTTTTTAAAATTAAATAAAGAAATGGTACCGAAAGGGCACTAGGATAGTCTAGTGTAACCAAGTCCCCGTACCCTTAGTCTCTGATTCGTAGGAGTAAAATAATTCTCCTATTATTTTACTTAGATGTCTAATCGACCTACCGAAAACTGATTAGTGGCGACTCCTAGAAAATAATCATTTGCATGCTAAAACTTTAAGTCGCGATTTGGTATGGGCTTGGGAGAGCCCGAGCTAAGCTTAAAGACTTAGTAGTCCATTAACCTAGTTTTAGGTGGTGCACCCGAAAATTAGGTCGCGACATAATGTAAATGTCGAATGTCAAAAGGTTGGCAAAAGATCAATTATTCTTATACAAGTAAACATCATATGCTAGTTCGAGAAGGATGCCAAAAGATGAATTATTCTTAGAGCCTTCCCATTTACGACTCATCCCCAAATCCTAAATCTTATTCCCATCCAAAGCACTTAAAATCAATTAAAATCCAAGCCACCCATATCCTCAGCTGGCAAGATGCTAAAACGAGTTCATAACGAGGGGTAGTCCTATCTTTTGTATGTTGGATTCTCCTTAAAAGCATGTGAATGGTATTGCGAAAATAAAGATATGTAAGTAAGTGATTGTTGGATCAAAAGGGAGGTATGCTTTTGGAATTTTCTCTTATTATGCTAAACTTGCGAGGAAATTTTCAAGCCCAAAAAGTTTGCATTCTCAGACAAGTTAAAATTTAATGACTCTTATAGGTAATTATGCATAACTAATCCCTTATTAAGAAAAGAAAAGTTAAAAGAGATGAGTATTATGCATAACTTTTCTTGTAATTATACATACAAGAAAAGTTAAGAGGCCATGAATTACCCATCTTACACTCCTTGGTGTCGGTTAGTTTATTAAGGCTTCTACTTTTCCATCTTCTTATAGCCAAGCCCTGAAATGCAATGTTGTATGCAAATGAGGCATTGATGTAAGGACCCGGGCCTTCTACTGTGTAATATTGTCCACTTTAGGCCTTCAGCCCTCACGGCTTTAAAACGTGTTACATAGGTTAAAGAATCCAAGCCTTATAAACTAGCTCAGGACTCCCCCCTAAGTGATGTGGGACAGGAGACACGCCCCCTCCTTGCGCACGTCCGAGGACTGAGGCGTAGACGCACCGCCATCCGTCCTCCCCGCACACCGCTACCTGGGCAGTCACACTCTCTCCCCCTTGGGAGTATAGCACCCTTGTTGTGGTCCCACATGCGGTCGGGAGTCGGCTCTAATACCATTTGTAAGGACCCAAGCCTCCCATTGTGTAATATTGTCCGTTTTGGGCCTTCGGCCCTTACGGCTTTAAAACGCGTTTCATGTACGCTTCTGCTGCGCTGAAAACAAAGCCTTGAGAAAGGGATGGCGGTGTGTCCACGCCTCTGCCCCTGCATAACGCGTTTTAAAGCCGTGAGGGCCAAAGGCCCAAAGTGGACAATATTACACAGTGGGAGGCCCGAGTCCTTACAATTTCTTAGAATGGACCTGTAAGCAACATCTTTATGATGTTGAGAGTCATCACCAACATAGAATCCCATGAACTTGTGTGGAACGAGTTCATTGATTAACAAGACTTAAGCTATAAAAATAGCTCCACATTGCAAACATATTTTGGACCTAAGTAGGTCCTTAAACTGCTCCATCTAGGTCTCGTGCGGATCTTAGCTGGACGTAAAACACCAAGAGGGTAGAGCCAGGGATAGAGCTCGATAAAGATATTGTACCCAATTGGGGGCTTAAGACATTCAGGTACCGACACATTAAAATAAGGAACATAGTTTTGTCAGCTCACCAATGGAATATCCGTTGGACAGGCAGGACAGCCCTCAATTGGTGTTGCAAGACACCTGCTTTTTGTTGAGGAAACTTGAAACCTCCGAGGATCCAAGGAGAACCCTGAAACTTCTTGGTAAGCTATAAAAATAGCTCCACATTGCAGACATATTCCAATGAAGTAAATGCTTTAAGCAGTCTTTGACATGGATTCTTCTATGTGGAACAATGCTAGATTGTAATTTGACATACTAAGCATCTTAGTTGAAACATCCAACCTCAGCTCAATCTAAGTGGATGCTAAATTTCTGATTATTACCCTTAAATAAATGCTCCATTATTCTTAAGTTCAAACAACCAAGCAGCAGAGCCAGCCAAAACTTTCGGATGGACGAGGACAATTAAGAAGGCGAAAGCCCTATGCTGTTGCAATTGAACTTTCATTTAATATAAAAATATCTCAATTGTTTCAATGCATATATTGACATTGTCACGTATAACTTTTTATTACTTTTTATTGCCTTATTCGAATTATGAAAAAGAGTAGGATTTGCTTTAAAAAAAAAATCTAAAGAAACTTCGGTTTTGTGGGTAATATTTTCAGGATAAAAAAATACCCTTTTGAAAATTTATACATGAGAGAGAGAGAGAGTTGACTTCTGTGGAATATCGTGAGCGACGTCTGCGTCTTTTTCCTTCTTTTTTTTGCAGATAACTTTCTTGATTCGTTGCTTAGAGGCCTAATCCGCCACTTCAACTTGACTTATAGTCGTGTACTGAGTTCTCTCCGACAAGTGAAGTCCTTGCTTTGGACTCGAGTACCAGGTTTCTGCCGTGGGTGTGACGTCCCAAATTTTTTATTCTGATTTCAATTAAATGAGACGGACTTTTCATCGACGCGTTTATAGTTCAATTCTCCAAGCTGATTACTCATGAGATAACTAGTCTATCAGGTGAAGCCGTTAAGGAAATTAAATGCAATAGGCTTGAGAATCTGACCATGAATCGGCTGCGCGACCGTATTAATCTGCAAGGATCATTACGACACTGTTAGAATCGAACAGAGATCAGTAATAGGTCGATTCGACTAAGATATGTGATTAGAGCGTGGGTGATTCCACCTGATTTCAATATCCTCGTCGACCGGCACTAAACCGATTCTTCTGTCGTTTTAGGTACCCTGTGTCTGTAATTGAAATCTCGAGATTTTCACAACAACCGAGAGTCGCCAATGTGTCGAAGATTGTGTCGTGGCTTGAAAGTAATCAACCACGGGTCAATTGCACTGAAAATTCCTAAAAGCTACCCGGTAGATTAGGATGCGCTCGAATCGCGCCAGATTGAAATTAACCGTGATTTTAAACCTGAATTCAGAAATTGAAAGCTCTGTCATGTCACAGTTCATTTTAAGATCATCGACTCATCTTCGGAAGATTTTTCATACAATCAGAGTTTTTCAGCGAGTTAATCAAAGAATGGCTAATTTGGCTCAAGAATTTAGTAGGCCCGCATTGGTCATACTTTTGGGACTTAAGTTAGTTCTATGGACAAGTGAAGATGTGAATTGAAGTGTGGTGACATTGGATTAATTTTATGGACTTCAAATTGGTTCGATTAGAAGAGAATTGAATGGAATTGTTACAAGATTTCATGCCACGGCGGAAAATGAAATTGCAACCATTGGACTAAGGTTGTGAGAGATTGGAGATAGTGGAATGTGACATCATCAAGTGATGTCATGGTGGGGCTAGAATGCATAGGATCTTGACAAGTGGAGGGTGAGGGTTTGATCTTCAAAAGGTGAGGTGTCCAATCTAACCAATCTCCATCATCTTCTTCCTTGGGCTCCTTGGAATTCGAATTTGGAGGAGGGAGAGAGAAATCAACCGGTCGGCCAGCTTGCTTGACGCCCCCCTTCGCTCGTTCGGTCGCCCGCTCATCGCCATCACCGGTGCTGCTCCTCCGTCGCTGCCGTCTCGCTCGCGCCGTTGCTCTGCTCTTAGCTCGCGGCTCCGTCGCAGCTCGTGCGAGCTCGGCCCTCCAACATCGGCGTCACCAGCAGCAGCCGCGGTCGCCAAGGTCGCCGGAAGACCCGTCGCAACTCCGCCGTCGCCTCTCCTCCTCCGCCGTTTCCAGCCAACCGGATCGCCGAGCAGCTCTTCTCTAGGAAGACCAGCAGCCATTTTCCAGCAAGTCTTGGAAGCTTCGAGGCCCATTTTTGGTGTCTTCCCGGCCTCCGTTGGTGTCGCCGCTTCAAGGATTGTCGACCGCCTTGGCGTCGTGGTCGCCGTGAACTCATCGGCGCGCAAATTTATCCTCTAATCCTTGCTTAGCGAGTTGATTATGCCTAATGTGTGTTTAGGTTAGTCTAATTAGGTTTAGGTGGTTATATTAGATTATTTAAATGTTAATTAGATTAGATATATGATTAGTTTAGTGGATGTTTAATTAGGGCTAATTGTATGTTTAAATTAGTGTAATCTAATTTAAAGCCCTAATTGATTATTTTAATTAATTAATTATTTCAAATTTTATAATATTATTTTATTAAATTATATTAATATAATATATTATTTAATTATTTAATTTCGGAATTAAATTTAATTATTTAATAATTTCAAAAATTTTGCCTGGATGGTAGGTCCTTAGAATTTCGCCGATCGAAGCGGTGCGGTCAATTTGTGCTAATTGTATGTGTAATTGTAAAATTGAGTGGAAATTGTGATTATGATTAATAATTCCAAAAGTGTGGAATTGAGTGAAATTGGAGAAGTTTTGGTATTTAACTTGAAAATACCCAGTGTCGGCTATTGGCACCGTAATTGGTTGGTAGGACCTGTTTGAATCTATTGATTGATTGGATTGGGAAATGGTTTGGGTTATTATTGAATATACCGATTTGGCGAGCAAATATGTATTTATTATCAGCTTGTGAGAGCAATGATTGTATATCAGCTTGTGAGAGCAATGATCGCTTATCAGCTTGTGTAAGCTACCCTCTATATCAGCTTGTAAGAGCATTGTATCTATTTCAGCTTGTGTGAGCCGTGATTGTATTAATGGTTGAGTAGATGGTATGATGTAATTGATGGTACGATTTGATAGACGTTTGAGTTGTACTAACGTGCAGGAAGGGATTGAGGCGAGGTAAGTCCTCTGTTCGTTTTGTGTGGCTAGAGCGCCCTGGGGCATATCGTCTTTCTAATCGAGTCTTAGAGGGTAGGACTCGCTGAGACATTGTCTCACCCCGATGTGGGATTTTATTACAGGTCCCTAGATGGCGGAGCGTCACGTTCGGTATGGGGTCCCACAGACGATGGATTTTGAGTTTACCTTTATCCCTATTCCCGGGACTACCCTAACGCGAGAGTTGGTTGAGTCCATGGTTTGGGTCAATGAGGGACTACCTGAGTTGGCTCCTCATCGATACAAGGCATGGTTCATTGGCTTCCATCAAGCGGGTCGGGAGGGTCCATTGCTAGGTTTTGACGGACCTCCTATCGGGACTGGGGAGTGGGAGGCTGCACACCCTATGGACCTGGACACCCCTGATAGTGTTGTGATAGATCCGGAGCCCCCGGTGGCCATGGAGGTGGACCCATCTTCTCCGGAGACTGTGGAGTCAGATGTGGGATCGGCGAGCGAGTCCAACTAGTAGTCTTAGGACCATTTCTATTTTGGTAGACCGATCTTTTGTGCAGGCTGACCCTTTTTTATGCACATAAACTCTGACCATTTTGGTGTATGTAAACTCTGACGTGAATATCTATGAAAGTATGTTTGGTTTTCAATGAGTTGGTTTCCTGCTTTCCTATCCCATGAGTTTTTGTCAAGGGGGTTTTATTATACGTTCCGCATGCGCAATAATAATTGATTGGGGTGCGCGAAGTGTCCTGGGAAGTCGCATTTCTATCGACCATAGCGGGATGTGCATGTGCTCAGGGTTTGGGGCGTGATAGTGGGAATAGCATTTTGGGAGGTACGGACATTCCGCATGCGCAATAATAATTGATTGGGGTCGGCGACGTGTCCTGGGAAGTCGCATTTCTATCGACCATAGCAGGATGTGCACGTGCTCAGGGTTTGGGGCGTGACAGTGGGAATAGCATTTTGGGAGGTACGGACACCTGGAGTGCCAAAACTTGGCACGGAGGGACACTTAAGTGCCAAAAGTTTGGAAAATAACACTTAAGTGCCAAAATCGGAGCAAAATGTATCACTTAAGTGCCACTCCGACCAAAATCCGGCCAAAATATCGACGTGGTGATTTTCCGGCGAAGGAAGTGCAAAACGACACCGTTTTGCACGCTAACGTGGCTAAACAATACAAAAACGACGTCGTTTTGGTGCTGACGTCGTAAAAAAATAATATAAAAATTAATTAAATTGAATTTAAAAAAATTTTAAAATTAAATAAAAATATTTAAAAAAACTAAAAACTATTTTTTAAAAATAAAATAAAAATATTAAAAAACTCATTTAAAAAAAAAAACTAAAAATTAAAAAATATATATCAAAAAAACTAAAAAATTTTAAAAAAATAAATAAAATTATTTAAAACATTTAAAAAAATAAAAAGACAACTCCCGTCGGTACATATAGGCCAAAAAGATCCTATTTCTGGCTAAATCAAAATTTGTCCGACCTTCCTGCCGTCTATTTACACTATCGTCTTGATATCACATCCTAGCGTCCAAAAATGCCGTCATCCTCTTCGACTCCTCCACCTACTTGATCCCACTCGAGCCGTCATCATCATCATCATCCAAAAGCGGTAGCGGCCCCACCGTACGCCCGTTGACTTGGGCATACAGGACTATGAACCCCATAAACACGGGGCCCGTGGTGAGACCAGCGTCCACTGTGAGGATCACCGTGATTTGGATGAATGTGACGTTTGGAAAGTCAGGGTCGGCATGCTCCACCTGATCCCACCTGAGGTCGATGGGAATGCCATAGAACATGACGGAAGACGTGGGCTTGAGCGACATGGCTACGTTGCTAAAATGTGATAGTCCCACGAGGGGTAAGTACAACTACTCAGCATATGAAAATCTATCAAACCATATTACACAAGTCTACCGCTACTCAACCAACGACGTTCTAAACATGCAATATGGAGAGGACGATAAAACTCGGGTAACCAACTCTAGAAGGATAATACAACATAACATTCCATAACCTGAATCAACACTCATAATGATTTCGATATTCGACTCGGCTTTAATTCTAACTGTCATCATCTTCCAGAGGGACCCGTGTTTGCATCCCTCCAGGCATCTCGCATCCTACCTAGCATCACGAGGACCTCCGGTTTCATATTTCAGTCCCCAAGCATCCAGAGCGTATTACGTTATACCTCCAAGCATCTCGCACCCTACCTAGCATCACGAGGACCTCCGAGACATCATTTTCATGACCCTCCAGGCATCTCGAAACTCGGGGCATCGTCACCACAGGGGCCCAATGGCATCAATATCAGTTCAACCATGACGCAGCACCTAACAAGTTTTATTAAAGCCATCATGCACGTCTAACGCAAACTACTATGGACGTTTAAATCAAAATCGACCATCTAATCGAGGTTTGTACCATTTTATGTTCGACTTGATTCTGACACTCGCCTAAGGTTTTCTAGCATCCGAACCCTAAACCAAAGTATGCGAACCGCCATAACATTACAACACTCGCTCACTTAACTTTAATCCCGAACACAACAACGACGAAGCTGGGCTAACCAGCGATGACTCGGCTCTAAGAAAACCGGTACAATCCATCCTACAACCATTTAGACCCACGGATCCACATCCGAACTAGTGCCGACTGTGCCGACGATCGTCACACGCACAACAAGACAATTTGACCATGAGTTTGGCTCAACTTGCCAAGAACAGGTCCGTTTACTCCCGTACCGTCTAGACGTCGCATCATTCCAAGCTCGAACAGCAACACACTCGGATCGGACCGCCTACAGAAATCGATCGATGCTGGTTCCGCCTCATCTATCCGACGGTCAGTGTCTTACTTCACCAGCATGCAGACGGTCAGGGCCACCCCACACCCGACAAGCCGTATGTGCCCACCATCCGATATAATCCCGATTGACAATCAAACAAACGTAATTCCGAGTAACTTGCCATATTCGGACTTGGACTCTAGCCGATCCTAAACTGGACATGCGAGTAGGGTATCGATATGCGATATAGCGTAACAAAACCGCCACTTGCCTCTAGGCCTTGGACGCGAGCGGCAGGCGCGGCTGTGGCGAGGCAACGTGGCTGAGCTGCAATCTGCACGGCTGAGGAACAGTGCATGGCGAGCTCTCCTGGCCAGCAGTGGGCTAAGGCGTGATGGCGAGTAAGCTAGTGGCGCGGTGGTGTGGTCGTTGGCAGCAAAGCGCGAGTGAAACGACGCGGATTAGGTGAAGTTTGCTGGAGATTTTGTTGCTGAGAAAATGAAACAACAGCCGAGCGTGGGAGGAAGAAGAAGTCTTCGTTGGCTTGCTTTTGTTGACTTTAAGGGTCAATAATCTTGAGAAATTGGTGGCAGCTTGGACGAAGAACAGCTGTAGGAGACGTGGCCATTCAGCGGGTCTCCTCTCGCCACCTTGAAGACTCCGTTGATGCATGGCTTGCAGCTGGTCAACGTCTCCAACGTTGCTGTCCAGCTGAGGAGAAAACACTCAAATAAAAAGCACACGCCACCTTGCTCCCTCATGCAAGGACGTGGCCCTTGTTAGTTGACTACTTGAGTCAACTAAATGAGGTCTTGGTGGCAGCCACGGAGGGAACAACTCCATGCATGTGTGTCTTCATTTGTTGCATGGAGGAGAAGCGGTTGGCGTGACTGCATGGTGGTCAATATCTCTCATTTGCTTACCAGCCCAAAAGAGAAGAACGCCAGCATGAAACTGTTGTGGCCAACGGTCCTTGTTGGACGTGAGGGACATGATGAAAATTCTTGACACTTTTCTTCACCAATTTCAAGTATGCATGGGGTCGAAAATGACTTGCATGGAAGGTTCGCTTAGCCAGATACGAATGCGGGTGAATGTTGGTCTCGCGTGTGGCTTTGCATGAAGAAAATTTAAGTGAGGTGATAGGCTAAACGGCGATCGAATCGTCATGATGCGGAGAAAGTGTGACGATGAGGGTACGCTGCAAGAACATGACGAAACGTGACGTCTCAGTATGGTGAGGGTGGTGACGAAACGGCAGCCACAAGTGGTGCCAACGACGTAGTCCGACAACAAACTTGTCAACACGTCACGGACCGTTACGTATTTGAGGTCCGGTGAAATCCGGATATCACACTTGGCCTCGCCCAGATTTGGCAAGGCTAAGGTTTGCTGTGGCCTGGCGAGGCTCCGACGATCTCGTCGGAGCCCAGCCGGTAGCAGGCCACCCAGCTAAAGAGAAAAAGAAATAGGAAAAAGAAAAACGAAAAAAAAAAAAAAAAAATATATATATATATATATATATAATAAAAGAATTAAAAGAAATAAAAAAAAATCGAAGAATCCTACCAAATGTATTTCTATATCGGGAATAGAAATTTTGAGAAGTTACCAAACACGTTCTTTTGCTCAGAAATTATTCCTAATAACAAAATTTTAAAAAAAAAAATCATTTCTGATAAAAAATTATTTTCCGAAACATAATCATTATCAAACGCGCCCTAAATAAGCAACTTGGACTTCGGCAGAATGTTCAGGTTACTCCTGGACCAGATGGGACTGAGTCAGTCCGACTGACTTCCTCAAGTCCTTTTCTTTTGATCTGTTTTGCCTCTAATCCTTGGCAGTAAAAAGAAATGTGGGACCAGTCACTCATATTCCGCTTTCTGACTTGGAGAGATTAGCTAATGAAGGGTTAATATTATAGGAAAACTCTTCTTGATTTTTAATTATTATTTTATATTACTACGCAGTGCAAACTGCAACCTTACTCTTTCAAGAGTACACACCTAGTACCGGTGTGGTCGGCTCACCATTTTTCATTGTGGTTTTTCTCCGTGAGACATGACCATATCCGGTGCGCACGATGCAACTGTGTCCAACTTCTTTCTTTTATGTTTTGTGAAAAAAAAAATGCACCAAAAAAGCAAAGTTTCAGGTTTTTTGGAATGCTTTTCTATAACAGTTGTTTCGCGTCTGGCATCGAGGCACTAAACTGCAGATACAAGAATATATTCGTTAAAAGAGGACCCGTAAACTTATTGCTTAGTGCCCCCTTGATGTAGAATTTCTCGGAATGGACCCATCTGTGACCACTTTATAATGATGAAGAGAGTCATCACCAGCAGAGAATCCCATAAACTTGTTGAGTAAGTTTATTTGAATAACCAGACTTAAGCTACAAAACAAACTCCACCTTGCAGACACATTTCAATGGAATAAATGGTATTAGCAGTCTTTCATCAACGACTCTTCTTTAGCGGAACAATGCAAAAGTCCGGGTTGGCCAAATTTAAAGCATTTATTCCTATAAAAGGGTATTCGGGCCCATTTGAAGGGCCGGGCGTGCTCTTCCATAGGATCTTAGGTGAAGCATCCAACTAGATGCTCAATTTCCGATGATTCCACATAGATAAATGTTCCATTGATCTTAGTTCAAACAACCAAGCAGCAGAGCTGTAACTTTTAGATGTAAACAGCCATATGATCTCATTGGCGAAGATGAAGGCCGGCGAGAGGAGCGATTTCAATGGAGCTAAAGGCATAAACCCTGTGACGTCAACTTGTCTATTTCTCTTTTTCTGTTCCAGATGGACGAAGACAGTCAATCGGGTGAAAGCATTATCTTCAAGCTAGCCTAACTTTCATATAATAATTACCTTAAAAGTTTGAAAGCCTATGTTGACATTATTATTGTTGCGTATAACTTTTCACCATTCACTTTGTTAAAAAGAGTAGGATTTGCTGTAAGAAACATCCAATGAAATTTCAAGAGCATCGTGATCAATATCTTTGTCTACATGGTCTTCATTTGGGGCGAATCTAGTTCAAGCTACTGAACAGTAGCTCAATTTTTGATGATTACACATAGATAAATGTTCCATTGATCTTAGTTCGAACAACCAAGTAGCAGGGCTATAACTTTTAGATGTAAACAGCCATATGATCTCATTGGCGAAGATGAAGGCCGGCGAGAGGAGCGATTTCAATGGAGCTAAAGGCATAAACCCTAACCCGATGCGACGTCAACTTGTCCATTTCTCCTTTTCTGTTCCAGATGGACGAAGACAATCAATTAGGCGAAAGCACTATCTTCAAGCTAGCCTAACTTTCATATAATAATTACCATAAAAGTTTGAAAGCCTATGTTGACATTGTTATCGTTGCGTATAACTTTTCACCATTCACTTTGTTAAAAAGAGTAGGATTTGCTATAAAAAACATCCAATGAAATTTCAAGAGCATCGTGATCAATATCTTTGTCTACATGGTCTTCATTTGGGGCGAATCTAGTTCAAGCTACTCAACAGTAGCTCAATTTTTGATGATTACACATAGATAAATGTTCCATTGATCTTAGTTCGAACAACCAAGCAGCAGGGCTATAACTTTTAGATGTAAACAGCCATATGATCTCATTGGCAAAGATGAAGGCCGGCGAGAGGAGCGATTTCAATGGAGCTAAAGGCATAAACCCTAACCTGATGCGACGTCAACTTGTCCATTTCTCCTTTTTCCGTTCTAGATGGACGAAGACAATCAATTAGGCGAAAGCACTATCTTCAAGCTAGCCTAACTTTCATTTAATATAATAATTACCCTAAAAGTTTGAAAGCCTATGTTGACATTGTTATTGTTGCGTATAACTTTTCACAATTCACTTTGTTAAAAAGAGTAGGATTTGCTATAAGAAACATCCAATGAAATTTCGAGAGCATCGTGATCAATATCTTTGTCTACATGGTCTTCATTTGGGGCGAATCTAGTTCAAGCTACTCAACAGTAGCTCAATTTATGATGATTACACATAGATAAATGTTCCATTGATCTTAGTTCGAACAACCAAGCATCAGGGCTATAACTTTTAGATGTAAACAGCCATATGATCTCATTAGCGAAGATGAAGGCCGGCGAGAGGAGAGATTTCAATGGAGCTAAAGGCATAAACCCTAACCTGATGCGACGTCAACTTGTCCATTTCTCCTTTTCTGTTCCAGATGGACGGAGACAATCAATTAGGTGAAAGCACTATCTTCAAGCTAGCCTAACTTTCATATAATAATTACCCTAAAAGTTTGAAAGCCTATGTTGACATTGTTATTGTTGCGTATAACTTTTCACCATTCACTTTGTTAAAAAGAGTAGGATTTGCTATAAGAAACATCCAATGAAATTTCAAGAGCATCGTGATCAATATCTTTGTCTACATGGTCTTCATTTGGGGCGAATCTAGTCCAAGCTACTTAACAGTAGCTTGGCTCAACTCGGTTGTAGCTTGACTCAACTTTGCTAAATAAGTACTTGAGATCAACTCATATAATTTCAAGTCAAGTTCAAATTCAAACTATTCAAGTATGTTGCCAAATCGAGCTTGAGCTTACCAATATTCTTCTTCATAGGCTTTGGGCTTTCATTATTTAAAAATATTCAATAATTATGAAAATAGATGCAAGATACTTAAATTACATAAAGCTCAAGCGTTATATAAAACTCAACTGGAGTTGAGTAGAGATCGAGTATCTCAATTTGCTAATCGAATTGAACTTAATCAGGAAAATTAACACTCGATTGAGCTCTTGTAGCTTTCCAAGCACAAAATTTGCTAGTCTAGTCGCAACATGCTAGTAAGAGAGCAGGCTTTCGCAACTTGCACATAGCGCATAGTGCACACAGCAACTTGTAAAATAGATATAGGATGAGATCAAACCCCAAAAAAAAAAAAGAAACGGAGCCTAAATTACTATTAAAAATAGTGGATTCCATACGATCTCACGTGTGCCTTACTAGATCTATCCATCCATATTCATTTTATGAAATGTATTAAAATTTATTGAATAATCTAGCCTTATGCTTACTTAAAGATACGCAATCAAATGATAATAGATATAGAAATGAGTAAACAACAACTTAACATTTGTCTCTAAGAACGTTCAAACCCTATCGCAAAATTGAAAAAATTTGTTCAACTTTTAACACAAACTTTTTAGGATTTTCACACATTTTAAGAGAAAAATACTCAAAAAAAAAAAAATTAAGCTCTTTCTTAATTTTTAGAGAAAATAAATTGTTTTGGAATTTTTAAAATATTTTAAAAATATTTTTTTAAGCCCAAACCCAACAAAACTTGGCCTCCTTATCCATGACCTTCCACCAAGACAAATCAAGGCCCACCAAAGTTTAAAAGAAATCTCAATCAAAGGTCAAAACCGAAACGATAGAACACGACCGCCACGCTTCACGATGAATCAGCCTACATCCACCGCCGGACCTCCATCACAGGCTAGTTCCGGTCACCAGAAAAACGCCGCCGCCATACTCACGGCACCGCCTCAACCGTCTCTACTCACTGAAATGCTCATGTTCAGCGCAAGACCCACACCAAAAACCAATCGCTATGCCCCCTCGTCCGCCAGTAAAAACCCACACCACTCACCCACTCTTTCAGCCATAACAACCAAGGCGTGGATTAGGGGCAAGTCTCCACGATTGCCCTGCGGAGCTCTGAACCTCAAAGAGGAAGGGGACCGATTTATCGTCCCTATACTCAAAACGAACACCCACAAAGCAAGGGCCACACAAAGAAACTAACAAAACAGCGTGAAAATCACAAAGCCATGTCTAATGACCAAAGTACGCTAAGCCAAGGAAAGAAAAGAAGACAATGTGAATCTGGTTCAGGCATTTCATCAAACAGGTAGGGTGCACTGACTAAAGCGTGAACGCCACCTCATTCGGGACTCGGATTTGCATTTAGGTTCACAACAATCATCAAGCCAAGACTAAAAAGGGCTGGGCACAATCCGGCAGGACCAGAACTCACGTGAGCCGAACCACGATGAATCCCAGTCCTGCGAGTCCGAAACAGGCCACAACAGGGCAGAGAAAAAGGGGTCGGCGGTGGGGTCGGCGGTGCTCCTATTTTTTCTAAAGATATTATAAAACCGAGACCTACCGTGGGGAAAGGAACGCGTCGGCGAGGGTCGTCGGCCGCGCTCCAGGCGCGATGGCTACTGGAGAAAGCCTCTCACTCTTGGCCTGAATGGCTCTTTGTGTCTCGCTCCCTCTGCCGATTTCTCTCTTGGTCTCTCTCTCTCGCTGTCGAACCCTGTGGTCCCTCTCGAAAATCCCTCCTCCAGCCTCTCTCTCCCTCTCTCCTTTTGAAGGCGCCAGCGGGTGCGCATGGCCTCTGCCACCGCCGGTTGCCCTGCCGGCCTGGCCCCACCCAGCAATCGCGCCGCGCGATTTGCTCTGCTCCTGCTCTGTATCGGCTGTACTGTTGTAGAGAGGGTGAGCGACGCGAAGGGGAAGGAGGAAGAGATAGGGGCCGGGCCGGGCCGGGGAAAGAAAAGAGGAGTGGGCCGGCCCAGGTGAAGAAAAAGAGAAGAGAAAAAGGAAAGAGGCTTCGCCGGGCCGGTCTCGCTTTCTTTCTGTTTTTTTTTTTTTTTTTTTAATGCAAATGCTCCTGATAACTATATGTTATGCAATTTAACGAAAATTATTTTTGTTTACAGGTTAAAATTAATCCCTAAATTTCTATACAATTAATGAATTATGAAACAAGTCGCCAAAATTTATGTGTCTACACAATCTTATCAAAGGCGCACCATAATGAAGAAGTGCTAATCGTGAAAGATGTTTGGGACAAAGATGGGAATTGGCACCTTGAAACAATTTATTTCGTCTTTTAGGAATGTCATGCTACTTCTGGACAGACAAACCTAACCCACTATCTTCTATGAAAAACTTGATATGTCTGCTGTTTCCAAAAATGTAATGCTCGAATGGCATCCTCATACATGCCAAACCTCTCTCTGAAATAGTTCATGGAAATTAGATCATGGTAACTGAATTAAGCGCTTCCTCTGACGATGGGCTTGTGACTATATCCCATCAAAACAGAATCTTTTCGAGCGTTAACCTTAAGATTCCTACCAATTGACTTTGTTTGTGATGGTGTCCAAATTACTATCCACATTTTGCACACCAACAAATTGCTTCATTAGTTATTCATCCATTGCATATCATCGATTTCTTTAATTCCATTATTATAGATTGGATAACTACTAGCATTTGTATCGACGATAAGTCAACCCACAAAATACCTCGGAATATTCTCATTGATATGTTGTTTGGATACTTTGGAAAAAGTCTTAATGAACTCATCTTTCATGGCAAAAAATTGTCACTTCCTTTCTACTGCAAAAGGCTAGTATTTTGGCTATTGATTCCATATTTATAATAACTTATCACATGGCATTACAAAGTGCAAGCTTATCTCAGTCGGTTGGAAACCTCCATTACAAAAATGGTGTAGTTTGACTACAGATGGGGCTTCTTAGGCAATCCTATGAAACACAAGCGCCGGTGGCTTATTGAGGGATTGAAGTATTGGCATTACAAAGAGCGCGGTGGCAAGAATTATGGGCACTTCCTAATGGGCTCAAGGAAAAACGACAAATTATCCCTAAACTTTGGCCCAATTTGCAATATGATATATGAACTTCAGTTTAATGTGCAACATGAACTTTTAATTTATTTAATGCATTCCCTAGACTTTCAAATATCTACCGACCAAAAAAAAAAAAACAAAAAAAGACTTTCAAATATCCATAATAAAAAAGTTATTTTTATCGGATAATAAACTTTTCAAATTAACAAAATTAAAATTGCATTTCAATGTAAATAATATTTGACTTCTAATATAAGAAATTCAAAATAAAAAAGTAACAATTTAGTTATTTTAATTTAATTCTATTTTATAATATAAATTCATTATATAATATAAATATATATTTATATTGATTACAAATTTTAGGTGTTTTAATGTTTTAGGTATATTAATATAGTTTACTATTTGATAAAATTTTATTAGAGAATGATGGAATATGAAGAAAGAAATAAAAAAAAAAAAAGCTACTTAAAGAAAGAGGAAAATAAAATGAAAAAAGCAAATAATTAAAGTAGACAAGAGTATCGCGTTGTAAAATGTTTGGTTCATTTATTCTATTATGCTGTTTTATATCAAGTAATATACATGATATGATGTAAATATATCCAACTTTATTACTACAATTACCAAATAATAGATAGGATTTAATAAAATTCCTAGATTTTAATGTATAAATGACCAGATGACCAGAGTAACCTAAATGCTGTAATGTAACAACACTACATTACAGACCTTCCTGCAAAACCTTCCCCCCTCCATATACGTTTAGGATCTTCAACTTGAGATTGAAACTAACCAAGCTGGATGGGAAGCAACGTTCACACCCACCGGATCAGCTTGGCTGAGATTTTATCCGCAAGTTCCTCGACCAATTCAGCTTCAGTTTTATCCGAACTGTAAACACCAAAAGGCATGTCCGTTCATTAGCGCTAGTCAACAGGAAGTAAATATCAAGAGAATCAAAATTTTTCTAATCAGTGCTCAAAGTTATTTCTGACAAAAGAAAAATAAAAGACAAAATGTCCAGGTTTCGAATCTCCATCACAATCTGGTACTGGCACGTGTCCATCTTCATCTTTTCTCTGCTGCACACGACAATAACAACACAATCCCCTCGAAAAGTATTTCATAAACATAGTACATATACTAACCTGAATCACAAACCTAGTGAGAATAGAACCCAGCTTAGCATATGCACAACAATCATGTAATGATGTGTGCATGCGCGCTGTCTATGTTCTTGCATCCCTCCACACACGAACTAGCATTAATTGCCTCACATGAAACTTAAAGTTCAGGCATCATGTTCAACTCAAGCTTTAACATTAGCATTCTCCTCAAGAACATAATCATAATTACCCCACTAATTACACGCTCCAACAAAAAGCATTGTGCATCATAGGAGAAATAATTGAATCGCCTACTAATAGCCAAAGGTTACAAGGTATAACCATCATAATAGATGCTTATGTTACAGGCAATGAACTACATGAAACTTCAATAGAGATGTGGAATAAGATCAACATGCATATTAATTTGATCAAAAGTCTACTTTTCTCAAGACCAGAAAATCTAATGACTTTCCTTTTTGTCTCTATACCTTTGAACAACAAATGTACAATTCTAAAGAAACATTTAATCCAACACAGATGCTGTATGGCTCGGATACCATCAATGAAAGTGAAATATGAATTACTCATAAGTACAAAGAGGAACAACTATACCTCCAAACATAGATTTCCAAGAGTATGCTTTAGATGAAGTTTCACTTGTAGAAGCACAAAAACATACTCAACTCCTAATGTGGTGTTTTGGAGTCTTCAAGTCTATATCTTATAGAACTTCAGAAAAGTACTAGATTGATGGAGAATCACTGAATATATTGACTTAGCGTAAGAACCACATCCTCGTATTACTTGGATATAGATTAATGCTTTCAACCAACAAAGCACCATTTGAACATAAAGATTTTAATTATAACTAGATGGATAAGGGCTTATTTCAATAATCATCACATTAATTTGTATCACCAACTCAAATTAGTATGCGAGAGATAGTAGAGTGTGGCAAATGACCATATTACGTTGCCTCATGCAGATATACCAATGCCCAAGTGAAGAGATTCCACATTTCCAATTATTAGTTCCTACTGACCAGAACAGGCAGCCTTTCGAAGTAAGTTTTGTGTTCTCATGCACAAACTAAGTAACTTTCTACAGCGATTCTTAAAAAAAGTGTACTTAGAAGAAGACAGATCTTAGAAAGGAAAGGGTTTAGTACCAGGCACTAACAGGAAAGCCATTGATCATGCCCAGTGCTCGCAAAGCTTTTTTCCACCTCCGGACCTGGCATGGCTTCTCCTGCTTAAAACCCTCTTCGCCTTGGCCAATATTCTCCACAAAAGGACTGGACTGCTCTCGCAGCTCTCTTGCATCGATGCCCCAGAAAATGGGAAATACGATCAGACCCCGCTTTTTTTGGCATTTGAGGATCTTCACCAGCTCATTAAGGCACCATGGTGTGGTATGGAAATTCTGAGAGACAACCACAACGGCAATATTTGACTGCTTGATCACTTCTTCAATCGCTGGCAGGATCTCTTCTCCTTCATCCAGCATATCATCAACAAATGTTCTTATCCCCCTCCGCTCAAGAGCACCCTTGAGATGGCTCACGAAATCGCGCGCGTCATCCCGTTTGTAACTAATGATTACGTTACAAATCCCAGGAGGATGCTGACCTGCACAATGGGGAATACATTGTTTGAGATCAGACTAGAGGTATGGAGGAGGTACTAAGAATTTGATAAAAAGGCTTATTGAAAAAACAGAAACTGTCCTAATCCTTGTATACGATGATAAAAAATTTTGTTCTTCATCCTCAGCTAAGTCCTGATCACATGCATTTCACATATAATCCTAATTCAACAGACAGAAAAGAAATTGATAAGGAGGAAAATGACCCTTGCTCGGATTGCCATTCTTGATCGACTTAATAAAACAATTTTCCACTGGAACCACACAAAAGATGAGTTGGATGTTCATTAGAACACATACCATGTTTTTATGCAACACTTCATCAGAAATCTTCTCAAACAACCCTCAATCTCAACGATAATTGAAAAAGAGAGAAGAAATGGGGATTCATAACAATATTTGGTTAACCAATTGATTTTCACCATGCAACTATTGGACTTGTCGCTAGAAACACCTTCATGAGTTCATTAAGAGTTACTCAGAGAACAAGCCTGACCCAAAGCGAAATGGTTTCCAACTCTTTTTGCAGAGTCACAAAGGGTAACTTTCGGTAAAAATATGTTCCACGATAACTTTCCAAAATAACATTTTGGCTGTTGTTCATAATGTTGAGACTCCAGTATCCATCGAATCCATTGATGATCATCCCCTTGATAGCTTTTTAAAAAATATTTTTCATGAAAAACTAAACATAAATATGTTTAAGAACTTAAACATGCGATTGATTTTGTGCCAGCAATGATGGAAATGATGACAATGCTTGCTTATGCCATGATATCTACATGCAAAACTGAATACATCAACTGATTTCTCATCTTGGCAAGGAAGGGGGAAAATATTAAAACTGATTTTCTTTCAAGTTACTACATCCAGCCAAAGTGTTGTATGTCAATGTAAGTGTTTCAAGTCAGAAGGCAAGAGGGAAACTTGCAAATTACCATGAATCCCAATGATGGATTTGAACTTCTCAGTTGCAAACTTCAGAATTTGTTTATATCCTGAGAATAAAGCAGTAGTGGAAGATGATCCTGGAACAACCTATTCAGTAAAAACTGCAGCATCATAAAATGATCTCAAAAACAAATGAAGGGAAATGAAAATATAAATCAAGAGTACTGTAACCATTCTAAAATTGCCTGGGATGGTTGCACACATACACTACTAGGATCTTTTGTATGATCAATATGATGTGATGTTACTGAGCAATCTCGATGTAAAATTTAGCATTATTTGGAGAAAATTTAACTTGCTATCATCAGGAATGGATGGCACTACATAAGAGTAACACATAGTATGGGTATGCAACAGCAGTATCACGGATTTACTTTCTCTGATTAGGAAATAATCTAATAACATTAGTGATTTCACAATCTTCCAGTTACTCTCAAGCTGGTTAGGACAGGAAATAGGTTGGGCAGGAATACTTTTATGACTTGACCTGCATCTTGGAGTGGAAAAGGAAAAAGTTTGCATAAGTGCTTCTACTGTCGTGTAGCTTGCTCTGGTCAGGAGACTTGATGGTTCAATCATTCCAAATTTACCATCCTATGCCAGAATTGCAATAAAATGCCTTGTTGTCTATTGTTGCTATGATTTCAACTCATCCAAGTAGAGGATTGGCCAACTCATGCAGAGGCTGAGTATTGTGTTTCCTTCTTCAATGTTTCAAACTTTAAGCTTGGATGATGAGGAAGAGATTGATCCCATCACCACCGAAGGTACTATACCACAAGAAGAGGGAAAATCTTTTGGAGTCTAAAAAGGAGATATTATTTGGCTCCTAGAGTGATTATATATGATGATCATATGCTATAGACATAATGCGGTTCACACACAAGCATGTGTCATTTGAGACATACCCAATGGAACAACATGAGATTCTAATATATATATTAATGTATTTTCCAACTGACAGTAAGTTAATAAAATTAAGTACATGTCCAGTAATAAAAGGAACATACTAAACATAACATGATGGTATTAAAGAGCACATAACTCAGTGATGCACAGAATGATTGACCTCATATCTGTGAGAAAAAACATTTCATCCCAAGCGATGACCAGCCTGGAAAATCAACAGCATTACCAACCACTTTTCCCATCTACTATAGTAGAAGAAAACCAAATTAGCTAATGATATTCTAGGAAATTGATCAACATATTAATTCGCTAGTTGCACTAGTTTGAACTAGTTGGTGGCAAGAGTTAATCTAAAAGTGGCACAACAGTCTCTTAAATACAATTGCTCAACCTTACTTACTCCAACACTCTGCAAAAAAATGCTCAAAAGTTCAACTGAGGTTCAAGCAACCAAGTCATGTCACATGGAGATAAATTATCAGCCAAAAAACCGACAACAATGAAAAATTTGCAGCAAACAGTCACAAAGGATAATCATTGAAACCGTTAACAAGAAAGAAGAAACTCAAATGAAGTTCTTACCACCTTGCTTTCTTTCCTCAATCTAGGAAGTGCCTCAGAGATGCCAAATCTCGACACAGTGCTACGAACAGTTATTGTTGCATTTCTTTCAGTAGGAAAAACTTGTACTGGCCGCGAAGACCGAAAAGCACAACGAAATCTGGGTTTCCTAAGCTTAACATGGTAAGGTGATTTAAGAGCTGCTGATGCCATACCCAAAGTTCTGGATATGCAGATTCCTCCACTTCAATCCTATTAATGAATTAATAAAAGAAGAAACAAGTAAAACACTTAATATTAAATAATAGCGGTTTTCGAAACAAAATGACTGATAGAAGTAGCATGTTGCCATCTCAAGAAGATGACACCACAGTTATAATCACTAGTCACTGCATATCTCAGTACAATGAACTCTGTACAATCCAGCTAATACTCACGGCTCACAAGTGATTGCTAAGAGGAAACTGAAGCATGAGTAGTTTTCACTATTAGTACGATTGAGTTTGATAAGGCGTAACATATCCAGCCGCCACTTGCCAATCAAGCTGTTTCATGATTGATTCGTTGGGATCGGCAAAGGGAATTAAATCACAGAACGCCTTCCTCACCAAAATGGGGAAAAGAAGAAGAAAAGAACAGAGGGTCGATGCTGCAAATTTCTCAACTCATTCGATGACCCGATCATTCATTGCTCGCCTTTTGGACTGGATAAGTTATGATAACATAAGGAATCAAGAATTTTCTGATATTAGACATTAAACCGATACCACAAAAAAGATTATGTAAGGATGATGACAATAATTAGAATGACAAACAATTCCCCCTGCCCCCCAATCCCCACCCAAAGGTTCAGAAATCACTGAGGGAAAAAACTTATAAGCAAATGTTAGCATAAAACAAAATGACACAAAATCTGAAAGGGAAAAAAAAAAAAAAATCAATCATCTAATCAGGCCCATAAGTCATCACAGTGAAGCAACTTTGTCACCCAAGCTAACACACAGCAGCGTCTGGCAAGTGTATGATCTAATTCACGCAATCTTAACAGAATCAAAAACATTCTGGGATTCAAATTCATTCCACCGTGCTCCGATCAACCGAAGACGAACCGGCAAATGAAACGGTTTATAGAAAAACGCTCGCAGATACCGGTCACACAGACCGGGTATCAGCCATCGACTCAGTAGCAAGGTTATAAGAGAACGCGGCGGAAAGGGGCAAAAGAAAAGGGGCAGGCGCCGCCGACTTAACAGAATCCTGGAATTCAAATCCATTCCCCCATGCTCCGATCAGCCGAAGATGAACCGGCAAATGAAACGGTTTATAGGGAAAACACTCGCAGCCACCGGTCACGCAGACTGGGTATCAGCCATCGACTCGGCCGCAAGGTTACGAGAGAAGGCGGCGGAAAGGGGAAAAAGAAAAGGGGCCGGCGCCGGCGAGTTGCCGTTACCTGCGAAAGAGATGGTGGCCGGGCCTTGTGCTCGACGGAGAAGATGGCGGCCCCTCGGAGATGGGAGAAGGCGAAGGACCAGTGATGTCAGAACTTGCGTTGCAAATGCTGTCTCGCATGCTTTTCCCCATCGGTAGCGTCCTTGGCAGCCGCCTATGCCGAGAGGGAACTTTGTTTAGTGTTGCTCATCCGACCATATGACTTAATGGGTTGAAAGCCGACCATGAAGCAGGCCGGCTGAAGAATTTGAAGAAGAAAGATGTTGTCAAACGGAATTTTTTCTTTTTTTTTTTGTCGCAAAGTTTTGTTTTTTTGGTCGGTGCGAGGGAAGTTGAAGATGTCTACAGTTGTCTTGCCTTAATTTGCTTATTAAAGTAAGCCCATGTCCCCGCATATTCCCTTATTCCTATCATCCATTTCTTATTCCTTTTCCTCCACCGCCTTCCTCCCATACTCTCCTTTTACTGCCCAGGCAGCTTCAAACACTCTACTTCGTTCCAGAACACCAAAGCTTCAACAACGGCATATCCATTTATTAAACATCTATCGACATTCATTCATCCATTCATTCCTCAAAACTATACTGCGATTTGCTTATCATAAAGCCGCCATCAAGATCATTAACTACTAATATCAATCGCAGACTTCGACCATTCTCCATTCGCTGATCAATTCAATCGCCTACAATTGGATCGTTACGGATATAGTCGATGCAAGGGTTAGGGGGACAAACTGATGCAAAAACCTCAAGGAACCACTGCTCTAGAGATCGAGACGAGTCATTGCCTCATCATTGACCGCCAACGAACATCATGGGGACATGTACATAAACACGTAGAACACGGAACACAAGGAAAATCGGCGTTGCTTCCGATCATGCATCCGAATCTTAGGAAACAAGACAGACATGGATGAATCGAAATTGCCAATTGTGATTTGACCATGTTAATTCGATCAATGTTTTCCAATTTTAAAATCCATCTCCACAAGGGTACTTACTACTTACCCAAAGTCGTCCCTCGGGAATCTTGTCACTTGGCTACACGTTGATACGCTGAGTACTTGGTTGACTAAACTAAAGTTTACACATGCTGTAGTTAAAGTCCAGTTAGCCGTGCTTAAAAAGTATATAGATAGAGGAAAAAGAAGCCAATGAGTTAATTAAGTGATTAAGAGCTCTATAATGGAATTTGTTAAATCCCACATTCAAATCATAGTTTCTCTTATTTGGAGTACCCTTGAGGGCTTGGGCCACCTTCACTGTCTAGTGAGTGGACTCAGGTGATGCATATGGACAGAACGGTTTGCATATTTTGATGAAGATTGATCAAATCAAAAGGTTTAGACGTCTCGTTATAATATTTTGTCGAATGATCAATGAGAAAAAAAGAAAAGAAAAGGAAAAGGAACAATTTTCATGTTTGTTCTAGTGAGAATTTTACACTTTTAAGTGCACTTGTGTCAATTCTATAACTTATAAACGGAAGTTATTCACTCCTGTTGATAGGAAAAGCAACAAATGTAAAATTCTAAAGTATGGCTTGGGCACCATCAATGAAAGCAAAATATTAATTACTCTAAGTACATAACGGAACAAATATACCTCCAACCATAGATTTCCAAGAGAATATGCTTTAGATGAAGCAATCATAAGTCCGCTTCATTGGCGTTTTCACTTGTGGAAGAACAAAAACATAATCAACTCCTAATGTGGTATTTCGGTGTCTTCAAGTCTGTCTTATAGAACTTTAGAAAAGTATTAGATTGATGGAGAATCGCTGAATATATTGGCTTAGAGTAAGAACAACCATCCTAGTTTTATTTGGATATAGATTAATGCTTTCTACCAACAGAGCACTATTTGAACATAAAGATTTTAATTATAACTAGATGGATGAGGGCTTAATTCAATAATCATCACATTACTTTGTATCACCAACTTGAATCAGTATGCTAGAGATAGTAGAGTGCGGCAAATGACCATATTACGTTGCCTCATGCAGTTATACCAACGCCCAAGTGAAGAGATTCCACATTTCCAATTATTAGTTCCTACTGATCAGAGCAGGCAGCCTTTCAAAGTAAGTTTTTTGTTCTCATAAATTAACTTTCTTCAGCAATTCTCATAAAAAAGCATACTTTTGGAAGAAGACAGAGCTTAGAAAGGAAAGGGTTATTACCGGGCACTAACAGTAAAGCCATTGATCATGCCCAGTGCTCGCAAAGCACTTCTCCACCTCCGGACCTGGTGTGGCTTATCCTGCTTGAAACCCTTTTCGCCTTGGCCAATATTTTCCACAAAAAGACTGGGCTGCTCTCGCAGCTCTTTTGCATCCATGCCCCGGAAAATGGGCCATATGATCAGACCCCGCTTTTGTTGGCATTTGAGGATCTTCACCAGCTCATTAAGGCACCACGGTGAGGTATGGAAATTCTGAGAGACAACCACAATGGCGATATTCGACTGGTTGATCACTTCTTCAATTGCTGGCAGGATCTCTTCTCCTTCATCTAGCATATAATCAACGAACGTTCTTATCCTCCTCCGCTCAAGAGCACCCTTGAGATGGCTCACAAAATCGCATGAGTCATCCCGTTTGTAAATAATGATTACGTCGAAATTCCTAGGAGGACGCTCACCTGGACAATGGGGAACACATTGTTTGAGATCAGAAGAGAGGTATGGAGGAGGGATTAAGTATTTGATAAAAAGGCTTATTGAAAAACAGAAACTGTGCTAATCCTTGTATAGGACAATTAAATTTTTTGTTCTTCATCCTCAGAGTCCCAATCACATGCATTTCACGTTTAGAAAAAAAAAATAATCCTAACCAACAGACAGAAAAGAAATTGTCAAGGAGGAAAATGACCCTCGCTCGGATTGCCATACTTAATCGACTTAATAAAACAAATTTCCACTGGAACCACCCAAAAGATAAGTTGGATGTTCATTAGAACACATACCATGTTTTTATACAACACTTCATCAGAAATCTTCTCAAACAACCCTCAATCTCAACAATAGTTTAAAAAAAAAAAGAGATGATGACACCACAGTTATAATCACTAGTCACTGCATATCTCAGTACAATGAACTCTGTACAATCCAGCTAATACTCCCGGCTCACAAGTGATTGCTAAGAGGAAACTGAAGTATGAGTAGTTTTCACTGTTAGTACGATTGAGTTTGATAAGGCGTAACATATCCAGCCGCCACTTGCCGATCAAGCTGTTTCATGATTGATTCGTTGGGATCGGTAAAGGGAATTAAACGACAGAACGCCTTCCTCACCAAAATGGGGAAAAGAAGAAGAAAAGAACAGAGGGTCGATGGTGCAAATTTCTCAACTCATTCGATGACCCGATCTTTCATTGCTCGCATTATGAACTGGATAAGTTATGATAACATAAGGAATCAAGAAGTTTCTCATATTAGACATTAAACCGATACCACAAAAAAGATTATGTAACGATGATGACTATAATTAGAATGACAAACAATTCCCCCTGCCCCCCAACCTCCACCCAAAGGTTCAGAAATCACTGAGGGAAAAAACTTACAAGCAAATGTTAGCATAAAACAAAATGACACAAAATCTGAAAGGGGAAAGAAAAAATCAATCATCTAATCAGGCCCATAAGTCATCACAGTGAAGCAACTTTGTCATCCAAGCCAACACACAGCAGCGTCTGGCAAGTGTATGATCTAATTCACGCAATCTTAACAGAATCAAAAACATTCTGGAATTCAAATTCATTCCGCCGTGCTCCGATCAGCCGAAGACAAACCGGCAAATAAAACGGTATATAGAAAAATGCTCGCAGATACCGGTCACACAGACCGGGTATCAACCATCGACTCAGTAGCAAGGTTACAAGAGGATGCGGCGGAAAGGGAAAACAGAAAAGAGGCCGGCGCCGCTGACTTAACAGAATCAAAAAAATTCTGGAATTCAAATTCACTGCACCATGCTCCGATCAGCCGAACATGAACCAGCAAATGGAAGGCATCAGCCATCGACTCGCCCGCAAGGTTACAAGAGAACGCGGCGGAAAGGGGAAAAAGAAAAGGGGCCGGCGCCAGCGAGTTGCCGTTACCTGCAAAAGAGATGGTGGCTGGACCTTGTGCTCAACGGAGATAATGACGGCCGCTCGGAGATGGGAGAAGGCGAAGGGACTTGGGTTGCCAATGCTGCCTCGCGTGCTATCCCCATCGGTAGCGTCCCTGGCGACCGCCTACGTCGAGAGGGAACTTTGTTTAGTGTTGCTCGTCTGACCATATGACATAGAAGCAGGACACTGAAGCTAGCCGGCAGTTAAGTTGAAGAAGAAAGATGATGTCACGAGGGAATTATTCTTTTCTCTCTCTTTCCCCCCCATCTTCCCTTATTCCTATCATCCATTTCTTATTCCTTTTTCTCCATCGCCTTCCTCCCATACTCTCCTTTTACTGCCCAGGCAGCTTCAAACACTCTACTTCGTTCCAGAACACCAGGCATATCCAATTATTAAACATCTATCGACATTCATTCATTCATTCCTCAAAACTATACTGCAATTTGCTTATCATAAAGCCGCCGTCAAGATCATTAACTACTAATATCAATCGCAGACTTCGACCATTCTCCATTCGCTGAACAATTCAATCGCCTACAATTGGATCGCTACGGATATAGTCGATGCAAGGGTTAGGGGGACAAACTGATGCAAACACCTCAAGGAACCACTGCTCCAGAGATCGAGACGAGTCATTGCCTCATCATTGACTGCCAACGAACATCATGGGGACGTGTACATGAACACGTAGGACACGGAACACAAGGAAAATCGGCGTTGCTTCCGATCATACATCCGAATCTTAGGAAACAAGACAGACATGGATGAATCGAAATTGCCAATTGTGATTTGACCATGTTAATTCGATCACTGTTTTCCAATTTTAAAATCCATCTCCACAAGGGTACTTACTACTTACCCAAAGTCGTCCCTCGGGAATCTTGTCACTTGGCTACACGTTGATACGCTGAGTGCTTGGTTGACTAAACTAAAGTTTACACATGCTGTAGTTAAAGTCCAGTTAGCCGTGCTTAAAAAGTATATAGATAGAGGAAAAAGAAGCCAATGAGTTAATTAAGTGATTAAGAGCTCTATAATGGAATATGGTAAATCCCACATTCAAATCATAGTTTCTCTTATTTGGAGTACCCTTGAGGGCTTGGGCCACCTTCACTGTCTAGTGAGTGGACTCAGGTGATGCATATGGACAGAATGGTTTGAGTATTTTGATGAAGATTGATCAAATCAAAAGGTTTAGATGTCTCGTTATAATATTTTGTCGAATGATCAACGAGAAAAAAAGAAAAGAAAAGGAAAAGGAACAATTTTCATGTTTGTTCTAATGAGATTTTTACACTTTTAAGTGCACTTGTGTCAATTCTATAACTTATAAACGGAAGTTATTCACTCCTGTTGATAGGAAAAGCAACGAATATCCGTTTTAGAAACTCAACGTCGTTACATTTGACTTGCTAAAAAGGTTTATATGGCTTTGTTCGCCGAAAATGGGTTATTGACGAAATATCTTTCGCCAAAGATTTTTGATTTTCAGAAAGCATTGGGTTTTGTGTCGATTTGAATAGGAAATTATTTGTGTACTGAGAATTGCTCACGATAACTAGGTATGAATTATAGACAAATTGAAAGGATAACGAGAGAACAATAAATTGATAGACTGGAAATTGGAATTTGATAAACTTTGATTAGTGTTTTCCATTGCGGATCCTTTAAAACTAATGGTTCCTGGACTTATGTAGCCTTATACAAAATATAACTGTCATTGAGCAGTTATCGTTTGAGTTACGACTTGTAATTGCTCCCGAGATTCTTGGCTTTACGGGCGATTACTCTCAACTACGTGTTCTTATCCATAAGCAGTTATAATCTTCAGGGTATCACCATTCGTCGTCCGTCGAAAACCATCCTAGTGTGCTACTCTTCACCAGTGACTGTAATTCACATGGCATCGATCTTAGATTGGCTACTTATCAATCCGTGATCCTGTTACCTAATTGCTCCATCGATAAGTTAACAACGACACTTTGCCGACCCATCATGACTTGAGTTATTTTTGGATGTAAACATATATCCCTTTTAAAAGAATTTATAAAGTATTTAATTGTTTTGAGTATACAGGAATATTTGAAGTCACCCCATTGAAGTCTGAGCAAAACATCGGTGGCGCTACTCCATTATTTTATTTCCACCTGTCCTGGTTGAACTCGGAGCACAATCAACGAGGTTTGCACATCGCCTTTGTCATTTACCTACTTGCAATACTGATACTCGAGATTTAACCCTCCTAGTCCTTTTAATCTAGTCATGCGTTGAAGCCAAGTTCGCATTTTTATTTCCAACACCTTTCCCTCATCGTCGACCTTTCATCACTTTCCTCCGAACTGGATATCTACTTCTTCCATTGAGTCATGATATTGCCTAAGAATCAATCTCCCACGTGCTCGCCTTCAACATTCTTGTCTCGCTTCAACCAGCTTCAAGAAAGTGAAGGTAGTAAAAAATTTCTCCTCTCCCTGCTTAATGATCACGAATCTGCCCTTGAACATGTAATCTTTAGGTCATTGCTTCATCAAGCCTCGAATTCCTCCTTCCCTCCAGGGATGCTTTCCCAATATAAGAGAAACTCCCATTCTAAAAGAAGCATATTATTGTATTGAAAGAAAATGAAGAGTGTTCGGGAGAAATTGTAATATGTATTTCTATGTATTCATTGTACAAGTACACTACTCTATTTGTATTGCTAAAATAAAGACATGAAAGTAAATATACACGATTAAATTCCTACTTTACCAAGCTAATTACGGATTAATTGAATCAATTATTGATTTAACTGAATCAATTAATTCACAACTAGAATCAATATCTCCTACCATATTTCCAACACTCCCCCTCAAACTAGTGGCCTAAATATGTCAAGGACTACTAGCTTGCCCAACAAGTATGTATGTTGTCTTTGACATAATAGCTTCGTAAAGATGTCTGCAGGCTATTCCACAATTCAAATTCCTCTCAATGTGATAATCCCTTCTCAAATCTTGTCTCAAGTGAAACAACAATCAACCTCTATATATTTAGTTCTTTCATGAAAAATTGGATTTGCCACTAATTTAAGTATAGCATCATTGTCATAGAATAATTCATTGGATCCATCGATTTGTACTCCAAGGTATGAGAGTAATACATGTATCTAGACTATTTCACAAACAGTCTTTGTCATGGCTCGATATTTTGATTCAGCCGATGATAGTGATACGATTGATTGCTTCTTTTTTTTCCATGAAATGAGTGGTCTCCCCAATTTGACACAAAAACCAGTGATGGATTTTCTTGTTATCGGACAAGTAACATAATATGTATCAAAGTAGGCTGTCATTTTCATATTACAATCACAAGACAGAAAAATACCAAGTCTTGGGTATCACTTCAAGTATTTCACAATTTTCAATGTTGCATTCATATGAGACTGCTTCAGCTTGTGATGGAATTAACTGAGTATCTATACTGCATAACATATATTGGGTCTTGTCATGGTCAGATAGATTAACTTTCCAACAAGATGTTGATATCCCGATGGGTTTTTAAGGAATGGACGCAATGGATGAAGACAAGCCCACATCATATTCATGTGTCGTTAGTTCTGCATTTTGTTCAATCGGTATAGCAGTCGGCTTGCATCCTGACAAACCCCACTTCTGAAACTATCTCCAAAATGAACTTACATTGGCTAAGGTAGATTCCCTTATCTCAATGCTGAAGAAATATTTGGGAGGCTCTAAATCCTTGATGTGAAAAGAAAAATGTGGATATTTCTTGAACTTTGTAATAGCCAACTCATCGTTCCCCATAATACGTGGTAACCCTATTGTAGATAGAGTAATTTTACTAATTTAAGCTTGATATTTGCTAGGTTTTGATATATTTTGGGTAAATTTATTTGCTACTCATATAATTTTATTGAATTTTTAGGAAATATGACTTTCAGATTCATAAGGGGTCGTGCACATCATTTATAGAACACGCCCGGACTATGCTGGATTTGCAGATCAGTCCTTGCGCCCCAACATCTTCCAGAATATTTCAGTATCTTTAAGAATATTCTGTCTTGAAGGAAAAAGCCCCAAGACTAGAAATTTGGAGTATTTGACCATAATTGAGGCTAGGTTTAAAGAAAATCAAGAATAAGAATCTTAAGAACAAAATTCCTAAATTGGAGTAATTAATTAAGGCTTCAGTCTGAATAGTAGCTTAATAAGTATATTTTTACTGAATATTCCTCTCTCCTAGTGGTTCCACCTGCCGGTGCTAATAAGAAAAGTGTTGGGTACGGATTTCTTCCTCTGAAGCTTTAATGTTTGTGCAGTTTGATCTTCTGAATTTATTAAAAATTTGTGAAATCAAGCCTTCTAACTTTTGGGCTTGGCAAGTCGATCCTCCAAGACTTATTTTATACAATCAAATTCCCTAACTTTCTTGATTTGTGCAATCAAGGGCTTTCATTTACCCAATGTAACTAATATCTCAAATTAGGTTTTCTTAGTTAGCTTTTATACTTCTATTTTATTAGTGGAGTTTGCACATGTCAATGAGAGAATGAGGAGATAAACCATAATCGGGGGTTGACAAACCATAAGAATATTTTGTCTTGAAGGAAAAGCCAGCCAAGACTAGAAATTGAACTATAAATTAAATCGAGGTTGCATGCATGAGCACTAGTGATATTGAACTATAAATTATATCTAACTTGTTTGTGTGGTTGCCATAGCAGATCTAGGTTAAGACTATTTAGATTAAGTCCAGAAACTTCCAAAAGAACTTAATGCTTTTAGGTAGTTTAAATTCACCTAAGGTTAGTGTGGGTTAACATATCTAATTAGGGATTATTAGATCGAGGTTGGGTTGTAATCTAACTTTGGGAAATTTCACCAACACAATTGAAAATTAATTTGTTGCATGACAAGTTAAGAGAAATGATTATGAGTGATCAAGGGAAGTTGGATGCTTTACTGTTTTGTGATCTTAGTTAAAATCTTAAAATTTACCTTGTTAATTTTCAGTTTGCTTTAGATTAGGCTTACTTTGCAATTTTAATTGGCTTTTGAATCTTTTCAGTTTCAACTTTTTTTATATTTTAGTCATTTAATTGGTTTAGTTCACTTTTTACTTGCTTTTTCAACTTGATTAGCCAGATCTTTGGATTGATCACCCTCGGTAAGTAATTGGATAATTAGAGACAATCTTGATGGAAACAATACTCACTCATCACTTCATTACTTGTAGATATTATGCACTTGCAATTCACCTGACAATAAAAATATCATCAACATATATTAACAAATAAATTGATAAGGTACCTTTAGTTCATGTGAACAAGGCATAATTTTTTTTTTTTTTGGTAAAAGGTAAGAATAAGGCATAATTATTTCATTCCTACGCAACCAAAGAAATTAAGATCGGTAACTTGATTACATTAATTAATCAACTAATACTCTTGTGATACCTAACCTAGTTTAAACGTCAAAGTTCGATTTTTTGAAAGATTTTTCATGCATTAAAAATGCTTCAAAAGAATTATTTTTGGGCCTTTCCCTAATTTCAGAAAATTTTGAAGGATTTCTCATACATTTTTAAGAGAAAAATGTTCAAAATCAATTTTAGGCCTTTCCCTAAAGAAGAGATTTCTTCGATCTTATTTTTTATATTTCTTTTAATAAAATAAAATAAAAAATATACTGACCCATATCGGTCAGACCCGGGTGCCGGCCTGATTTGGATGTGGCTTGGCCGACCCGGGTCCCTCCTTCGGATGGTTAGAGAAGAGCCTCTACTAGATTTTTTTTACTGTTCTTTTCTCTCTCTTGTCCTTTTCTTATTTTCTTTATACTTTTGCTTCTCTCTCTCTCACGCTGTCTTTTTTTTTTTTTTTTTTTTTGGGTCATCTCTCTCACGTTGCCAAAGGGAAAGATCCCTTTTTTGTCTTCTCTCTCTCTCACGTTGTCAGGTTTAAGGAAAGGGAAAGATTCCATTTTTGTCTTCTCTCTCTCTCTCTCACGTTGTCTTTTTTTTTTTTTTTGGGGTCATCTCTCTCCCACGTCATCAGGTTTAAGGAAAGGGGAAGACCCCTTTTTAATCTTTTGTCGCTTTTGACTTTTCTGCCTCTTTCTTTTATCCCATTTTCTTTTGTTTTTCTTTCACCATTTTTTTTCCCATGTGAGCGCTGCTCTCCGAGCCCACCCTCCGAGAACACACGCGACCTCCATGTTCCGACGGAACGAGAAGACCCGTTAGCTCAAGCGCCAACGAAACCCAAATCTGTTTAAAAACACGGGTGCCGCTAAAGCCATGTCCAGCCATCACGCGGCCGTAATCCATGGCCATAACACCACTGTATTTCCTCCCTGCCGGTCGAGAACCGGCTGCCCGGAAGCACGACGCGCACATAAAGAACGTAGAAACAAGTACGTGCAAAGCGAAGGATAGCAACGGGGATTCATCAAAATTCGTTTGGCAAGCGACGAGCACCCACGACGGACGGAGAATTAAGAATCAAACGCACAAATCTTACTTGGGCATTTCGTCGAGCATGTGGTATACGCAAACTGGGGGTGACGAACAGGGACGACCGAGCCCGAGCTAGAGCCGGGATTCCGAATAAACGACACATACGACCCCAGAACAGCAGCGCACGCGCAAGGAAGACCGGAAACCAGCCGGGCAACAGCAGCCCGGTCCGGCAAACCCGAAACGGGACACGAGGAGAAGGGAATGGGGGCTGTCGGTGGCGTTCCCTACCCGGCTCCGCGGCGTCGGACGGCGGACGAGCTCGATATATCTGGCTAAGTCCCTCCGCCTCGCTCGTCTCTGAGCCGGGATCCTCGGGAAACCGGCACCCAAAATTGGACAAATCGAAAACCGGCGAAAACTCGAGGCCGGAACCTACCGAGGCTCGGCGCAAGGGAAGATGGGGAAACGTCCGTATGCTATCGACTCCGGCGAAGGCACGATGGTCGCCGGGGGTTCAGTCGCTCTCTGCTTTCTCTCCCTCCCCGGCCTCATTTCCCTTGGTCACCCCCCCGCCGCTCCCCCCTCCGAAGCCTCCTCTTTATAGACCCATCACGTCGCACGTGGGGCGGGCGGGTTTTCCGTTGACCGGGCGTCCGGCGGGCTGCCCGCCATCGCGTCGCCGGTCTCCGCCCGCCCCGCCGGGCCCGCGCTGCAGCTCCCATCTTCTCCGTTCCGTGTCTTCAGTCACGCTCGTCCTTTATGGCGTGAGGAAGAAGAGAAGAGAAAGGGACTGGGCCAAGGGAAATGTGTTGGGCGAGATGGGCCCTGGGCCCGCGCTTGGGGGGGAAAAAAGAGAAGGGGCTGGAAGAAAGCCCAGTCCTCGTGGGCTCCCTTCTCTCTTTTTTAAAAAATAATTTTTATATTTATCTGAGACGCAATAAAATTAGGGAAAATAAAATAGAAGCTAAAACTTAGTAGATGCAAACAATGTTCACATCAAGCGATTCAGTTTGGCTGAGATTTTGCCTGCAAGGTCCCGAATCACTTTGCTTCAGTTTTATCTAAACTGTAAGCACCGAAAAAATGTCCGGTCATTAGTGCTAGTCAACATGAAGAACACATGAAGACCTAACATATGTTTTGCAATTGGAATGGTGAATAGATACCAATCTAATCCAGGTCAAGCACATTGGAAAGCCGTCAAAAGAATATTGAGGTATCTAAAAGGAAATGATCTACAACTTGAAGGCTATTCAGATGCTGATTGGGGAGGAGATTTAGATGAAAGGAAATCTACATTTGGATTTTATTTTCTTATTAAATAATGGCGCAATATCTTGGAGCAGTAAGAAACAAATATGTATAGCCTTGTCCACAATAGAAGCTGAGTTTATGGCATTATCAACAGCAATACAAGAAGGTGTTTGGCTTAAGAGATTTTTGGATCATTTAAGTATTATTAAGAATGCTGCAAACTCATTGTTGGTTAACTGTGATAGCCGAGCAGCTATAGCGTACACCAAAGATCCAAAATATCATGACAAGACCAAACATATAGATATCAAGTATAATTTTGTCAAAGATATGGTTGCAAAGATGTGAACTTATAGAATGGTAGCAAATCCTATGACGAAGCCAATACCTAGAGATGTGTTCTGTAGCCATGTAAAATCTCTAGGACTGCATAGAAGTTAATGTACTGAATATTGTAATTTCCCTTAAGTATTCACATTTAATGAATTTGTGTTTTTATTATTAATACCTATGAGTTTTTGTTTGACGTTTATACATTTTAATGCTTAGTGCATTATATAAATTTGAGATAGTATGTCGGACAGATAAAAGATTAGCTCACTCACACGGCTAATCGCCTCTATTTACTATGTGATAAATAGAGATGATACGGTTTTTAAGCTTATTATCTAGGTGATAATCGAGAGGTCAAGCTTAAAATATATATGTCACCTTAACTGAGTGTTAAGATGATAACATAATATTTAGTGTATCCGAAAGTAAAATAACTCACATATTTTACTTTATCTGTCTTAGATGCCAGATGTGAGTTTTGATGAATTTCGTGAAATAGTAGATACGTGAACTTCAGTTAGACATTAAGTATATCTGAACTATCATTTGTACGGTATTGAAGGTATAGACATACGCTTCATGGGAAATAAGTTAATACCATAATACGTATTTCATATTACGTATGCGTGAAACGAGGGCAAAAGTTTTAATCTCAACTTTTATACTGTATAAGATTCTTGAAGAAAAAAGTTCCTCAATTAAGTGCTTTCATTACTCTTATTTATTTTCAAGATTTCTATTTAGCGTTTGCCATCTTAGAATGTTGTCAATGATCATGAATTGATTCGATCTAATGAGACATTTCTAAAAAAGTAAGTTGAATTAAAATTGAGAGTCTCAAAGAAAGAGGAAGATCGAATTTGGATAATCAAATTCTAGTTTTATATTCACTAGTCGACCAATTATGATTATTTTTGAGATAATCATAATTGTGAATATAATATATTATTGTTAAAAAGAGATCAAGAAAGATATAAATGTGACCGATCGATCTAGGATACTGCATACTAAATATACTCAAAAATGTGATGCCCATTATAAGCTACTATATATTCCTAACATATGTATGGCAACGAACTCTCAAAGTATGTTGGTCACATAGATTATTTACCGGTGTGAATGTTACATAGAGGTAAAGAGAGTTCTGTTCGGCCCACTATATGCGAGTGGGAGATGATGGGTTTTTTTTTATTATATTAGATGGGCCAATTTAAGCTCGTCCGCCCATGTTGGGCCAAAATCCGGCCCGTAAGTATAGAGCCCATAAAAGAGTGTAGTTACTAATATAATATATATATAAGGGGGGTATTTTTGAACTATTACGCTTTTCAAAAAGTGAGTTACGTTCTTCACTTTAGAAATAATACACGCCTTTTTTGATGAACGGAACTAGGGCTTCAAAGAATTCCTCAAAACTGTGATGGTACTTAATCTGTGGCGATTAAGGCATGTCCGACTCTCTAATATAACTTTGATCGGTGTTACATGTTTCCAAGCACGTTTCCGTGTTTTCGTTTTTTTTTTCAGTATTCGAGTATCGGATTTTTTTTTTGTGAGAATCTGTTTCCCGACAATTACAATAATTAATTAGCTAGTACCCTTGCAATATTTAATCTTATTTAATTTCAGGTAGTCTAAATTAATTTTAAACTTATCCACTGACATATAAGGTAATCATGTGGGTGCAACAACCAAGAAAGCATTAAATAAATTGCAAAGAAAAGCAAGAATCTAACACTAAATAATAAGAAAAATGCCATTCCCAACCACATCGAAGGAAACCACAATCAACATGTCAAAAATACACAATTAAGTGATAATCGAAATAGAAATGTGCAAACAACAACTTTAACATTTGTTTCTAAGAACATTCAAACTCTATTGTAAAGTCCTAAGAGTTTGTTCAATTTTTAACACAATTTTTTTTTTTGGATTTTCACACATTTTAAGAGAAAAAAATACTCAAAAATAAATTTTAAGCCTTTTCTTAATTTTTAGAAGAAATAAATTCTTTTGGAATTTAAAAAAAAATTAGAATATTCTTTTGAGCCCAAACCCAACAAAACTTGGCCTGAGCCCCCTTGCCGTCTCTTCCTCCACCCCTTATCCATCACGTTCTACCAAGACAAATCGGGGCACGCGAAAGTTTAAAAAAAATCTCAATCAAAGGTCAAAACCGAAACCATAGAACACGACCGCCACGCTTCACGATGAATCAGCCTACATCCACCGCCGGACCTCCATCACAGGCTAGTTCCAGTCACCGGAAAACGCCGCCGCCATACTCACAGCACCGCCTCGAACGTCTCTACTCACTGAAATGCTCATGTTCAGCGCAAGACCCACACCAATAACCAATCGCTACACCCCCCTCCTCGGCCAGTAAACCCACACCACTCACCCTCTCTTTCAGCCATAACAAGCAAAGAAGACGACCGTGAAGACTCGCCCCTGTCCTAAAAACGAGCACCCACAAAGCAACGGCCACACAAAGAAACTAGGAAAACGAAGTGAAAATTCACAAAGCATGTCTAATGACCAAAATACGCTAAGGACAGAACGAGAATCAAAGAAGACAATGTGAATCTGATTCAGGCATTTCATCAAACAGGTGGGGTGCATTGACTAAAGCGTGAACGCCACCTCATTCGGGACTCGGATTTGCATTCGGGTTCACAACAATCATCAAGCCAAGGCCAAAAGGGGCCGGGCACAATCCGGCGGGACCCGAACTCGCGTGAGCCGAACCACGATGAATCCCAGTCCTGCGAGTCCGAAACGAACCAAAACAGGGCAGAGAAAAAGGGGTCGGCAGTGCTCCCTACCCGGCTCGGGGGTGGCGAATGAAGGCGAGCTCGATAGATTGGACTACGTCCAGTCGCCTCGCACGCCTCTGAGCCAGGATCCTCGGGAAATCGACATGGCCCGAAAGAAATAAAAGAAAATGAAACCGAGACCTACGGTGGGGAAAGGGACGCGTCGGCAAGGGTCGTCGGCCGCGGCCCAGGCGCGATGGCTACTGGAGGAAGCCTCTCACTCTTGCCCTCACTCTTGCCTCTTTGTTTCTCTCTCTGTCTCTCTGTCTCTCTCGCTGTCGAACCTGTGGTCTCTCCCAAAAATCCCCCTCCGGCCTCTCTCTCCCTCTCTCCTTTTGAAGGCCGCCGGCAGGCGCGCATGACATCTTCCACCGCCAGCTGCCCTGCCGGCTTGGCCCCACCCAGCAATCGCGGCGCGCGATTTGCTCTGCTCCTGCTCTGTCTCGGCTGTACTGTTGTTGAGAAGGCGAGCGACGCGAAGGGGAAGGAGGAAGAGATAGGGGCCGGGCCAGGTAAAGAAAAGAGGAGTGGGCCAGCACAGGTGAGAAAAAGAGAGAAGAAAAGAAAGAGGCTGGACCGGCCCGGTCTCGCTTTCTCTCTCTATCTCTATCTCTTTTTTAATGCAAGTGCTCCTAATACCTATATATTATGCAATTTAATGAAAATTATTTTTGTTTACGGGTTAACATTTATCTCTTAATTTATATGCAATTAATGAATGACGAAATGGGTCTCCAAAATTCATGTGTAAACACAAGCTTATCCAAGGCCCCGTATGCCACAACAAAGAAGTGATAATCGTTAAAGATGTTTAGGACAAAGACAGGAATTGACACCTTGACACAATTTCTTTCATCTTATCGGAGAATGTCATGCTACTTCTGGACAAACAAACCTAACCCGCTGCCTTCTATGGAAAACTTGATATGTTTGCTGTTTTCAAAACCACACTGCCCGAATTGCTTCCTCATACATGCTCAACCTCTCTTTGGAATAGTTCATGGAAATTAGATTGTGGTAACTGAATTAAGCGCTTCCTTTGACTATGGGCTCGTAACTACATCCCATCAAAAGAGAATCTTTTCAAGCATTAACCTTATTTGTCCAAACTAATATCCACATTTTGCATGCCGACAAATTACTTCACGTATTCATCCATCGCTGATATGCTATTTGGATACTTTGGAAAAAGTCTTAATGAACTCATCTTTCATGACAAAAATTTATCACTTCCTTTCCTGCTGCAAAAGGCTAGTAGTTTGGTTACTAATTCCACATTTCTAATAAATTATCACAAGGCATTACAAAGTGTAAGATTATCTCAGTCGGTTGGAAACCACCATCACAAAAATGGTGTAATTTGACTACAGCTGGGGCTTCCTTAGGCAATCCTATGAAACACAGGTGCCGGTGGCTTATTGAGGGATTGGCAAGGCAATAAGCTTGTCGGGTTCAGCCGAAAGAGCGGGGTGGCAAGAATTATGGGCACTTCCTAATGGGCTCAAGGGAAAATAATCCCTAAACTTTAGCCTAATCTACAAGATGATTCATGAATTTTAGTTTAATGTGCAATGAGGTTCGGAAACTTTTAATTTATTTAATGCGGTCCCTAGACTTTTGTATATAGTCAATTTAGTCCCTAAATAATATGAAAAAAAAATGCAAATTAAAGTTTATAGATCATATTGAACAAATTAAAAATTTAGAGATCAAAACATCCAACAAGTTAACAACTAGTATTCGCGCATTGGATGCTGAAGTTGTTATTTAAATGCATCCCACACAACCCGCAAGCTCACACCCAAGCTTTGAACTCATGAATGATTGTAGAAATACATAATATATCAATTCCCCTCAAAAGAAATTCGGGAGGGTTTCTAAGTCTAGCTTGAAAGACTGAACACCAAAGATAAGTGGAGTACTCAGGATTTACACGTGAAACGCGCAAGGCGGAACGAAGTTAACCATTGCCAGATTTTACGGAAACCTTTTTTTTATTCATACTTTTATTTTAAGTTTCACAAATGGTTCAACGGCAAGAGAAAAATGTTTTGAAGTAATTTATTTCATGATTACAACTACTTGCTTAGGTTGACGATGGTCCATTCAAACAAATATTAAAACCATTGTCAAGTTTAATATATGACAATTTACACATGTTAATTAGGAAAAAGTTGTAAATTTCTTTTCTTTGCAGCACCATAACATGACGAATAGTACCACACCATAAAGATGTGTCCACTTATTTTTTACTTATGAATATTTACACTAAGTATGGGACAGTATATGATAACAAAAGACAACACCATTGTCTCACCAATAATACCACACAAAAAATTATGGCTTTTTTTTTACTTGGTAAAAAAAGGAGAAAAAAGTCTCATGCATCCAATAGTACCACACATAAAATTGGGTCATTTCTTTTTTTAACTTATAACTATTCACCCAGAGTGTGTGACGGTTGTGGTAGAGGGAGAGGTGGCTGTTGGGCCGAGGCGTCCGATGAAGTGGGGAGCTTGCTGGCACCCTTATTTCACTGGAATTTGCGAGTCCAGTCGAGTTTGAGCTTGGTAATATATTAACTCGAGTCGGCTTAATTTTACACCTTTCGGCTGGACTGGTATTTATGTAAAAGAGAAAGCCTATAATGGACTCAGGATCGCGAATGGTCCTCTAACATGAGTAAGCATTCACCAAAGGGAGCTGAAGCCCAGCGTAAGAAAGTTCATGGACACCTTTGCGCGTCCGAAGTAAAAGCTGCATATAGAACAATAGCACAATCAAGATGTCACCAAAATTTTTCTAATCGGTGTTCAAAGTTATTTTTGAGAAGAAGAAAAACAAGATGTCTCTCTGTCTCTCTGTCTCTCTGTCTGTCTCTCGGTCTCTCTCTGTCTGTCTCTCTGTCTGTCTCTCGGTCTCTCTCTCTCTCTCTCTCTCTCTCTCTGTGTCTCTCTGTGTCTCTCTGTGTCTCTCTGTGTCTCTGTCTGTCTGTCTGTCTGTCTGTCTCTCTGTCTCTGTCTCTGTCTCTCTCTCTCATAGCATTCACCAATGGGAGCTGAAGCCCAGCGTAAGAAAGTTCATGGAGACCTTTGCGCGTCCAAAGTAAAAGCTGCATATAGAACATTAGCATAAGCAAGGAGTCATCTTCAGCTTGGCTGCAATTTTGTCCGCAAGGGCCTCAATCACTTCAGCTTCAGTTTTATCCAAACTTCAAGCACCAAAAGTCATGTCTGGTCATTAGTGCTGGTCAACACGAAGAAAATATCAAGAGGGTCAAAATTTTTCTAATCGGTGTTCAAAGTTATTTTTGAGAAGAAGAAAAACAAGATGTCTAGGTTTCGCCTCAATGTACAAATAATTTTTCCAAGGTAACATATTCTGGGTACGGGTGAAGATCATCTAATTCCACACTCGAATCCCTATCACCTCTTCACAGATCCGGTACTGGCATGTGTTCATTTTTTTATCTTTTCTCTGCCATACACGACGACAACAATGCAATCCCCTCAGAAAGTATTTCATGAACCTAATACATAAATTAAACTGAATCAGAATCCTGGTGGGATTCACAGAGGACCCGGCTCAGCATATGTACAACATGTGACGATCTATCCAATCTCTCTCTCTCTCTCTCTCTCATCAGAATCCTGGTGGAATTCACATAGGACCCGGCTCAGCATACGTACAACATGTGACGATCTATCCAATCTCTCTCTTCTTGTATCTCTCCACACATGAACTAGCATTAATTGCCTCACATGAAACTTAACGTTCAGGCATCATGTTCAACTCAAGCATTAATATTAGTATTCTCCTCAAAAACATAATCATAATTGCCCCACTAATCACATGCTCAAACAGAAAATATTGTTAATCATAGGAGAAATAATTGAACCGCCTACTAATAGCCCAAGATTACAAGGTATGACATTGTAATAGATGCTTATATTACAGGCGATGAACTACACAAGACTTCAAGGATTAGAGATGTGGAACAAGATCAACATGCATAATTTGATCAAAAGTTTGCTTTTCTAAAGACCAGAAAATCTAATGACTTTCCTTTTCGTCTCTATACCTTTGAACGACAAATGTAAAATTCTAAAGAAACATCTCCAACCATAGATTTCCAAGAGTATGCTTTAGATGAAGCAAACGTAAGTCCACTTCATTAACGTTTTCACTTGTAGAAGCACAAAAACATAATCAACTCCTAATGTGGTATTTTGGTGTCTTCAAGTCTTCAGAAAAGTATTAGATTGATGGGAAATCACTGAATATATTGGTTTAAAGCAAGAACCAACATCCTAGTTTTATTTGGATATAGATTAATGCTTTCTACCAACAGAGCACTATTCGAACATAAAGATTTTAATTATAACTGGATGGATAAGGGCATAACCCAATAATCATCACATTACTTTGTATCACCAACTCCAATTAGTATGCCAGATATAGTAGAGTGTGGCAAATGACCATATTACATTGCCTCATGCAGATAAACCAACGCCCAAGGGAAGAGATTCCACATTTCCAATTATTAGTTCCTACCGACCACAACAGGCAGCCTTTCAAAGTAAGTTTTGTGTTCTCATACACTAAGTAAGTAACTTTCTTCAGCAATTCTAAAAAAAAGTATACTTAGAAGAAGACAGAGCTTAGAAAGGAAAGAGTTTAGCACCTGGCATTAACAGGAAAGCCAATGATCCTGCCCACTGCTTGCAAAGCTTTTCTCCACCTCTGAACCTGGTGTAAATTCTCCTGCTTGAAACCCTCTTCGCCTTGGCCAATATTCTCCACAAAAGGACTGGACGGCTTTCGCAGCTCTCTTGCTTCGATGCCCCAGAAAATCGGCAATAGAATCAGACTCCCTTTTTTTCGGCACTCAAGGATCTTCACCAGCTCATTGAGGCACCACGGTGAGAAATGGTAATTCTGAGAAACAACCACAACAGCGATGTTCGATTGCTTGATCGCTTCTTCAATCGCTGGCCAGATCTCTTCTCCTCCATCCAGTGTATAATCGACGACCGTTCTCATCCCCCTCCGCTCAAGAGCACCCTTCAGATGGCTCACAGGATGGAGCATGTCATCCCGTTTGTAACTAATAAAAATATCATATTTCCTAGGACGACGTTGACCTGCACAATGGGGAATACATCGTTTGAGTTCAGAAGAGATGTATGGAGGAGGGATTAAGAATTTGATAAAAAGGCTTATTGAAAAACAGAAACTGTGCTAGTCCTTGTATATGATAATAAAATTTTTTGTTCTTCATCCTCAGCCAAGTCCCAATCACATGCATTTCACGTTAAAAATAAAATGTACTATTCCAACAGACAGAAAAGAAATTGATAAGGAGGAAAATGACCCTCACTCGGATTGCCATACTTAATCAACTTAATAAAATAATCTTCAACTGGAACCACCCAAAAGATGAGTTGGATATTCATTAGAACACATACCATGTTTTTATACAACACTTCATTAGGAATCTTCTCAAACAACCCTCAATCTCAACAATAATTGAAAGAGAAGAAATGGGGATTCATAACAATAATTGGTTAACCAATTGATACCATGCAACTAATGGACTTGTCGCTAGAAATGCCTTCATGAGTTATTTGGAGCACGAGCCTAACCCAAAGCCAAGTGGTATCCCACTCTTTTTGCAGGGTCACAAAGGGTAACTTTCGGTAAATATATGTTCCACAATAAGTTTCCGAAATAACCTTTTGGCTTTTGCTCATAACGTTGAGACTACAGTATTCATCCAATCCATTGGTGATCATCCCCTTGATAGCTTTTTCAATAATATTTTTCTGACAAACTAAACATAAATAAGTTTAAGAACTTAACCATGCAATTGATTGTGCCAGCAATGATGGAAATGATGACAATGCTTGCTTATGCCATAATATCTACATGCAAAACTGAATACATCAACTGATTTCTCATCTTGGCAAGGAAGGGGGGAAAATATTAAAACTGATTTTCTTTCAAGTTACTACATCTAGCCAAAGTGTTGTACGTCAATGTAAGTGTTTCAAGTCAGAAGGCAAGACGGAAACTTGCAAATTACCATGAATCCCAAAGATGGATTTGAACTTCTCAGCTACAAACTTCAGAATTTGTTTACATCTTGGGAATAAAGCAGTAGCGGAAGATGATTGTGTAACAACCTATTCAGTAAAAACTGCAGCATCATTAAATGATCTCAAAAACAAATGAAGGGAAATGAAAATATAAATCAGGAGTACTGTAACCATTCTACAATTGCCTGGGATGATTGCACATGTACATCACTATCTCTACACTACAAGGATCTTTGGTATCACGGATTTACCTTCCCTGATTAGGAAATAATCTAATAAAATTAGCGATTTCACAATCTTCCAGTTACTCTCAAGCAGGTTAGGAGAGGAAATGGGTTGGGTAGGAAAACTTTTATGACTTGACCTGCATCTTGGAGTGGAAAAGGAAAAAGTTCGCATAAGTGCTTCTACTGTTGTGTAGTTTCCTCTGGTCGGGAGACTTGATGGTTCAATCATTTCAAATTTACCATCCTATGCCAGAATTGCAACAAAGTGCCTTGTTGTCTATTGTTGCTGTGATTTCAACTCATCCAAGTAGATAATTGGCCAACTCATGCAGAGGCTGAGCATTGTGTTTCCTTCTTCAATGTTTCAAACTTATTTAAGCTTGGATGATGAGGAAGAGATTGATCCCATCACCACCAAAGGTACTATACCACAAGAAGAGGGAAAATCTTTTGGAGTCTAAGAAAGAGATATTATTTGGTTCCTAGAGTGATTATATAGGATGATCTTATGGTATAGACATAAAATGGTTCACACACAAGCATGTGTCATTTGAAACAAACCCAATGGAACAACATGAGATTCTAATATATATTAAGGTATTTTCCAACTGATAGTAAGTTAATAAAATTGAGTACATCTCCAGTAATAAAAGGAGTATACTAAACATAACATGATGGTAATAAAGAGCACATAACTCAGCGATGCACAGAATGATTGACCTCATATCTGTGAGCAAAAACATTTCATCCCAAGTGATAACCAGCCTGGAAAATCAAAAGCATTACCAACTGCTTTTGCCATTTACTATCGTAGAAGAAAACCAAAGTAGCTAATGATATTCTAGGAAATTGATCGACATATTAATTAGCTAGTTGCACTAGTTTGAACTAGTTGGTGGCAAGAGTTAATCTAAAAGTGGCACAACAATCTCTTAAACACAATTGCTCAGCCTTACTTACTCCAACACTCTGCACAAAAATGCTCGAAAGTTCAACTGAGGTTTAACAAGAAAGCAACCATGTCATGTCACATAGAGATATAAGTCATCAGCCCAAAAACCAACAACAATGAAAAATTTGCAACAAAGAGACACAAAGGATAATCATTGAAACCGTTAACAAGAAAGAAGAAACTCAAATGAAGTTCTTACCACCTTGCCTTCTTTCATCAATATAGGAAGTGGTCCAACTTTCGACCCAGTGTTACAAACAGTCATTGTTGTATTTCTTTTGGTAGGAACAACTTTTAGTTGCTGCGAAGACTGAAAAGCACAACAACATCTGGGTTTCCTAAGCTTAACACAGTAAGGTGATTTAAGAGCTGCTGATGCCATACCGAAAGTGCTGGATATGCTGATTCCTCCACTTCAATCCTATTAATGAATTAATAAAAGAAGAAACAAGTAAAACACTTAACATGGGAAAGGCAGGGCCTATGTCCACTAACGCAATGATTTTGGTCATGATATGAGACGATTGGACCTGGGCAGGTCCTTAAAAGGCTCTAGGGAGAACAAACAGGGGGAAGAACCCCCAAGGGTGGGACTCCCCAATGTCACCTCCCGCATTCCCACCTCACCGGGAAGAAAAAACTGATGGGGAATTTGGGGGGCAGGGTGTGCGAGCCATTTCACGTTAAAAAGGATTAGCATCTAAGCAGGGCGCCGGGTTGCCGGACTACCACCGGTAAAACCCTGTCGGAGCTTCAGCTCCTGCTGATTGGCTTGTGTCTGGCAAATTTGTGATCTAATTCACGCCATCTTAACATGGGAAAGGAACTAACAGAACACTCGCCGACACGGGTCGCTCAGACTGGGTATCAGCCGTCGACTAGGCAAATGAAACGGTCTACACAGAACACTCAGGAATTCAAATTCATCCCACCATTCTCCGACCAGCCGAAGACGAACTGGCAAATGAAACGGTTTACACACAACACTCGCCGACACGGGTCGCTCAGACTGGGTATCAGCCGTCGACTCGGCAGCAAGGTTACGAGAGAACGCGCCGGAAAGGGGAAAAAGAAAAGGGGCCGTCGCCGGCGAGTTGCCGTTACCTGCGAAGGAGATGGTGACCGGGCGTCGTGCTCGACGGAGATGACGGCAGTTCCTCGGAGGTGGAAGAAGTCGAAGGGACCAGTGATTTCAGCCGTAAAGTCTCGAATGCTGCCTCCCATCCGGTCGCCATGGCTAGAGTCGGAAGGACACGACGACATGCGAAGTTTTTAGATAAGAGATGAACAGTTCCTTTATCCTCACTTCCTCAGCGCCGCGCGTTTTCTTCTGCGAGTTTTTGGATAAGACATGAAGTTATTGGCTTTGGTGACGTCTGCATCCTTTGAAAAAATTTCTCTGTGCGATTTCATCAACTCGGCCCTTGGGTCCGGTCCTACCGAATATGGACTACAAATGGATTTCTCAATCTGGGATACGGATACCGAAAGCCCATGTCGATCAAATTAAACCCAACACAAAAGCTTGGCCTAAACCTATTTAAACTAGGGTAAGCCCAATTATTCTTTTATTTCTCTTTTTCCCCTCTTCCCTTATTTCTATCATCCATTTCTCATTCCTTTTCCTCCATCCATGGTCTTCCTCCCATCCTCTCTCCTTTTACTAAAGCCCACCGAGCCAACTCTCTTCCGAGTAATTGGGTTTCATTTCCTCCTCAGCCTCTAATTTCAATCCTATGTTTAGACTTTCTAACTAATGGTGCCCCTTTTGTGGGCTAGCAATGAAATCATTATCTTTTCGACAAAAATAAATAAATAAATAAATAAAATAGCGCTTAACACCTGGTTCCAGAACACCAAAGCTTTAGCAGGGATATATCCATTTATTGAACATCTCTCGACATTCATTCATTCTTCAAAACTATACTGCGATTTGCTTATCATCAAGCCACCATCAAGATCATTAGCTACTGCCATCAATCGCAGACTTCGACCATTCTCCAATTATTGAACAACTCAATCGCCTACTATTGGATCGCCACGGATATAGTCGATGGATGGTTAGGGGGACAAACTGATGCAAACACCTCAAGGAACCTCCGCTCCTGAGATTGAGATGAGTCCTTGCCTCGCCATCGTCCGCCAACGAACATCACGGGGATACGTACAGGAACACGTAGAACAGAACACAAGGAAAATCGGTGTTGCTTCCGATCATACATCCGAATCTCAGGAAACAAGACAGACTTGGATCAATCGAAATTGCCAATCGTGATTTGAACATGTTAATTTGATCATTGTTTTCCAATTTCAAATTCCATCTTCACAAGGGTATTTAACCAAAGTTGTCCCTTGCGAATATTTTCATTAAGCTACGCGTTGATATGCTGAGTACTTGGTTAACTAAACTAAAGTTTACACATGCTGTAGTTAAAGTCCAGTTAACTATGCTTAAAAAGCATATAGATAAAGGAAAAAGAAGCCAATGAGTCAATTAAGTGATTAAGAGCTTAGAGTGGAATCTAGTAAATCCCATATTCAAATCATAGTTTCTCTCATTCGGAGTACCCTTCGAGGCTTAAACCACCTTCATTGTCTACTGAGTAGACTTGGGGGATGCATATGAACAAAACGGTTTGCGTATATCAAATGATGGATGAGAAATAGAAAAATGAACAATTTTCATGTTTGGTCTAATGAGGTTTTTACGCTTTCAAGTGCACTTGTGTCAATCCTATAACTTGTAAACGGAAGTTAAACAAAATGAACATCCATTTTAGAAATTTAACATTCTTACATTCATCCTGCTAAAAGGGTTTCTATGGCTTTGTTCACCAAAAATGGGTTATCGACGAAATATCTTCCACCAAAGGTTTGATCTTTGATTTATAGAAAGAATCGGGTTTTGTGGTGATTTGGACAAGAAATTATTTGCATACCAAGAACTGCTAACGATAACTAGGTATGACCTAAAGACAAATTAAAAGGATAACGAGAGAACACTAAATTGACAGACTAAATTTTAATGAGTTTTTCCGCCGCGGATCCTTTATAATTGATACTTCCCGGACTTATATAGCCTTGTATAAAATATAACTGTCATTGTGCGGTTATTTTTTGAGTTACAACTTGTAACTGCTCTCGAGATTCTTGCCTTCAGCGATACTCTCAACTACACGTCCTTATCTATAAATGGTTATAATCTTCGGGTATTTTCTAGATTGACTTTTCTCAATTTTTTTTGCTACTGTAGTAGACCATTTATCGTCCATCAAAAACCATCCTGATTTGCTACTCTTCATCAATGACCATAAGCCACGAGGCATCGATCTTACATTGGCTACTGATCAATTTGTGATCGTGTTACGTTATTGCTCCATCGACAAGTTAACGCCGACACTTGGCCGATCCATCAGACTCGAGTTATTTTTTGAAGTAAATGTATGCCCTTTTAAAAGAATTAAAAAGGCATTTAATTGTTTTGGGTATACCGGAATATATGAAGTCACCCCATTGAAGTTAGAGCAAAACGCCGGTTGCGCTGCTCCATTATTTTATTTTCGCCTATCCTGGTTGAACACGTGGCACAATCAACGGGATTTGCACATCACCCTTGTCATTTATCTCCCTGCTAGGGGTGTGCAATGGAAACCACCCGAATCGGGAATCGCCCGGACCAGACTGAACCGATCAGTTTTGGGCGGTTCCCACGATTGGCGGTCCAGTTCCCGGTTCCTAATCTTGGAACCGGTGGCCGGTCAGTCCGATCCCCAATTCCAAGGTGGGAACCGAACCGGACCGACCAGATGAACCAATTTTTTTTTATATAATTTATATATATAATATATAAAACATATCAACATTATAGCTTATTGCAACCAAAATTGCAATTGAGGTAGCAACCTCTTATGTGGCCAAGAGACCATTAAAACTATTTTTGTTACTCTTTTATTTATAGAGAAAATTTACTTATTAGTTTCATCTTCTACTCGATATGGGACTAAGGTTCGAAGAGACCCACAAGGCACTTCAAGCCTCCAAGAGTCCCACATCGACTAAACATTCAAAGAGCAGAAGAGAGATTATCTATAAAACCTAAGCCAAGCACATCCTTTAGGCAAATTGTTCATGGCCTTTATGGTTAAGGTTAAGTGTGAAACGCACAAAGTGTGATTGATATTCACACAAGTGAAGTTTGAATATGTTGCACGTGAAAGCATGTGTGATTAGTTTTGTTGAATGTCGAATTGGATTGATCGAGGCTGGTCCGAAGCACGGTCACTCTTTAGTACAAAAAAGTAGAGCCGATTTTGTTGGACCGGACCGGAACCGATTGTCCGGTCCGGTCCACGGTTCCCAATTTTGGGAATCGGTGCTCCCAGTCCGGTTCCCGGTTCCAAGGTGGAACTAGATAGAATCGGGAACCGATCACCCCTACTCCCTGCGAAATTGATACTCAGGATTTACCCCTCCTCATACGTGGAGCCCAAGATCGCATTCTTATTTCCGACACCTTTCCCTCATCTTCGACCTTTCGTCACCTTCCTCTGAACTGGATATCTACTTCTTCCGTTGAAGTCACGACGTTACCTAAGAATCAATGTCCCACGTACTCACCTTCGATATCACCTGCTTCGAGAAAGAAGCAACAATTTTCTTCTCCCACTGCTTGATGATCACGAATCCGCCCTTGAACATGTAATCTCGGGTCCTTGCTTCGTCAAGCCTCGAATTCCTCCTTCCCTCCAGGGATGCTTTCCTCAACATAAGGAATAGAAACTCCCAATCCGAAGTAAGCATATCATTGAATTTGTGTGCTTTTCCTTCTTTTGATCCCGCTTCTACCGATGGTATTTAAGGATAAGATCCCAAAATGAATTAGTTTGGCAATCTGCCAAGATTGACAAGGCTCTCCAAATTTTGTTGTTTTGATTAGAACCTGGATCTGGATCTTCTGAATGGTTTCACAAGTTTCTGATCCCTATCCATTAAGGGCACGCATGACAAAATTTCTAGAATATAAATCAGTTTCTAATCTATTCCATGGACGAGTTTTTGAGCAAATAAATGAGTTTGATAATGATTTAAAATTTCTATTTTTAGAATAAAAATTCATTTTATAGCAAAATAAAATTTCTATTTTTAGGAGCGGTGATGGCCGGCATTCGGCGTCCGACGTCCGGCAACGGGCAATTGGAGTCCAAAGTCCGATGTTCGGTGTCCTGCGACTGGCAACCGACGCCAAAGTTTGGCGTCTGGCAACCAACAGCCGGCGTCCGACGTCCAGCGATCGACGTCCGACGTCCAGCGATCGACGTCCGACGTTCGGAGTCCAGCAACTGGTGATCGGAGTCCGATGATCGGTGGCTGACATCCAACAGCCGTTGTCAAGCAGCGGGCGATTGACGGCAAACGTCACTACCGACTAGTGGTCGGCGGTGGGCCTCTGATGTTTAATGGTTGGTGATGAATGGCCAGCGATCAGTGGGCGTTCGGCGTCTAGTAGTTGGCGGTCAGCGATGGGCAGCCGAGGTCCAGTGGCCGGCAGTCAGTGACGGGTGGCCGGAGTTCAATGGCCAGCGGTCGACGACCGGGGCTAGTGGTGGATAGCAAGCGTCCGACGTCCCACAAGCGGCGAGTGGGCAACGGGCGGTGACGATAGTGAGCGATGAAAAAAGTTTTGATTTCTCATTTATATTCCAAATATTGGAAAAACTAAAAATTTTAGCTTCTGATTCTACTTTAAATCTATTTCTGCAATAAAAATCTATTCTCGAACAAAAAAAAAATGAAATTGCATTACCAAACGGATTTCTGTTTTAAACATGTTCCAAGGAATAGAAAAACAAAGAAAAAGAGAAATAGAAATGTTGTCATGCACGCCCTAACTATTTCTTTCTTCGCTTTGGGCCTATGTTGATTACCCTTCTTAAATTGTAGGGATATGTTCAGCAGAAGTCCTAAAACTTGTCAAGAAAGTTCAATTGAGTCCTAAAACTTACAAAAAGTGCAATCAAGTCCTAAAACTTGTCAAGTTGATTCAATTAAGTCCTAAAGTTAACATTGTCGATTTACTAACGGAATTTGCGACGTGGCGACGTCATATTTGGAATGAATTTTTTATTTTTCAAATGGTTTTTTTAATTATTTTTTTCAAAATATTTAAAAAATAGATTAAAAACTAAAAATGAAAATCTAAATTTATTTTAAAAAAATGTAAAAAAATAATTTTTAAACAATAATTTTAAAAAAAAGATTAAACAATAATTTTAGACAATTTTAAAAATAATAATAATACTAATTTAAAAAAAAATTAAGCAATAATTTTTTTAAAAAATAATTTTAAAAAAATTTAAACAATTTTAAAATAATTAAAAAATAATTAAAAAATAATTTTAAAAATAATTTTTTATTTTTAAAAAAAAAATCTCCGGCGATGGGCGGCTGCGGGAGAGAGGAGCCTGATTTTTTTAAACAATTTTTAAAAATAATTTTTAAAATTTTTCATTTTAGTTTTTGGTGAAAATAAGATAAAATGAATAAATCTAATTTTTTAGTTTTTAAATCTATTTTAAAAAAAGAATAAAAAATTATTTAAAAAATTCACGTGGAAAATAAAAAATCATTTAAAATGTCACGTTAGCATTTTTAACGAAAAAGGCTAACAAAGTGTTAACTTTAGGACTCAATTGAACAAACTTGATAAGTTTTAGGACTTGATTTGCACTTTTTGTAAGTTTTAAGACTCAATTACACTTTCTTGACAAGTTTTAGGACTTCTGCTGAACATATCCCTAAATTGTATGCTATTACTGGGCTTAGTCCCTAGGGAGAGAATACAAGTGCAAATGCTCCTTTTCCGATCCCGTCGATGACTTTTCCTATGGTTCTTTCTTGAATCACTATTGCAACAGGTTAACGCCAAGTCACCCAAATAAAACACACTGCATTCCTCTTGTTCTGGCTATTGAAATATGTTTGCTTCTGTCCAGTGCTAAAAATTTTAAAGGATTTAGCAAAACAATGGGCAAAACTTTATTTTTCTTTTGTGTTTTATAATATCAAACAAGCTCTGCCTCGCTCTAGGACTATCAATACTGTACCTTACATTCTAGACACCAGAGAATGCAGGCTATTGAGTTAAGAGCTCACACCCATCCCTATTGGTGTTTCCTCTTTTCAACACTTCCTTAGCTGGTTATGTGGATGTACCCTTGACACAGCTGAATTTTGCGCTCTTCATTAGCTTGAATTTGCTGATGTCTTTGACTTCGTTTATCCCATGAGGACACAAAAATTCTGGCTTTCTGTTCTCACTCTTGTTGATCTTCTCTTGAAGCTATTGACAAAGAGCAAACTCAAACCCGAACTTGAGAAGTACTCTCCACACTACTGTGCACGGCAAGTTGGGCTCACTCAGGGCATTCCTATGCCTATTTTGTATTCCATGGAATACCCCTTTTGGAAGAGGAACCATTATGTGTCTAACAATGTTAGCCCATTTAATTGTTGTTACCAGGTCACAGTGGCAATCTTCCACGGACATGTTGTCGCCGACTTCAAACCTAATCTTGGAGTCTCAAGCGAATTCATCGATTGGTAGGCTTTCAACCAAGTAGATGAGTTCGAGCAAGATCTCAAGTCTGTCATTAAAAGAGTGAAGATCGACAATCCCTTCTTTCTATAAAACCAAGAAAACTGAGGAGCATCCTTCTCTGAACACTCACAGGATGCCGAAGTTGTTTGAAATGCCCTGTCATTACAATCGGAACTTGTGCATTGGATACTGACGTGACGTTGTTATTAAATGCATTCCTGGCTTTACAACCGGTAATAGTGCATTGGATGACGAAGTTTTTATTAAGTTCATTCCTAGGTATTACAAACAGCATGATGGCAAGAATAATGGGGATGCTGAAGTTGTTATCAAATGAATTCCTGGGCGTTACAGACAGCGTGGCAGCTAGGACATTGCAGCCAGCACTTGCGCATTGGATCGGCTAAGGATCAAGACATCCAACAACCCGTACTTGTGCATTGGATGCGGAAGTTGTTATTTAATGCATTCCTGGGCATTACAAACAGCATGATGGGGATGCTGATTGCCACCACATGGTATTATTGATGCATTCTTGGGCATTACAAACACCAAGAAGAGATGACAATCGACCAAGCATTCAAAAAGCCAAATTCAGAGAAAGCTTTACATTCTTACACTGTCTTTGGAGAGCATAAAAAATTGTAAACTATCAAGAAGTGTGGGTGGCATTATAGTTTTCGCTTAAGTGTGAGATAGTGAGGTCTTCAGCTTGAGTATAAGCAACACCAGTTTTGAGAAAAAGCACTTAAGTGTAAGTGGCACACTCTAGTATAACTATTCAAATATTGCTAGTGGAATCCAGCCACAAAGTTCTTAGTACAGGAGAGTGCATGTACACTTATGCTCAGCTGAATCACTATAAAACTCTAAGTGCATCGTTCTCTATCTCTTTGCTTATATTCATTATTGCCCAATAGAAGCACAATACACTACTTGATATAACATGATCCTGCTTATATCAATACTCTACTTTACCCGATTACAATTATACCAAACTTGACGCTTTTAATTCCACCCCACTCCCTTATAGGTGATAATGCTAGCCAACATCTGATTGCCCATCTATCGAAATTGTACCATGGGCATAATTTCTGCAACAACCACCACATGACCAATTTGCAAGCACCAAGAGAGTTTATTTTACACGCACGCAATGGGAGACCTTCGTGCAAAACTTTTCACCCTTTATACACGTTTTGAATCTTCCTCCAAACCCACTTCAGACGGTGTTGATCATTTTACTAACATAAATGCAAGCTTGAACTTGAGATTGAGACTAACCCAGCTAGATGGGAAGCAACGTTCACGCCGAACGGTCCACCTTGACTGAGTCTTTGTCCACAAGGTCCTCGATCACTTCAGCTTCAGTTTTATCCAGATTGTAATCACCAAAATGCATGTTTGGTCATTAATGCTAGTCATCAAGTAGAAAATATCAGGGTCTAATATTTTCTAGCTGGTGTTCAAAGTTATTTCCAAGAAGAAGCAAGACAAAAGATGTCCAAGTTTCATCTCAATGTATAGATAAGTTTTGTAAGGTGACATATTTTGATTACAGGTGAAGATCATCTGATCCGACACTCAAGGCTCTATCGCCCCTTCAATGATCTGATATCGGCACAAGTCCATTTCCATCTTCTCTCTGCCGCACACTATAATAACAATGCTATCCTCTAAGAAAGCATTTCATGAATCTAGTATATATATTAAATTGAATCAAAACTCTGGTGGGATTCACATAAGACCGCAATTGAGCATAGGTACAACAATCATGTAATAGTCCCCCCCCCCCCCCACTATCTCCCTCTCTATTTGTGTGTCTCTAGAGAAAATATTAGGTGCAGCTGTGGTAGCCACCTCAACGATTCACAAGTCCATTCCATGGGCAACACATGTTGCTCAAGGGCCCATCTTTCAGAAAATCTGTAGCCTCCTCTCTCTCCCCTTTGTTTCTCTCTCTTCTTCACCATTTTTTTTTTTTGGTGAAAGGTAATCATATTAAGTTGAAACCAATAATTACAACCAAAAACGACACCAAAACATACACTCATAATGAACAAAGGCATAATGAGTGGAAGGGTGCCGAGAGAAAAAAGAGGGGAAGCCAACAAGGCACAAAATGCGGAAAAGCCGCACAACTATAGCCACAATCAAAAGGACTAAACAAAAGAAGGCGACCAGTCGGCCAAACAATGGCAACCCCAGCCAAAACCAAACAAAACGTCATCGCCCAAACGGAAAGGACGAGACAACCGGCAGGAATCAAGGCCAGCACCAGAAGCGGGCCATCATGCACCACCACTCCAACCTGGAAATATTATGGATGCACCGGAGTAGAAAAGAAGATGCATGGGTCTATCCTCCAGCTACGTTGAAGTCTCTTGTTTCTTGGGTTGTCTTCAACATTCGAGAAGGTTAAAGCCTTATCCTTAACCACTTTAATAAGATGGTTCTTCACGGCCGAAAGCGTGAAGGTATAGTTCATGAAGAGAATCTCATTCCTATATTTCCAAATAAGGTGGCAAAGAGCCCCAAAAGAGAACCGAGCGATAGAGTGATAGAAGTCCTTACCGGATAGGAACTTTATAGCCTAGGAGAGGTTGTCGGCCCAAGTCCCATTCCTCCAAGGGAGGTTGCATCTGGCGGCCCAAGAGAAGGCACAACTAGTTGTAATGCTACAATGAAAAAACAGATGATCAATAGAATCTGGAGTAACTTTGCAAAAGGGGCACACCGCATCCCCAATCCTGCCATGCGATAAGAGTACGGCCTGCGTAGGAAGATGGTTCCTGGTTATAAGCCAAAGAATGAATTGATATCTTGGAGCTATAGCATTGTTCCAGATCAAAGAAGCCCAGTCGACCCGAGGCTTCTTTTTTCTGATGAGGTGTTTCCTTACCAAGTAAGACGATTAGGAGCCTGCACTAGAAAGGGCAAGGGATGTTCCCAAGACTGCAAAACTTCTCACATGGTCTAACCAGTAGGTGAAAAAAGATTAGCCACAGTCGCATGCCTTGGAAGGCTAGATCTGTAGATGAAAGAGTCAGAAAACATCAAGTTGAAAGGGCCTCTCGAGTGCCAGTGGTCGAACCAAAAGGAAACAGAGCAACCATCTCCTAACTTCCATAAAAAAGATAACCGAAAATCAGTCCTAAGGTGGAGGATTCGCTTCCACGCCCAAGAGCAGCAGGTGGATTGCTTAACCACCCAAAAACTCTTCTTTTTAAGGAAGGTCGAGTAGATCCACCTACACCACAAGGATTCTTTATCCATAAATAGGATCCATATGTGTTTCAGCATCGCTGCCTTGTTACAATCTTTCAGACTGCGAATGCCTAGCCCTCCTTCCTCCTTTGGAAAGCAAACATCATCTCAGGAAATCTTGGCACCACCCTTCCCTAGGCCAGGACCCTTCCAGAGAAACTGTCTCAAGATCTGTTCAATGCGATCCAACACTACAACAGGGATGATAAAGACACTAACCCAGTAAGCTTGGATTGCATGAAGAACTGACCTTATAAGCTGAAGACGCCCAGCAAAAGAAAGAAAACGCTCAGTCCAAGATTGGACTCTTGTAGTTATGCAATCCACAAGGGAAATGCAATCCGCCTTGCTGAGTCGGGAGGAGATGATAGGAACTCCATGATATCGCACCGGCAAAGACCCTTCCTGAAAACCAAACACTAGGAGAATCTCTCTGTGCAAATCTACCGATCCTCTAGCAAGAAATATCTCACTCTTATTAGAATTAGGCTTAAGTCCACTCCACGAAGGGAAGGTATCCAACCCCTCCTTTAAGAGTGGGATGGAAACCAAGTCAGATCCGCAAAATAGAAAGACGTTGTCCACAAAGAAGAGGTGTGAAAGACTCAAGGCCTTGCATCTCCAAAAGAACTTGAAGCCCAGTCGTCTAGTGCGAGCACTAATTATCCCGGAGAAAACCTCCATGATTAAGGTAAAGAGGTAAGGAGAGATCGGATCCTGCTGGCGAAGACCTCGGCCGCTAGGGAAGAAACCATGAAGTTCTCCATTCAATGAAATGGAAAACTTAGGAGTGCGAACACATATCATAATGATCCTAACAAAATGTTCCGGGAAACCGAAGGTATGAAGAACCAGCTCCAAAAAATCCCAATCTACCGTGTCGTACGCTTTCTGAAAGTCCACCTTGACCGCACACTTGGGCACATAAGGATCAAGATAGAAGTCAGCAAATAACTCCTGGGCAATAAGAATGTTGTCTCTAATTCTCCTGCCTTTGACGAAAGCATTTTGATAAGGGCTGATAATATCATTCAGGACTGCAGCAAGTCGATTAGCCAAAAGCTTCATAATGCATTTGTAAATAGTATTACAGCAGGCAATAAGCCTGTAATCATTAATAGATGTAGCATTAGGAACTTTCAGGATCATTACTAGGATGGTATTGTTGATTTCCTTTAGAAGTCTCCCCGTTGTAAGGAAATCCTTAACCGCTTCAATGACCAAAGGTCCAAGTATCTCCCAATTATGCTTGAAGAACTCAACACCAAAATCGTATGGTCCTGGAGCCTTCCCCCGAGCAAGGGAGAACATAGTATCTTGAATCTCCGAGTCAGAGAAAGGACGAACTAGAGAACTGACATGTTCCTCATTGAGAGGGCATAGTATAACCTCCTGAAGATCTAGTAATAAGAGTCTGGAAGACAAGGGGTGTGGTGCCAAAAACTCTTGGAAATGAGAAACGAAGGTATGGTGGACCAAGCTCAGGTCCGAGATAGTAGAACCAGTAGAGTCCCTAACAGAGAGAATCATGTTCCTTAGTTGTCTTCTAATAACGGACTGGTGAAAGAATTTGGTATTCCGGTCACCTTCCTTGAGTCACCTGATCCTAGATTTCTGTCTGAAGAATGACTCCTCCTGATTCCTCAATTCCAGAAATGTTCTACGATGTATCTTCTCCAAGTCTGCAAGAAGCTCACTAGTAGGATCTTGCTGCAATTCAACCTAGGCGAATAACAATGCATCCCTCGCTGCATTAACCCTTTCAGAGATATTAAAGAAAGATTCTCGATTAAGTTGCTTCAAATGGCCTTTGAGGGCCTTCAACTTACTCACCAATCTGTACATAAGAACCCCTTCAGTCGGACTCTTACAAACTTGAGAGACGGTGCTATGGAAAGACAGGTGTTTAGTCTAGAAGTTGAAAAACTTAAAAGGTTTCCTTGAGACCATCGGCTGCAAAACCCTAACAACCATATAAGAGTGGTCAGAGATGCCAGGTGCAAGGAAAGATGCTTCCAAATAAGAGAATTGAAGACTTCATTTGGCATTCACAAGAACTCGATCAATTTTCCTAGCCTTGCGATTAACCCCCGAGGAAGTAGACCAAGTGAACCGAAAGCCAACATATCTCAGGTCCTCTAATTCAGCTTGGGTCAAACAAAGATTGAAATCATCAAAGCAAGGAAACCAGTTGTCAGAGGTACCAATCCGATCAGAGGGATCCCTAATAGCATTGAAGTCTCTGTCTATTAGCCAAGCATCATCTCGGCATAATATACTCTTCTGAATAATGTCCGCCCATAATGTCCTTCTAGCTATAAAAGTATGTTCAACATATACCACCGAGACACAGCAGGAGATATCAGACATGAAAAACTTCAAACTACCATGAATTGCTCGGCTATTGGATGAAATCACTTCAAAATCCACCAAAGAAGGGTTCCAGCCAATCCAAATCCTGCCCTTGTGAGAGAACTCATAATTTGCCACCCAATTCCAGCCCAGTAACAGTCTGGTAGATATGGAGTCAAAAAGAGAATCTGGAATTTTGGTTTCCAACAAACCAATTAGACAAAGCCCATTAGAAGATACTAGGTTTCTAACTTCTGCTTATCTTAAGGGATCATGGAGACCTCTGACATTCCATATACCAATATAAATATATGTGTGTGTGTGTATATAGCTGAAAATAAAGGAGCAGGTGGAGGAGCGGAGGACCTACCTCTACCTACTCGGTTTCCGCCGTGAAGGCGCCAAAGCAACTATGTCGCAATAGGAGGGGGTGCTAAGTCAAGGGCCATGAGTTTCTCTTGGATGGTCTCAACCTTCCTTAAAGAGGTAGGAGCCTGCAGGGATGAGATAGGTGAGAGCAAATCATCGTCTGAGCTAAAATAGCTATCTAAAGGCAAGGAATCCCTACCAGCATTAGGACCAAAGTTGGAGGCTACGGTCTGGTCTTTATCCTCTTCAAGGGGGGAGGTAGGAACCTCCGTCAATGAGCTAGGTCTCTTTGCCAAAGGGCTTGGAGGGGATGCTGGCCTCGAAACACTTGCGCTTCTCAACGACTTTCAAATTGTGAACATGGGGAGAGGCTGGTCTAAAGTAGGGCCTTTGAGCTTCATCAAGTTGCCCCCTCGGCAAAAGGGAGTGGCCGGGTTGAAAGATGATCCTTCAATTGCGAGGGCTTCTTCTTTTTCCCTATCACCATGTTCCAGCCAAGCTGTGAAGCTTGCGGGTTCTCCACCACGACTGGAGCCAAAGCGAGATCCTGAGTAGGGGTGGGCGGGACTGAGGCAGCTTGATTCGAAACCTCCCTTCTACCCGTATTGGCCACAGCAGTGGTAACCTCACACTTATGCCTGAAGGTGCCACAAGAAGGACATTCAGTTGGCTTCCATTCAAATTCAATTGCAATTGAGCGTGAGACTCCATTCAAGACCACATCAACGGTAAAGCATCTAGGTTTATTGGCATAAATTTCAACACAAACTCTTGCAAAGGAAAGCACCTTCGTATGCTCCGTGTATTAGTCCACATAAAGAGGTTTCCCAACAGCACTAGCAATGCCTCTAATAGCCGGAGCCGACCACAAATCAAGAGGGAGATTATTCAACCTAATCCAAACCGGAACGGCAATTTGTTTGTCCTTCTTCAAGTCCATAAGTGGCTTCCATTGCTGCAAAACGAGAGGAATTCTCGCCACCGTGATGGGTCCACCTTCTAGGATCTTCCGTCGGAATACTGGGTCCGGAATATGGAAGAGGAAGAAGCCTTGATTGTCCGCCATCACTTCTACAAGCTTGGAGCCCCAAGTTCGCATCAAAGTTTGTTCCGTTAGTTTGAAGGGAAGCTTTTTCCCCACATAGTAACCAATCAGGCATTCATGCCATTTGGGATCAAAAGCCTCCAAGACTTCCTCCGCAAGATGAACAACCGCTTTGCCATCCACCAAAGTGGGTGGCGAGTAAGCAAGATCATATCCTTTCGCTGCTAGCTTCGCAACATTGGCCCACGTTCGAGTGGGAGAATGTTTCGGATCCTGTGTTTGCTGGGAAGAACCACTTGTTCGTTTGGAGGAGGCCCGATCACGGCTCCTACCCCTAGAGTCCCCGAATGTGAGAGGGCCCTATAAGGCACTTGCTGTTTGCCAAAATGAACTGTGGAGACAACCTTGGAAGGGTCGGATTGAGCTGGAGCAAAGGTGTTACGACCCAAAGAACTGCCCGCAACAACTTGGGCCTCTCGGGAAGTACCAACCAAACCAGTTATGGCACAGGAATTAATTCAAACACCTGGTATGCAGCCTATCCACTACCATAGAGAGCCATCGACGAAGCAAAACAGCATACCAGGGAGGAGCTCAGCAGCACCGGGGACCGAACCACCACTGAGCCGAGCCACCACACCAAGTCGAGCAGCCGAGCCATCACACCGAGTAGCAGAGCCTCCACCCGAGCCGAGACGAGCAGCCGCACCACCACTGAGTAGCCGAACCAACTCCGAGCCAAAACGGGAGCCGAACCCATCGAGCAGCTGAACCACCACCGAGCCGAGCCACTTCACCGAGTCGAGCAGCCGAGCCACTACACCGAGCAGCAAAACCTCCACACTAAGTAGAAGCGCACCAGAGAGACAGACCGGTCGAATCTTCTAGGGGTAGTGAGATCTCGAGTTGTAGACTAACCCAGACAAATCCGTTTGGTGGAAAGGAAGAGAATAGTAAGAGGAAGCTACCCTCCAATTTTTAGCCAAATCGGATGGCTAGATCTCCAGAAATCTGCTCGCGAGAACCTTGCTGTTTTCTATGGGTGAAGTCACTGGAGAGCTCCTGTTCTTCACCATTTCTTTGTCTTTTTTTTTTCCACTTTTTTGTTTTCTTCTCTTTCCCTTTGGTTTGTGGCCGATCGATCACAAATGAGGGCCAGTCATGGCCCTCACTTGTGTTCCGTCATGGCCCTAGCCTATGGCTGGTGAGGGAGTTTTTATCAAATTGGGTAAGGGTGAGGGTCGCCCTCACCAAATCTAGTGAGGGTTTGGGAGGCGATGACATTGGCGAGGGTGTCATGGCCCTCGCCAACCACAAGCAAGGGTCGCTTTTGTTGGATTTGGTGAGGGTTCCACCCTCACGGTCAAGGCGAAGGTCGTCCTCATTGAATCTGGTGAAGGTTTAAGAGGCAACAACATCAGAGCTGTGGGGGACCTCGAGGATGCAAGGGCTAAATGAGGGCTTGAGGTCACAGACGACAAGGGGGAAGAAGGGCTTGGGCTTGTTCTTGGACCGAGGGTGAAGGCGGCGGTGGAGGAAAGGGTGAGAGAAGGCGAGTCAGGAGAGAGATAGAGAGAACACACGGTGAGGTTTCGTCGAACGGCGGGAGCAACAGATGAGGCGGATGCAGAGGCGGTGACATAGTTCGTCAAATGGCGGGCTCCGTCGTGAGTTGGAACAATTGCATAGTAGGAGAGAGAAAGAGTAGAGCGTGAGAGAGATAGAGAGATAGAGAGAGATAGAGAGCATGGAATTGAAATTAAAAGAGAGAAGGCTTCTAGCTTGTAGTGGGCCCTATTGCCTAATGAATGGAGTGAGATTTTTACATGTTGGAATCCCAACTCTACCTAATATTTTCTCATGTCTCTATTCTTGTATATCTCCACACACAAACTAGGGGTGAAATACACTAGGAGTACCAAAATTTGACACAAGCGAACACTTTAGTGCTAAAATTTTCAAAAGATATACTTTAAGTGTAACTTTTTTTTTTTTGAAAAGTTTGACACTTTAGTGCCAAGCCTGGCGAGAGTAACTGCAAATCCGACATTATATATATATATATAATATATATATATATATATATATTTTATAATATATTTTATAATATCTGCATGGCTCATTGGAAGCCAACTCAATAATGATTTGGCAAAAATGACGTTGTTTTGCCCCAAAATCGAATGTTAATATAAATATTAATTAAAATAAATAAATGAATAAGAGATCTTTGCAGCAAGCTTTGACGAGGGCTTGCATAGCCCTCATCACTGCCGCCATCACCCCGGCAATGGGCTGGCAACGATGGGGTGAAAATTGGCCAAAGTCATCAGGCCCTAAATAGTGACAGGGTTGCCATAGCCACAACGACCCTTGGCACCTCTGGGTAAAGGCCAGCAACCCTCATCAAATCTAAGGAAGAGCCATGACCCTCATCCCAAACCTGGGCGAAGGCCTGCAGGCCCTCATCAACAATTGGCTAGGGTCACCAGCCATTGCTTAGGGCCCAATGACCCCGACCAACCATTGTCCCACCAAGCTAGCCCTTTCTAGCAACATTGGGGCAATGGCGGCAAGGGCTTCAGCCCTCACTAAACTAGTTCCCCCTTGTTCTTTTTCTTTTTTTTTTTTTTTTGGTTTTTCAATTTATTTTAAATAATATTTATATTAAAATTCAATTTCGGGGCCACATCAATGTCAAAGCAATGTCGTTTTGCACCTTTCTAGCCACATCAATACAAAAAACAATGTCGTTTTGTGCTTATCTCACCGGAAAAATGCCACGTCAACAATTTAGTCGAAATTTCTTACCATTGGCACTTAAGTGTTCTATTTTTCTCCGGGAAAATTACCAAAAAAATCATAAACTTATTGTAATTGTACCAATTCAGTCCTAAACTTTTTTTTTTTTGCCAATTTAGTTCTAAACATGTTACAATTGTGCAAATTCAATCCGTTCGACCAAAATTGGCCGGCCGGACGCTAATGTGGACATTGGCTATCCAACGAACGCGACGTGGCAATTTTTTTAATTTTAATTTTAATTTTTTGAATTTTTTAATATTTTTTGAATTTTTGAATTCTTTTTTTCCCCACCTTCTCCTTCCTCTAGCTGGCCGGCCGAAGGCGAGAACTGGCGAGGCTCACCCCCGCCGACCCCCGCCGACCCCCGCCGAACACTAGCGAAGGTGAGCCTCACCCAGCGACAGCGAGGCTGCCGTCACCACATCTGGCGAGGAGCCTCGCTAGTGGCCGGCAAGGCTGCCATCGCCAGATCTGGCGAGGTCGAGCCTCGCCGGCCACCGGCGAGATCGACCCTCACCTTGGCTGGGTGAGGCACCGCCAAATCTGGCGAGGCTCAGCCTTGCCCAGTCTTGGCGAGGGCCGAGCTCGCTAGCACTGGTGAGGTCGATCCTCGCCATGGTTGGGCAGGGCCTTACCCAGCCATGGCAAGGGTCGACCTCACCGGTGGCCGGCGAGGCTCGACCTTGCCAGATCTGGTGACAGCAACCTAGCCGACCACGAACGAGGCTCCTCACCATATGTGGCGACGACGAGGCTAACTGATGGGGGCAAGCCTCACCGATCGGCCAGAGGAAGGAGAAGGTGGGGGAAAAAAAAGAAAAAAAGAATTCAAAAATTCAAAAAATATTAAAAATTTTGAAAAAAAATAAAAAATTAAATTAAAAAATTGCCATGTCAACGTTCGCCGGACGGCCGGTGTCCACGTCAGTGTTCGGCTGGCTAATTTTGGCCGAATGGACTGAATTGACACAATTGTAAAAGGTTTAGAACTAAATTGGCAAAAAAAAAAAAAGTTATGACTGAATTGGCATAAGTTTATGACTTTTCGGTAATTCTCCCATTTTTCTCCTATTTTGGTACTTAAGTGCACCTTTTAAAGCTTTTGGCATAAAATGTTCCCCGTGCCAAATTTTGGCACTCTAAATGTTTGCACCTCCACGAACTAGTATTAATTGTCTCACCTGAAACTTAAAGTTGGAGCATCATGTTCAACTCAAGAGTATGAATATCAATATTCTCCTCAAAAACGTAATTATAATTGCCAAACTAATCACACGCACGACAGAAAAACGTTGATGGGGAAATAATTGAACCGTCCACTAACAGCCCGAGGTGACAAGGTATAACAATCATAATAGACGGTTATACTACAAGCGATGAACTAAACAAAACTTTAAGCATTAGAGATGTGGAATAAGATCAACATGCATATTTATTCAAAAGTTATACTTTTCTTAAGACCAGCAAATTTATTGGCTCTCTTTTTTGTCTCTATACCTTTAACAAAAGATGAAATTCTGACGAAACATTTAATCTCATATGGATGAAGTACGGCTCGGATACCATTAATATAAGCAAATTATTAATTACTCATAAGTACATAACGGAACAAATATACGTCCAACCATAGATGCCAAAGAATAAGCTTTAGATGAAAAACCCATAAAACCCACTTCATAGACGTTTTCATTTGTGGAAGCACGAACACATAACCAACTCCTAATGAGGAATTTTGAGTTTTCTAGTCTATATCTTATCGAACTTCTAAAACGTATTAGATTGATGGAGAATCACTTAATATATTGGCTAGAGTAAGAACCGATATCCTAGGTTTGCTTGGGAATAAAATAATGCTTTCTACCAAGAGAGCACTACTTGAACATATAGACTTTATTTATAGGTAGATGGAGAAGGGCTTAACCTAATAATCATCACAATACTTTGTGTCATCAACTTGAATTACTACTCTAGAAATAATTGAGTGTTGCCTCATTCACATATGGTTACGTCCTAGTGAAGAGGTTCCACATTTCCAATTATTAATTCCTATTGACCAGAACATGTGGCCTTTACAAGTAAGTTTTAGGTTCTCACACACAAATTAAGAGTGTGTTTATTTGAGTGAAAATCTTTTTTGAAATTACTTTTTCGAACTTTCACCCATTTGGTTTATCAAAAATGTCTAGTCAACCAAAAACATATTATAGTTGATGAAAATATTCATGCATAAAATTAGGAAAGTGAATTTCTAAATCTAAGAAGATGAAAACACTTTTCAAAATTACTCCTATGGATTTTTTAAAATTTTTGTTTTCTTTTCTTTTTTATCTTTTCTTTTCTTTCTCTTCCCGCCAACCACTGAGCCTTGGGGACGGTTGGTGATTGGTCACAGGTGCGGCTGGCAAGCTCAATCCTTGCTTAAGGCTAGTGAGCTTGCCATCATCAATGCCTAACAATCAGCGGAGGAAGAAGGAAAAATAAAATTAAAAAATAATTAAAAAATCAATTTTTTTTTTTTCTGGAGTTAAAATCATAAGATTGATATCATTTACCAATAATATCTAAACACCATAAAACCTTTTTGGTCACATATCAGCAAACAAAGAAAAGTATTTTCCTTTATCATTAAATTTATCCCCAAATAAATGCACTTAAGTAACTTTCTTCAATAATTCTTTTTTTAAAAAAAAATTAAGAAGACAAATCTTAGAAAATAGAGCATGGGTTTTGATCTATTTTTCTCGTTTACTGAAATCAAATGAAAGATATTTTCTTAATTAATTCTTATGGGGCTTACTCGAATGTAATCAAGGTCGGAAAACATTTGCGAAAGAGTGTGATTAAGGGATTGTAATCTCCTCTTTTCTTATTATTATTTAACTATCTCGTCAATCATTTCGTGGCACACCCCTCAACCATGTATGTTCACTATATCAGCTTTACTTTTTTTGCATTTATTTCTCACTAAAATTGCTTTATTTTTGTTTGTTCTTTCAACTTTGTATAACAACTAATTGAGACCCTATATTTTTAGTCTTTCTAATCAAGTCCTTCCACTTAACAAAATATCTAATCTCTCGATATTGGCCAAATCCAACTGATGTTGTCGTAAGAGGAAGCCAAAGAGTAAGGTGAATTAAATATTACTTACGTGGACACCCATCAAATGTTTATTCTCCCACCAATTCCCTATCCACAGTGGGTCTTTACCTATGCAATTTTTAATTTAGGTCACGTGCTGGCTTTTTTCAACAACCATGTCAGTTGGATTAGGCTAGATTTCACGTTAAAAGGACTTGATTAGAAAAATTGAAAGTATAGAGACTTGATTAGAAAAGTAGTTAAAGTACGAGGATGAAAAGTAAAATAATTTAAAAAGAAAAGATGAGAGAGAGAGAGAGAGAGAGAGAGAGAGAGAGATGCGGTGGCCTTCATTAAGTAACTGTGCCAAGCCTTTTGACAAGACAATTAAATTGGGCTAATGGGCCAAGGTCCAAGAAACTAAATCTATTGGATCCACATGCATAGACTCAAATTTGGACCCATCCAACCAACCTTCACGCAGAGGTTGATGTGGACCAATATCAAGATAATAAGATATTATTGTTGTTTCGTACGAAACATCTCCACAACTTTTCCGATAGATGTCCAGCTGGTCCACAATGAAGGACATGATCAGCCATCATGAATAACCTGAGCTTCTTCATATTTTTGAACGAGTCTGCATTCAAGATCAAGTCTTGTACATCAATCTTGTCTAGTTTAATGCCTTCAATGGCATCTGTTCCCTGTTAGAGACAAATAAAAATAATTATGCATATTAGAAGCACTTGAAAATAATTATGCATATTGAAATAGGCCAATAAACTCTTACCAAATTTTGACTAAACAATTGCAGAGCATCCTCGTGACACCATATTCTGCTTCGCTTGCTAGGATTTTCAGGGCTCTCTCGAATCACAATTCTTCTACCAATTTCTCGAAGCATATCATGCATCCAAATTTTGTTATTTTCATCAATGTATATGAGCGAATTTTGAGCCAAGATCTCAATACCACTATTGGCATAGACACAGCATTGATCTAGAGACCTAATTATCTCTTATTTGTCATATCCATTAAGAAAACATGCGATGTCGAGAAAAATCATCCTCTCATTGGCCTCTAAGCCATCAATGGCAATCCTCAGTATTTGATGAACCTTTCCCTGAGGAATTTCTTTCAATCGATCAAAAGCTCCTTGCCATTCTTCAACACTTTTGCCATTCAAGAAAGAACCCATCACAGTGAGTAACAAAGGAAGCCCTTTGGAAAAACTAGTGAAGCAATTTGAGAGCATCTTATAATCAATTTTGGGATATCTTTCTTGGAATGCATTCCAACTGAAAAGCTCAAGAGCTCGATCATCATTTAGTGGTCTTACCTTATAGATTTCCCCGTGTAAACCGATTAAGGTTTCTTCATGTCGAGGGATAAAAATGACTCTACTTCCCAAGCCTAAGTTTATTGCATCGATCAGCTGGCTCAGTGGCTCTGAGAACCCTTCAGCATTATCAAATACTAACAAAACCCTTTTGTTTTGGAGCTTACTCTTCATGAGGTTTATTACTATAGTAATATCGTTGCCAAGCTCAGAAACTCCACCACCAAGAATGTCACCAAAAATGGTCTCCTGCATTTTGACAAGGCCGTCTCGGCTCGAGATATCCTTCACGTCCGCAAGGAAGCAACTTCGATCAAATTGATCTGCAATTTGGTGGTACAAAGCTCTCACAAGTGTCGTCTTACCTATTCCACTAGTCCCGGAAATTCCCACGATTCGGACCTCCTCAACCTCTAACTTGAGAAAGGAGCACAAGGTTTGTACTTGAGAATCTAACCCGACTGAATGGAAAGCAAGCAGGTTTGTGCATGAGCGGCTCAATCTTCTTGAGATTTTCTCCACAATGGAATTGATGAATTCAGCTTCAAATCTGCAAATTGTCATAACTGAAGGTGTGACTCTAGTCGTGCTAACAAAAGATGAAGAACAATAAGATTACATTCTAGAATTTAGGATTATCGTCCATATAATCTAATTTAATGTCCCATATCCAATCCACTATAATAGAAATTAGTGGGCATGTGAGAGGTTGACATGTGCTCTCATAATATGGCACATCTCCCTCTTTTTCATATTTGACTTTCCTTATTTTTCTTGTTCTTATTTTTTACTCTGGAAGATGTCTGGACTTGCCCACTTTCTCTTTAATATTAACGAAAAATAAGGCATGAGACATCTGAGAACCTCCTATATAAAAAGAAGCTCGTACCATTTGGGTAAACTAGTTTTTTTGTTTAGATATGAAATACAAAATATGAAATGTGGGTCAATACTTTATCTTCCTTCAACGCTTAACAGAAGTTCTTTTACCGTTTTATTTAGCTGAAAACTTCGAATTTGCTATATGAGGAGCTAATCAGCATATCAGGAAAGTGATGGAAGATAAAAGACAGTATTAAGGAATGTAACTATAATACCACGTTACAAAAATCCAACTCAAAAGCTTAAATGGATAAGTAGTAAAAGACCACACACATATATATAAAGCATATAAATTCTATAATCATGGGATATTTCAACAAAGCGCAAGTTCTATGGTTTCATGCATAAAATAAGTGACTTCCTTTAGGAATCCTCTCAGGGAAACATTCAAGGAAGAGAGAAAGTCAGTACCTGTCTCCAAGAGGCCAACCAGTAAGATTGCCAGCTTTGCGGAGAGCGTCTCTCCACCTCCGGACCTTGTCAGCATTCTTCTGCCCGAAACCCTTCTCGCTTTGGCCGATCCGTGTGAACTGTCCAGACTGCTCGCGCATCTCTCTAGGGTCAACATCTACAAAAATAAGGAACACCAACTGGCCATTCTTTTCCTTGCACTCGAGGATCTTATCTAGTTCATCCAGACACCACGGCGAGGAGACAAAGGTCTGAGAGATGACCACTATGGCGCTCCTTGATTGCTCTATTGCTTCATTGATTGCTGGTGCAATCTCTAGTCCTCTTTCCAGACTACAGTCAACAAAGGCCTTTATCTTTTTCCGCTCGAGAGCATCATGGAGATGGCTCACGAAGTTGCGTGTATCAGCCCGTTTATAGCTGATGAATGTGTCGTGAACCCACCTACGGATGAAGGAGAGAGGCAAGTAGAATTGTGGCTTGGCAGTGAGGCTATTTTTGAGAGAAGAGAAGTGGCGTGGAAAGAAAGAGGGCAAAGAGATAGGAGGGGATTGCAATTGGAACTGTGATGTTCTTTTGTTTAAGAGGCTTGGATACAATGGAGGAGGAGAAAAGGGAGGTAAAAGCTTGCTCTTGAGTTGGCCAAATTGGATCATCATCTTTCTAGATTTTGCCATTGAAAGACCCCCGAAATCGAAGTAAAGAAAGAGCTGTACCGAGTTGATCACGAGGCAAGCTCCCTTGACCTATTTATAAAGGAAGTTCGAATTCATCACGATGCGTCCCATCCATCACTCTCCCTAAAAGACCATAATATTTTTCCGTGAGATATCGCCATCTGTATCACCTTTTGTTGGTAGTTTGAACCGCACTTGGGTGCAGCTGCTGATAGAATCGGACGCAAACCAAAGCAGAAACAACATGCCATTGGCGAACACAAGTTATTAAAGTGAAAAGGAGAAGCTATTACATGCAATGTGCTGTCAATATACCTTATAACAAAGTAGCTTTCGGATAGCCCTACGACATCTTTTGTCGCAAATAGACGAAAAAGACGGGTAATTCTGGGTAAGTTCCTAACCAAGTTATTGTCGGAATAAATTCTCGAGAACCCCAGAAAAAATCACAAATGTATTGAGGCTTTCCAGATTCGTCCCCGCCATACCCACTCGTGTACTGCAACTAACCTAAATTCCCAACAAAGTGAAATACTGACCAAATAACTAACAAATTTGAATGGGAAGATACCAATGAGAAAAGAATGTCCACTTGTCCAACACTTAGCAAAACTCCAATGGTGATTTCTCTAAGGGCCTGAAAAGCCATGGTCTTGGCTTTTATAAGCGAAGCACATTTTTCGCCCACGCTTGATTTCTAGCCACAACACTAATAAGAAATCCTTCATTTGGAAGAGTTTTGATAAAGATTCGAACATGCTGCAAAAAGGTACCAATTGGATGATCTCAAATGGAGACTCACACAACCTTATATAAGCCGGCTACACGGTGTAGTCTAAAAAAGCGTTCGAATTTGAGCATAGAAGAGAACAGGAAAGGAAAGTCCAATTTTGGACTTTGACCGGCCAATGTGCTTCAGAGAAATAAATAAAATAAAATAAAGAAAAGCTTGGCTGGATTCTGCTTCTTAATCCTAGTCAGCGTGGGTTTCTTTGACTCGGTCAACAAACAACGATGGGTCAGAGAAAGAATTAAAAGAGACGGAATTATTCCCTACAAAAGTCGGTCTGGGTTCTTAAGGCAGCATGCATATTTATTGGAATAATTGCTCGCATGCATATTTATTGAAATAATTGCTCGTGGCCATGAGGTTGTTTAGTTGATTGCAAAGAAATCACATAAATTTGGTGTCCGATTTATTTTCTTGTTCTGTTTATTTTGTTATTCGATCGCTCGCTTTCTACAACACCCCTATCACAGATTTAACAAATACTAACATATTGCTCTTCAAGCTCCCCAAAGCCAGAACGTGGAATTTGCTTCAGCAGCGCCTCCCAACACACGAACATATCATTGTTGTTTTGTGCGAAGGGCGTCCGCAGCTTTTCCAAAAGATGGAGGTTGCCATTGAACATTATAAATAGCTTAAGTTCCTTCGTATTTTTGAATGAGACTAAATTCAAGGTCAAGTCTTCTTCATCAACCTTTAATGCATTCAATGGCATCCATTCCCTATTAGACCGAAATAAAAATTTAAAAAAAATTCAAATAATGATATGAAGAGAGTTCATTTTCTCAAAAAAGGCCTAAAATAAACATTATTTTAAATAAAGACCTGAAATGACTAAGTTGGTCCCAAATAAGAGCTAGAGATCGCCGGTCAGCCAAATGCTCATTAGCAAGCAAGCACTTGATTTTTCAAGCAACAAAGTTAGGGACATTTTCATCTAGAGATGTTTCCTTCTTCTTCTTCTGGGCTTTTTCTTTTTGTTTCCCTTCTCATCTCCTCCTTCTTCGTCCGTGGTTGTCCTCTTCACTGTACCTACAAATCCCACCATCACTCGAGAATAAAGATGAACAGGATAAATAAATAGTGAGAGGCAAAAACCGAAAAGCGAAGATTTCCAATACTCGAGAAGTGAAGATTTCTGATACTCAAACTTAGGGCTTTGCAAAGGAAACTGCCCGAACTAGATCGAATTGGCAAATTTTGGTTAGGTCCCAAGGGGCGCCGGTCCAGTTCCGGATTTCCTAAAATTGAAACCAGTGAAATTGGCCTAGTTCCCATTTCCATTCTTGGAATCGCTCGGACCAGACCAATTATTTTCTAAAGCTCTAATTTTATTTCTTTAAAATTATTAAAGAAATAATTTTAACTCTTAATTATTAAGAGTTTTCTAAATGTTGTTGAAATGCAAACATTTAGACAAAAAGCCAAGAGAGGCATGCTTTGATTGGAGCAAGACTTGGTGGGTTTTATGCACAAATCCTCTCACATTTTTTGTGTGCCCATTCAATAGGGAACTCTTGGCATTCACTAAACACAATAATAGAGAAAAGTCAAAAGTCAAAAGTCCTACATTGAGAGTGTTTGCTTAGAAGGTTGGATTCCACAAGAGACTAGAGAGACAAGCTACAAACAAGAGTCCCGCATTGAATAGAGGGGTTGTGCATAAAAGTCAAGTTATACTCCAACCAAAGCATGCCTTTCTTGGCCTTTTGGCTAAGATTAAGTATAATATTAGTCAAGTGTGTGAAGTTGACACAATTTGAAGCATTTTGATCTTTTAATTAAAGAACAAATGCGTTTTAAAAAATTAAAAAAAAAAGAAAGAAAGGGGGATGGGAAATAGATTTATTATCGGTTTCCTTGAGCAATCCAGAAATTGGACCAGACCAACGATCTCGACTAGCCGGATCGGTTCCCAGTCCTAGAAATGGGGAACCGGTCCTATTGATTTGATTCCTGAACCGAGAACCGATCACCCCTACTCGAACTTAGATCTAGGAGTTGTCTCTGAGAAATGTCTTGTGCATGGTGGATTGAGGAAGAACAAGACCGCACCAAGGAGGAAAAAAAGAATGACAAGAGACCATCCCCTTCATTTGCATCTTCATGTGCAACTTCATCTACCAAATGTTGCCTAACCACTTGTAGAGGGTTTGCCGGGCACTATTTTATCACTATTCGTCTACCTATTTCTTGAAGCAATCATGCATTTATATAATATTATTTTCATCAATGCATAGTGACTTTTAAGCGAGAACCTCAATCCCACTCTTGGCATGGATACCACATCGATTTAGGAACTTGATAATCTTTTCTTTGTCAAATCCATTTAAGGAAACACGCTATGTTGAGAAAAATTGTCCTCTCGTTGGCCTCTAAGCCATCGGCAACAATCCTTGTTCTTTCATAATCGATTCCCTAAGGGGTTTCTTTCAATCAAATTAAAAATTCCTTGCCATTGTTTAATGCTTTCCCTGTTCAAGAAAGAACCCATCACGGTGAGTCCTAAAGGAAGCCTTTGGAAAAATTGGTGAAGCAATTTAAAAGCATCTTATAATCACTTATGGGATATCTTTCTTGGAATGAATTCTAATTGAAAAGTTGGAGAGCTTGATCATCATTCAATGCTCTTACCTTATAAATATCCCTAGATAGATAGATTATGGTTCTTTTCTGTCGAAGGATCAAAATGACTCTACTTCCTAAGCCTAAGTTCATTGCCTTGATCAGATGACTTAGAGGCTCCAACAACCCTTCAACATCATCAATTACCAAAAAAAAAAAAAAAAAACCCCTCTTGTTTTGAAGTTATTGCAAAATGAATATCATCGCCAAACTTTGAAACTCCATCATCGAGAATGTCACCGAAAATGGTCTTCTGCATTTTGAGGTGGCCATCTTAGCTCGATATATCCTTCACATTGACTAGAAAGCAACTCCGACTGAATTGATTTGCAATCCGAGGCACAAAACTTTCACAATTGTAGTCCTTCCCATTCTGCTAGCGCCAAAAATTCCCACTATTCGGATATCCTCAACCTCTAATTGGAGTCATGAGTACAAGGCTTGTAACAGAGAATCTAACCCAACATTTTGGAAAGTAAGCAGCTTCGTGCGGAAGCTGCTCAGTCTTTTTGAGATTTTCTGCATATGGGATTGGATGAATTCAGCTTCAAGCCTGCAAATTATCAACAATTAAATGTGTGACTCTAGTTATTCGTGCTAATAAAAGATGAAGGAAAGTCAATAAGATTTTCTCCACAATAGATAGGTCGAGTGCAGAGTGAAGAGGCGATGTCGCAATGTAATCGTCACTATCGAAGAGCCCAACATCTTCTCCATCATATCATATTTCCCTTCGGTAATAAGGAACATCGGATCAGGCCTTGTCCGACCCAAGGGATAGGTATAGGGGCTTGCATTGACTGTTGTATTTGGTTCAGCCCATCACCTTTTTCTTTTATTATTATTATTACTGTTTCATCAGAATTGCCCTCATAACGTGATATTTCTCACAAAAAATCGTTCTTTAATTTGTAAAAAGAGACAAGGGTTATGTGTCAACTCTGAATAGAAGATATCTTATGCAATAAGAAATTAAAATTCTTTAATCAAAACAATAATGTACAATCTTAGATTAGGTTGGAATTTAATCGATGAAAAGATCCAAAAATTATACTATCAATCTTGAATTATGCTAGAATTTAATCGACGACACAAGCTAAAAATAGTGAGATACAATGTTGGAATTCAATAAACAACAAGGTATTATGATAGAGAAACATGTTAAAATCTAATCGACAACGGGAATCTAAAAGCCATAACTAAGGAAATTTAAAGTTTTGTGTGAGGGTCCCTCATTGGATAACTGGTGATATTTATAATGAATATGTGATAACCGCTCTTTGACTGTGCCCAATGGTTGTATTTTCTCAAGTACCTTCCACTGATTATGCCCACACTCCTTTATTCTCGCGAACTCATCTTGCCCATGTTTTACATAACCACCCACATTGTGTATTGAGAATTGTACAATTATCAATAACCATTCCATCACTGGGTTTCTGAAGGGCAATTTTTCCCTCTACCACGTACATCTTCGACATCAACCGTCTTGGCGATTTGAATAATACTTAAAACATTTCTAATGAAAAATTGCCACCAATGCTTGTATAGGCGGCCATCAATCGTCTGTCATCATTTTTCAATAGCTGGATTCGTGGCATTAAGATATATAACTATCGATTGCTAAGTATTTGCTTTTGTGTTTGTCGACGGCTTAATATATGTAAGATGACATCCATACATTGCTCACGTGATTGTTGCTTATTTCTACCTAAATACTGCATATTTCTTGCCCTCATGCTAAGTACATGTATGTTGATAACCAAATCAACTTTAAGTGCGAATAATTACTAAGCTAATAAAATGAATCCATTAATAAAGTAAACAAGAAAGAGATTCTCGAGCTACGTATAGCGCATTATCGTTTTCTACTACCCTCCTTTTTGAATATTGGGGATGCTGTTGCCACATAGTACTTTGCTAAATTAAAGAAATTAATTGATGACGGATGAAAATTCTAGGCATGGATTGTTGTTAGTCACAAAACACTGTTGATTGGTACTTGGGTTAAATACGGCTTTAGTCTTCTAAGTTTCAGCATTTCTGCAATTTAGTCCTTTAACATTAAATTTGTGCCATCAAATCCTCTACCTTTGTCAATTTGCGCGATCTGATCTTCGAAATTTTATTTTATGCAATCAAGATAAAGAGTGAACTTAAAATATAATAGCATTAAGTGCAATATGAGTAATCAAAGTAACACATTTCAGTCAATTGAATTTCTTACTTATATTTAACCAAGTAGAATTTGTTTTTCTATGATGAATGGTACTACTGTTATATAACGTGTCATGATCTTTTATTAGATAATACATGTGTTTTTCTCATACTTTGCGATCTTTAGTGACTCATTATCATTAAAGATTGTCCGAGATTAGAAAAGAAGTATGGAGGAGATTAAAAAATTTTGAGGTGTTGAGTCTTTACCAGCATAAAATCTCATCAACTTGTGTGGAATAAGTTCATTGATTAACAAGACTAAAGCTACAAAACCAGCTCCACCTTGCAGACAGATTCCAATGGGGTAAATGCTATAAGCAGCCTTTGACCTGCAACGCTTCTTTGTGGAACAATGCCAGAGTACAATTTTTTGACAGATTAAACATCTTAGTTCAAAACTTTCAGATGTAAACAAAAATGTGACCTCTTTGGCAAAGATGAAGACCAGTGAGAAGAGCAAATTGAATAGAGCAAAAATGCCAAAGAACCTAACCCGATGTGACGTGAACTTGTCCATTTCTCCTTCTTTGTTCCAGATGGACGAGGAACATCAACGAGGGTGAAAGCCATGTGCTGATGCAATTTAGCTTTTATATAATGTGAAAATACCTCAAATGTTTCAATGTTGACATTGTCACGTATAACATTCTTATTATTTTCTTTATTTTCAAGACTTAAAAGTAATGTTGCCATATTGTATTTTATTTTGGTCGAAGTAATGTTGCCATATTCAAATAATGAAAAAGGGTTGGATTTGCTTTGAAACTTCAGTTTTTTTTGTGAATTATTTTCATCATAAAGATATACTCCTTTGAAAATCTACGCGTAAGGAAGATAGGTGAATTCCATGGAATATCATGAGTAATGCGTGTGCCTATGTGATCCTGGTTACAGGTGAAACCGAACCAAGCTAATCGACCGTAGCTCGGCTAAATAAGTATAGGAGATCAACTTGCCGAATTTCAAGTCAATTTCCAATTTGAGCTACTCGAGTATCCTATGGCGCCGAGTTCAAGTTTGTCAATACTTAGTTTGATAGGCTTGTGAATCGAGTTTTCATTACTTTTAAAAATATATTCAGTAATTAGAAAAATAGAAAAAAGATACTTTAAATGACACAACACTAGAGCTTTATACATAAATCGACTGTAGTTGAGTTGAGCTTGAGAATCTTGATTTTCTAATCGAGTTGAACTTGAGCAGGACAATTAATACTCGATTAAGTCAAACTTGGTGATTTGCACAATAATACCAGCGCTGTACATGACGAGTATCCATCTTTCCTTATCAGAAGAGAATTGTTGAATTTAACCAGAAAAGAAAACGATAAGCTAGTAAGCTAATAAATATGCAGGCCCAATTTATGTTCTGATGCCAAAGGTAAGGATTATGCATAAAAAGATCAATTTTGATAGGAGCTGAAATGCCTAGTTTTGTGCAAATCTGACTTCTGTATAAGGCGTGCAAAACGCAGTCCAACCGGGCTCGTGCTTATATGTTCGTGTCGATTCTAACAAAAGATGATTATCCACAACTTATAAGTTAAAGATGGTCATCGCACCAGCACGTAGATGTCACTACCATGCAAGATGTTTTATTGGATGAATACCAGTACCCGATATGAGTCGCCAAGCGAATTCACGGGGTTTATTGGATTCATTACAATGTGTACATAGTTTAGCTTCGAGATTCTATGGAACCGCTCCAGCTTCAGCCGCTCAAATTCGCACCATTTATTCACTCGGAGGAAGGAAACCCGTGATAAGCCGGTTCATCTGGATCGTGTCGGTCCACTCCTTCGACACCCCTGAGCCAGAAAGCCTGAGAGAAAGAAGCTGCGCCCTCCGGAATGTGGTCCACCACCCGCTCGTGACCTCTCGGGAAGTATATCCCCGTTCTCGGGTGCGGCACCCAGAGTGGACCATGCTCGTCGGGCTCATCAGATTGATCACCATCACTCATCTTTTTTCTGGGTATTTCCAGCTTCTTCGTCGGCGTGAATGCACTCAAGAATCGCCGATCTCGCTTTGCATGCCTAGAAAGGTAGATTTTGCTGATATTCAGGTCATTTTGTCAAGGATTTGCTGCTTAACTTTGAATCCAATGAGCGAGGGACGGGGAGAGAGAGAAAGAGGTTTTGCAAGTGTAACTCACAATTCCACATGCACATGAACGGTGCTCCGGACCCACGAGAAAGTATCTCGCGTAGCGTTTACAACACGACTAGTATGAGATACTTAGCATACTAGCCGTACCATCAATCACATTCAACAGTAGTTGCAAAGATCTCACCTCATACTGCCCCGAAATGAATAAATGCAAGGCGATTGCTCCTTTCCGGAGAAACTGATCGGATCGTCTCAAGTATTAAGCTGAGAACACGTACATAAGAAGGGAAAAAATTGTAGGATAACTCGTTTTATCATTCCTAGTTTCGCATGCCACCAGAGGTAATTTCTTATCTAGTAAATCACTCGAATGCCAAACATAATTAGAATGACAAACAATACCCCCAACCAAAAAAAAGAAAAACAACCCCCACCCAGGGGTTCAGAAATCACTGAGCGAAAAAAACTTTGTTACCATAAAATAAAATGACACAAAATCTGAAAGGGAAAAACGAAAAAATCAATCATCTAATCTGGCAAATAAATCATCACAGTGAAGCGACTTTGTCATCCAAGCAAACACACAGCAGCGTCTGGCAAGTTTAAGATCTAATTCACGCAAGCTCAACATTGTAAAGGAACTAACAGAATCAACAACATTCTGGAATTCAAATTCACTCCACTCCACCGTTCTCCGACCAGCCGAAGACGAACTGGAAAATGAAACGGTTTACACAGAACACTCGCAGACACCCGTCGCTCAGACTGGGTATTAGCCATTGACTCGGCACCAAGGTTATAAGAGAACGCAGCGGAAAGGGATAGAGAAAGGGCTGTCGCCGGCGAGTTGCCGTTACCTGCGACGGAGAACGTGGCCAGGCCTCGTGCTCGACGGAGATGATGGTGGTCCCTCGGAGATGGAAGAAGGCGAAGGCGAAGGGACCAATTTCAGTACTAGGGTTTCCAACGCTGCGTCGCATCCGGTTGCCATAGTTGGGTTCCCAGGCTACTGTTTAGATTTCGCGAAAGCTTGCCCCTCCAACATGAGAGAGTGGAAATGGTGGCCGAGCGACTTGCTTTGATTGTATAGTTCGAGGGGGTTACTCTTAGGGAGAAGCCTCTCCAACATGAGAGAGTGGAAGTGGCGGCGAAGCGACTTGCTTTGATCTTATAGTTGGAGGGGTTACTCTTAGGGAGGAGCCTCTCCAACATGAGAGAGTGGAAATGGCGGCCAAACAACTTACGTTGATTGTATAGTTCGAGGGGGTTACTCTTTAGGGAGAAGCCTCTCCAACATGCGAGAGTGGAAGTGGAGGCGAAGCGCCTTGATTTGATTTTATAGTTGGAGGGGGTTACTCTTAGGGAGAAGCCTCCCCAACAGGAGAGGGGCAACTGGAGTCGAGCAACTTACTTTGATTGTATAGTTCGAGGGGGTTACTCTTAGGGAGAAGCCTCTCCAACATGAGATTTTGCTTTGATTGTATAGTTCGAGGGGGTTACTATTAGGGAGAAGCCTCCTGGGAAGTGGTTTTTTTTTTTTTCCTTTGGTCGAAAATGTCTTTTAATTTTTACGTATATATATCGAAAATGTTAATCAACACTCGTAGCGCTTACTAAAATAAGCCCATGTCAATCAACTTAAACCCAACTCACAAGAGCTCGGCCCAAACTTATTTAAATTGTCAAGCCCAATTATTCTTTTATTACTCTTCCCTCCCCCCGCCCCCTTCCCTCTTCCCTTTTTCCTATTACCCATTTCTTATTCCTTTTCCTCCGTCGTCTTCCTCCCATCCTCTCTCCTTTTACTGCCCAGGCCGCTTTTAACCCTTCACTTCGTTCCAGTACACCAAAGCTTCAACAACAGCAAGTCCATTTGTTAAACATCTATCAACATTCATTCATTCATTCCTCAAAACTGTACTGCGATTTTCTCATTATCAAGCCAGCATCAAGATCATTAACTCTTATCAGCGATCACAGACTTCAACCATCCTCCATTCGCTTAACAACTCAATCACCAACGATTGGATCACTACGGAAATGGTCGATCCATGGGTTCGGGGGACAAACCGATGCAAATACCTCAAGGAACCTCCGCTCCCGAGATCGAGACGAGTCATTGCCTCGCCATTGACCGCCAACAGAACATCACGGGGACACATACATGAACACATAAAACAGAACACGAGGAAAACCAGCATTACTTCCGATCACACGTCCGAATCTCAGGAAACAAGACAGACATGGATGAATCGAAATTGCCAATCGTGATTTGAACATGTTAATTTGATCATTGTTTTCCAATTTCAAATTCCATCTTCACAGGGTATTTAACCAAAGTTGTCCCTTGCAAATTTTTTCATTAGCTACACATTGATATGCTGAGTACTTGGTTAACTAAACTAAAGTTTACACATGCTGTAGTTAAAGTCCAGTTAACCATGCTTAAAAAGCATATAGATAGAGGAAAAAGAAGCCAATGAGTCAATTAAGTGATTAAGAGCTTAGAGTGGAATCTAGTAAATCCCATATTCAAATCATAGTTTCTCTCATTTGGAATACCATTCAGGGCTTAAACCACCTTCATTGTCTACTAAGTGGGCTTAGGGGATGCATATGAACAAAACGGTTTGCAAATATCAATGCAGATTAGTCAAGTTGGAAGGTTTAGACATCTCATTATTATATTTTGTCAAACGATGGATGAGAAATATGAAAATGAACAATTTTCATGTTTGGTCTAATGAGGTTTTTATGCTTTTCAAGTGCACTTGTGTCAATCCTATAACTTATAAACTGAAGTTAAACAAAATGAACATTCATTTTAGAAATTCAATATTGTTACATTTATCTTGCTAAAGGGGTTTCTATGGTTTTGTTCACCAAAAATGGGTTATCGACGAAATATCTTCCACCAAAGGCTTGATTTTTTATTTTTAGAAAGAATTGGGTTTTGTGGCAATTCGGACAGGAAATTATTTGCATACTAAGAACTGCTAACGATAACTAGGTATGAATTAAAGACAAATTAAAAGGATAACGAGAGAACAATAAATTGATAGACTAAATTTTGATGAGTGTTTTCTGCCGCGGATCCTTTATAATTGATGCTTCCCGGACTTATATAGCCTTGTATAAAATATAACTGTCATTGTGCGGTTATCTTTTGAGTTACAACTTGTAACAGCTCTCGAGATTCTTGCCTTCGGCAATTACTCTCAACTACACGTCCTTATCTATAAGATAATCTTCGGGGTATTTTCTAGATCGACTTTTCTCCATTTTTTTTCCTACTACTGTAGTAGACCATTTATCATCCATCAAAAACCATCCTGGTTTACTACTCCTCATCAATGACCATAAGCCACGAGGCATCTATCTTACATTGGCTACTGATCAATTTGTGATCGTGTTACCTTATTGCTCCACCGACAAGTTAACGCCAACACTTCGCCAATCCATCAGACTCGAGTTATTTTTTGAAGTGAATATATGCCCCTTTTAAAAGAATTAAAAAAGCATTTAATTGTTTTGAGTATACCGGAATATTTGAAGTCACCCCGTTGAAGTTAGAGCAAAATGCCGGTTGCGCTACTCCATTATTTTATTTTCGCCTATCCTGGTTGAACACGTGGCACAATCAACAGGATTTGCACATCACCTCTGTCATTTATCTACCTGCAGAACTATACTCGGAATTTACCCTCCTAGTCATTTTAATATGGTCATATGTTGAGCCCAAGATCGTACCCTTATTTTCGACACCTTTCCTTCATCGTCGACCTTTCGTCACGTTCCTCTGAACTAGATATCTACTTCTTCCATTGAAGTCACGACGTTGCCTAAGAATCAATGTCCCACGTACTCACCTTCGATATCACCTGCTTTGAGAAAGAAGCAACAATTTTCTTCTCCCGTTGCTTGATGATCACAAATCCGCCCTTGAACATGTAATCTTGGGTTCTTGCTTCATCAAGCCTCGAATTCCTCCTTCCCTCCAAGGATGCTTTCCTCAACATAAGGAATAGAAACTCCCAATCCGAAGTCAGCATATCATTGAATTTGTGTGTTTTTCCTTCTTTTGATCCCGCATTCTACCAATGGTATTTAAGGATAAGATCTCAAAGGGAATTAGTTTGGCAATCTGCCAAGATTGACAAGGCTCTCCAAATTTTGTTGTTTTGATTAGAACCTGGATTTGGATCTTCTAAATGGTTGCACAAGTTTCTGGTCCCCATCCACTAACTATTTCTTTCTTCGCTCTGGGCCTATGTTGATTACCCTTCTTAAATTGTATGCTATTACTGGGCTTAGTCCCTAGGGAGAGAATACAAGTGCTGCCGCTGACTCAGCCAAATGCTCCTTTTTCGATTGCATCGATGAATTTTCCTATGGTTCTTTCTTGAATCGCTATTGCAACAGGTTAACGCCAAGTCACCCAAATAAAACACATTGCATTCCTCTTGTTCTGGCTATTGAAATATGTTTGCTTATGTCCAGTGCTAAAAATTTTAAAGGATTTAGCAAAACAATGGGCAAAACTTTATTTTCCTTTTGTGTTTTATAATATCAAACATGCTCTGCCTCGCTCTAGGACTATCAATATTGTACCTTACATTCCAGACACCAGAGAATGCAGGCTATTGAGTTAAGAGCTCACACCCATCCCTGTTGGTGTTTCCTCTTTTCAACACTTCCTTAGCTGGTTATGTGGATGTACCCTTGACACAGCTGAATTTTGCGCTCTTTGTCAGCTTGAATTTGCTGATGTCTTTGACTTCGTTTATCCCATGAAGACACAAAAATTCTGGCTTTCTGTTCTCACTCTTGTTGATCTTCTCTTGAAGCTATTGACAAAGAGCAAACTCAAACCCGAACTTGAGAAGTACTCTCCACACTACTGTGCACGGCAAGTTGCGCTCACTCAGGGCATTCCTATGTCTATTTTGTATTCCATGGAATACTCCTTTTGGAAGAGGAACCATTATGTGTCTAACAACATCAACCCATTCAATTGTTGTTACCAGGTCACAGTGGCAATCTTCCACGGACATGTTGTCACCGACTTCAAACCTAATCCTGGAGTCACAAGCGAATTCATCGATTGGTAGGCTTTCAACCAAGTAAATGAGTTCGAGCAAGATCTCAAGTCTGTCATTAAAAGAGTGAAGATCGACAATCCCTTCTTTCTATAAAACCAAGAAAACTTAGGAGCATCCTTCTCTGAACATTCGCAGGATACCGAAGTTGTTTGAAATGCCCTGCCATTACAACCGGTACTTGTGCATTGGATACTGACGTTATTAAATGCATTCCTGGCTTTACAACCGGTAATAGTGCATTGGATGATGAAGTTTTTATTAAGTGCATTCCTGGGTATTACAAACAGCGTGATGGCAAGAATAATGGGGATGCTGAAGTTGTTATCAAATGAATTCCTGGGCATTACAGACAGCGTGGCAGCTAGGACATAGCAGCCAGTACTTGCGCATTGGATGCGGAAGTTGTTATTTAATGCATTCCTGGGCATTACAAACAGCATGATGGGGATGCTGATTGCCACCACATGGTATTATTGATGTATTCTTGGGCATTACAAACACCAAGAAGAGATGACAATCGACCAAGCGTTCAAAAATCCAAATTCAGAGAAAGCTTTACATTCTTACAATGTCTTTGGAGAGCATAAAAAATTGTAATCTATCAAGAAGTGTGGGCGGCGTTATAGTTTATGCTTAAGTGTGAGATAGTGAGGTCTTCAACTTGAGTATAAGCAACACCAGTTTTGAGAAAAAGCACTTAAGTGTAAGTGGCACACTCTAGTATAACTATTCAAAGATTGCTAGTGGAATCCAGCCACAAAGTTCTTAGTACAGGAGAATGCATGTACACTTATGCTCAGCTGAATCACTATAAAACTCTTAAGTGCATCGTTCTCTATCACTTTGCTTATATTCGTTATCGCCCAATAGAAGCACAATACACTACTTGATATAACATGATCCTGTTTATATCAATACTCTGTTTTATCCGATTACGCTTATACCAAACTTGACGCTTTTAATTCCGCCCCACTCCCTTATAGGTGATAATGCTAGCCAACATCCAATTGCCCATCTATTGAAATTGTATCATGCGGCATAATTTCTGCAACAACCACCACATGACCAATTTGCAAGCACCAAGAGAGTTTATTTCACACGCACGCAATTGGAGACCTTCCTACAAAACTTTTCACCCTTCATACACGTTTTGACTCTTCCTCCAAACCCACTTCAGACGGTGTTGATCATTTTACTGACATAAATGCAGGCTTGAACTTGAGATTGAGACTAACCCAGCTGGATGGGAAGCAAAGTTCACACCGAACGGTCCACCTTGACTGAGTCTTTGTTCGCAAGGTCCTCGATCACTTCAGCTTCAGTTTTATCCAAATTGTAATCACCAAAATGCATGTCCGGTCATTAGTGCTAGTCATTAGGTAGAAAATATCATGGTCTAATATTTTATAGCCGGTGTTCAAAGTTATTTCAAAAAAGAAGCAAGACAAAAGATGTCCAAGTTTCATCTCAATGTATAGATAAGTTCTGTAAGGTGACATACTTTGATTGCGGGTGAAGATCATCTGATCCGACACTCAAGGCTCTATCGCCCCTTCAATGATCCAATATCGGCACAAGTCCATTTCCATCTTCTCTCTGCCGCACACTATAATAACAATGCTATCCTCTAAGAAAACATTTCATGAATCTAGTATATATATTAAATTGAATCAAAACTCGAGTGGGATTCACATAAGACCGCAATTGAGCATAAGTACAACAATCATGTAATAGTCTCTCTCTCTCTCTCTCTCTCTCTCTCTCTCTCTCTCTCTCTCTCTCTCTCTCTCTCTCTCTCGAGAAAATATTGGGTGCAGCTGTGGTAGCCACCACAACAAATCTCAAGTCCATTCCATGGGCAACACATGTCGCTTAAGGACCCATCTTTCAGAAAATCTACAGCCTCCTCTCTCTCTCCTTTGTTTCTCTCTCTTCTTCACCATTTCTTTGTCTTTTTTTTTTCCACTTTTTTGTTTTCTTTTCTTTCCCTTTGGCTTATAGCCAACCGATCACAAATGAGGGCCAATCATGGCCCTCACTTGTGTTCGGTCATGGCCCTAGCCTATGACCGGTGAGGGAGTTTTCATCAAATTTGGTGAGGGTGGGGTCGCCCTCGCCTAGATCTAGCGAGGATTTGGGAGGCGATGACATCGGTGAGGGTGTCATGGCCCTCACCGGCCACAAGCAAGGATTGCTTTCGTTGGATTTGGTAAGGGTTCCACCCTCACGGTCAAGACGAAGGTCGTCCTCACCAAATCTGGTGAAGGTTTAAGAGGCAACAACATCAGAGCTGTAAGGGACCTCGAGGATGCAAGGGCTAAGGGAGGGCTCATGGTCATAGATGATGAGGGGGAAGAAGGGCTTGGGCTTGTTCTTGCGAGGGTGAAGACGGTGGTGGAGGAGAGGGCGAGACAAGGCAAGTCAAGAGAGAGACGCAGAGAACACATGGTGTCGTTTCATCCGACGGCGGGAGCAACGGACGAGGTGGATGCAGAGGCAGTGACGTTGTTCGTCAAATGGCGGGCTCCGTTGTGAGTTGGAACAGTTGCATAGTAAGAGAGAAAAAGAGCAGAGTGTGAGAGAGAGAAGCGCGAACGGGGGAGAGAGAGAGATAGAGAGATAGAGAGAGACAGAGAGCATGGAATTGAAATTAAAAGAGAGAAGGCTTCTAGCTTGTAATGGGTCGTATTGCCTAATGAATGGAGTGAGATTTTTACATGTTGGAATCCTAGCTCTACCTAATATTTTCTCATGTTTCTATTCTTGTATATCTCCACACATGAACTAGGAATGAAATACACAAGGAGTACCTAAACCTGACACAAGTGAACACTTTAGTGTCAAAAGTTTCAAAAGATATACTTTAAGTGTAACTTTTTTTTTTTTTTTTTGAAAAGTTTGACACTTTAGTGCCAAGTCTAGCGAGAGTAACTACAAATCTGGCGTTATTATTATTATTTTTTAATAATATATGTAATCTACATGGCTCATTAGAAGCCAACTCAATAATGATCTAGCAAAAATGACATTGTTTGGTCCCAAAATTGAATTTTAATATAAGTATTAATTATAATAAATAAATAAATAAGAAATATTTGCAGCAAGCTTTGACGAGGGCTTGCATAGCCCTCGTTACCGCCGCCATCAGCCCGGCAATGGGCCGACAACGATGGGGTGAAAATTGGCCAAAGTCATCAGGCCCTAAATAGTGACAGGGTTGCCATAGCCGCAACGGCCCTTGGCACCTCTGGGTAAGGGCCAGCAACCCTCGTCCGATCTAAGGAAGGCCCATGACCCTCATCCCAGACCTGGGCGAAGGCTTGTAGGCCCTCGTCAACAATTGGCAAGGGTCGCCAGCCACTACTTAGGGCCTAATGACCCCGGCCAACCATCGTCCCACCAAGCCAAACCTTTCTAGCAACATTGGGGCAATGAGCCCTCGCCAAACCAGTTCCCCTTCTTCTTCTTCTTTATTTTGGTTTTTTAATTTATTTTAAATAATATTTATATTAAAATTCAATTTTGGGGCCACATCAATGTCAAAGCAATGTCGTTTTGCACCTTTCTAGCCATGTCAACACGAAAAACAACGTCATTCTGTGCTTATCTCACCAGAAAAATGCCACGTCAACAATTTAGCCAAAATTTCTCACAGTTGACACTTAAGTGTTCTATTTTTCTCCTATTTTGGTACTTAAGTGCACCTTTTGAAGCTTTTGGCATAAAATGTCCCACTGTGCCAAATTTTGACACTCTAAGTGTCTGCACCTCCACGAACTAGTACTAATTGCCTCACATGAAACTTAAAGTTCGAGCATCATGTTCAACTCAAGAGCATGAATATCAATATTCTCCTTAAAAACGTAATCATAATTGCCCAACTAATCACACGCACCGACAGAAAAACGTTGATGGGGAAATAATTGAACCGTCCACTAACCGAGGTGACAAGGTATAACAATCATAATAAACAGTTATACTATAGGCAATGAACTAAACAAAACTTCAAGCATTAGAGATGTGGAATAAGATCAACATGCATATTTATTCAAAAGTTATACTTTTCTTAAGACCAACAAATTTATTGGCTCTCTTTTTCGTCTCTGTACCTTTGAACAAAAGATGAAATTCTGATGAAACATTTAATCTCATATGGATGAAGTACGGCTCGGATACCATTAATATAAGCAAATTATTAATTACTCATAAGTACATAACGGAACAAATATACGTCCAACCATAGATGCCAAAGAGTAAGCTTTAGATGAAAAGCCCATAAAACCCACTTCATAGACGTTTTCAATTGTGGAAGCACGAACACATAACCAACTCCTAATGAGGAATTTGGAGTTTTCTAGTCTATATCTTATCGAACTTCTAAAACGTATTAGATTGATGGAGAATCACTTAATATATTGGCTAGAGTAAGAACCAATATCCTAGGTTTGATTGGGAATAAAATAATGCTTTCTACCAGGAGAGCACTACTTGAACATATAGACTTTATTTATAGGTAGATGGATAAGGGCTTAACCTAATAATCATCACATTACTTTGTGTCATCAACTTGAATTACTACTCTAGAAATAATTGAGTGTTGCCTATTCAGATATGGTTACGTCCTAGTGAAGAGGTCCACATTTCCAATTATTAATTCCTACTGACCAGAACATGTGGCCTTTACAAGTAAGTTTTAGGTTTTCATGCACAAACTAAGAGTGTGTTTGTTTGAGTGAAAGTCTTTTTTGAAATTAATTTTTCGGACTTTCACCCGTTTGGTTTATCAAAAATGTCTAGTCAACCGAAAACAATTTATAGTTAATGAAAATATTCATGCATAAAATTAGGAAAGTGAATTTCTAAATTTAAAAAGATGAAAACACTTTTCAAAATTACTCCTATGGATTTTTTAAAATTTAAAAAAAAAAAAATCTTTTCTTTTTTATCTTTTCTTTTCTTTCTCCTCCCACTAGCCACCGAGCCATGGGGATGGTTGGTGATGGGGATGGTTGGTGATTGGTCACAGGTGCGGTTGGCAAGCTCAATCCTCGCTTGAGGCTAGTGAGCTTGCCGAGACCTCGGCACCGGCAAGGTCGAGCCTTGCTTGTGGCCTATAGCTGGCCATCATCGATGCCCGACAATCAACGAAGGAAGAAGGAAAAAAAAATTATATAAAAAAAAATTATATATATATATATATTCAATTTTTCTTTTTTTACTAGAGTTAAAATCATAAGATTGATATCATTTCCAATGATATCTAAACACCGAAAAACATTTTTGGTCACATATCACCAAACAAAGAAAAGTATTTTCCTTTATCATTAAATTTATCCCCAAATAAATGCACTTAAGTAACTTTCTTCAATAATACTTTTAAAATAAAAAGTAAAAAGACAAATCTTAGAAAATAGAGCATAAGTTTTGATCTATTTTTCTCGTTTACTCTCAAAGAGCTTTTAGAGAGTCGTAAGGGAAATCAAATGAAAGATATTTTCTTAATTAATTCTTATGGGGCTTACTCGAATGTAATCAAGGTCGGAAAACATTTGCGAATGAGTGTGATTAAGGGATTGTAATCACCTCTTTGCTAATTATTATTTAACTATCTCGTCAATCTTTTCGTGGCACACCCCTGAACCATGTATGTTCACTATATCAGCTTTACTTTTTTTGCATTTATTTCTCACTCAAATTGCTTTATTTTTGTTTGTTCTTTCAACTTTGTATAACAACTAATTGAGACCCTATATTTTTAGTCTTTCTAATCAAGTCCTTCCACTTAACAAAATATCTAATCTCTCGATATTGGCCAAATCCAACTGATGTTGTCGTAAGAGGAAGCCAAAGAGTAAGGTGAATTAAATATTACTTATGTGGACACCCATCCAAAGGTCGAAGATAGTGAATGGATCAAATGTTTATTCTCCCACCAATTCCCTATCCACAGTGGGTCTTTACCTATGCAATTTTTAATTTAGGTCACGTGCCGGCTTTTTTCAACAACCATGTCAGTTGGATTAGGCTAGATTTCACGTTAAAAGGACTTGATTAGAAAAATTGAAAGTATAGAGACTTGATTAGAAAAGTAGTTAAAGTACGAGGATGAAAAGTAAAATAATTTAAAAAGAAGATATGAGAGAGAGAGAGATGCGGTGGCCTTCATTAAGTAACTGTGCCAAGCCTTTTGACAAGACAATTAAATTGGGCTAATGGGCCAAGGTCCAAGAAACTAAATCTATTGGATCCACATGCATAGACTCAAATTTGGACCCATCCAACCAACCTTCACGCAGAGGTTGATTTGGACCAATATCAAGATAATAAGATATTATTGTTGTTTCGTACGAAACATCTCCACAACTTTTCCGATAGATGTCCAGCTGGTCCACAATGAAGGACATGATCAGCCATCATGAATAACCTGAGCTTCTTCATATTTTTGAACGAGTTTGCATTCAAGATCAAGTCGTGTACATCAATCTTGTCTAGTTTAATGCCTTCAATGGCATCTGTTCCCTGTTAGAGACAAATAAAAGTAATTATGCATATTAGAAGCACTTGAAAATAATTATGCATATTGAAATAGGCCAATAAACTCTTACCAAATTTTGACTAAACAATTGTAGAGCATCCTCGTGACACCATATTCTGCTTCGCTTGCTAGGATTTTCAGGGCTCTCTCGAATCACAATTCTTCTACCAATTTCTCGAAGCATATCATGCATCCAAATTTTGTTATTTTCATCAATGTATATGAGAGAATTTTGAGCCAAGATCTCAATACCACTATTGGCATGGACACAGCATTGATCTAGGGACCTGATTATCTCTTCTTTGTCATATCCATTAAGAAAACATGCGATGTCGAGAAAAATCATCCTCTCGTTGGCCTCTAAGCCATCAATGGCAATCCTCAGTATTTGATGAACCTTTCCCTGAGGAATTTCTTTCAATCGATCAAAAGCTCCTTGCCATTCTTCAACACTTTTGCCATTCAAGAAAGAACCCATCACGGTGAGTAACAAAGGAAGCCCTTTGGAAAAACTAGTGAAGCAATTTGAGAGCATCTTATAATCAATTTTGGGATATCTTTCTTGGAATGCATTCCAACTAAAAAGCTCAAGAGCTCGATCATCATTTAGTGGTCTTACCTTATAGATTTCCCCGTGTAAACCGATTAAGGTTTCTTCATGTTGAGGGATAAAAATGACTCTACTTCCCAAGCCTAAGTTTATTGCATCGATCAGCTGGCTCAGTGGCTCTGAGAACCCTTCAGCATCATCAAATACTAACAAAACCCTTTTGTTTTGGAGCTTACTCTTCATGAGGTTTATTACTATAGTAATATCGTTGCCAAGCTCAGAAACTCCACCACCAAGAATGTCACCAAAAATGGTCTCCTGCATTTTGACAAGGCCGTCTCGGCTCGAGATATCCTTCACGTCCGCAAGGAAGCAACTCCGATCAAATTGATCTGCAATTTGGTGGTACAAAGCTCTCACAAGCGTCGTCTTACCTATTCCACTAGTCCCGGAAATTCCCACGATTCGGACCTCCTCAACCTCTAACTTGAGAAAGGAGCACAAGGTTTGTACTTGAGAATCTAACCCGACTGAATGGAAAGCAAGCAGGTTTGTGCATGAGCGGCTCAATCTTCTTGAGATTTTCTCCACAATGGAATTGATGAATTCAGCTTCAAATCTGCAAATTGTCATAACTGAAGGTGTGACTCTAGTCGTGCTAACAAAAGATGAAGAACAATAAGATTACATTCTAGAATTTAGGATTATCGTCCATATAATCTAATTTAATGTCCCATATCCAATCCACTATAATAGAAATTAGTGGGCATGTGAGAGGTTGACATGTGCTCTCATAATATGGCACATCTCCCTCTTTTTCATATTTGACTTTCCTTATTTTTCTTGTTCTTATTTTTTACTCTGGAAGATGTCTGGACTTGCCCACTTTCTCTTTAATATTAACGAAAATAAGGCATGAGACATCTGAGAACCTCCTATATAAAAAGAAGCTCGTACCATTTGGGTAAACTCGTTTTTTCGTTTAGTTATGAAATACAAAATATGAAATGTGGGTCAATACTTTATCTTCCTTCAACGCTTAACAGAAGTTCTTTTACCGTTTTATTTAGCTGAAAACTTCGAATTTGCTATATGAGGAGCTAATCAGCATATCAGGAAAGTGATGGAAGATAAAAGACAGTATTAAGGAGTGAACTATAATACCACGTTATAAAATTCCAACTCAAAAACTTAAATGGATAAGTAGTAAAAGACCACACATATACATAAAGCATATAAATTCTATAATCATGGGATACTTCAACAAAGATCAAGTTCTATGGTTTCATGCATAAAATAAGTGACTTCCTTTAGGAATCCTCTCAGGGAAACATTCAAGGAAGAGAGAAAGTCAGTACCTGTCTCCAAGAGGCCAACCAGTAAGATTGCCAGCTTTGCGGAGAGCGTCTCTCCACCTCCGGACCTTGTCAGCATTCTTCTGCCCGAAACCCTTCTCGCTTTGACCGATCCGTGTGAACTGTCCAGACTGCTCGCGCATCTCTCTAGGGTCAACATCTACAAAAATAAGGAACACCAACTGGCCTTTCTTTTCCTTGCACTCGAGGATCTTATCCAGTTCATCCAGACACCACGGCGAGGAGACAAAGGTCTGAGAGATGACCACTATGGCGCTCCTTGATTGCTCGATTGCTTCATTGATTGCTGGTGCAATCTCTAGTCCTCTTTCCAGACTACAGTCAACAAAGGCCTTTATCTTTTTCCGCTCGAGAGCATCATGGAGATGGCTCACGAAGTTGCGTGTATCAGCCCGTTTATAGCTGATGAATGTGTCGTGAACCCACCTACGGATGAAGGAGAGAGGCAAGTAGAATTGTGGCTTGGCAGTTAGGCTATTTTTGAGAGAAGAGAAGTGGCGTGGAAAGAAAGAGGGCAAAGAGATAGGAGGGGATTGCAATTGGAACTGTGATGTTCTTTTGTTTAAGAGGCTTGGATACAATGGAGGAGGAGAAAAGGGAGGTAAAAGCTTGCTCTTGAGTTGGCCAAATTGGATCGTCATCTTTCTAGATTTTGCCATTGAAAGACCCCCGAAATCAATGTAAAGAAAGAGCTGTACCGAGTTGATCACGAGGCAAGCTCCCTTGACCTATTTATAAAGGAAGTTCGAATTCATCACGATGCGTCCCATCCATCACTCTCCCTAAAAGACCATAATATTTTTCCGTGAGATATCGCCATCTGTATCACCTTTTGTTGGTAGTTTGAACCGCACTTGGGTGCAGCTGCTGATAGAATCGGACGCAAACCAAACAGAAACAACATGCCATTGGCGAACACAAGTTATTAAAGTGAAAAAGAGAAGCTATTACATGCAATGTGCTGTCAATATACCTTATAACAAAGTAGCTTTCGGATAGTCCTACGACATCTTTTGTCGCAAATAGACGAAAAAGACGGGTAATTCTGGGTAAGTTCCTAACCAAGTTATTGTCGGAATAAATTCTCGAGAACCCCAGAAAAAATCACAAATGTATTGAGGCTTTCCAGATTCGTCCCAGCCATACCCACTCGTGTACTGCAACTAACCTAAATTCCCAACAAAGTGAAATACTGACCAAATAACTAACAAATTTGAATGGGAAGATACCAATGAGAAAAGAATGTCCACTTGTCCAACACTTAGCAAAACTCCAATGGTGATTTCTCCAAGGGCCTGAAAAGCCATGGTGTTGGCTTTTATATGCAAAGCACATTTTTCGCCCACGCTTGATTTCTAGCCACAACACTAATAAGAAATCCTTCATTTGGAAGAGTTTTGATAAAGATTCGAACATGCTGCAAAAAGGTACCAATTGGATGATCTCAAATGGAGACTCACACAACCTTATATGAGCCGGCTACACGGTGTAGTCTAAAAAAGCGTTCGAATTTGAGCATAGAAGAGGACAGGAAAGGAAAGTCCAATATTGGACTTTGACCAGCCAATGTGCTTCAGAGAAATAAATAAAATAAAATAAAGAAAAGCTTGGCTGGATTCTGCTTCTTAATCCTAGTCAGCGTGGGTTTCTTTGACTCGGTCAACAAACAACGATGGGTCAGAGAAAGAATTAAAAGAGACGGAATTATTCCCTACAAAAGTCGGTCTGGGTTCTTAAGGCAGCATGCATATTTATTGGAATAATTGCTCGCGTGCATATATATTGAAATAATTGCTCGTGGCCATGAGGTTGTTTAGTTGATTGTGAAGAAATCACATAAATTTGATGTCCAGTTTATTTTCTTGTTCTGTTTATTTTGTTATTCGATCGCTCGTTTTCTACAACACTCCTATCACAGATTCAACAAATACTAACATCTTGCTCTTCAAGCTTCCCAAAGCCAGAACGTGGAATTTGCTTCAGCAGCGCCTCCCAACACACGAACATATCATTGTTGTTTTGTGCGAAGGGCGTCCGCAGCTTTTCCAAAAGATGGAGGTTGCCATTGGACATTATAAATAGCTTAAGTTCCTTCGTATTTTTGAATGAGACTAAATTCAAGGTCAAGTCTTCTTCATCAACCTTTAATGCATTCAATGGCATCCATTCCCTATTAGACCGAAATAAAAATTAAAAAAAAATCAAATAATGATATGAAGAGAGTTCATTTTCTCAAAAAAGCCTAAAATAAACATTATTTTAAATAAAGACCTAAAATGACTAAGTTGGTCCCAAATAAAAGCTAGAGATCGCCAGTCAGCCAAATGCTCATTAGCAAGCAAGCACTTGATATTTCAAGCAACAAAGTTAGGGACATTTTCATCTAGAGATGTTTCCTTCTTCTTCTTCTTGTGGGCTTTTTCTTTTTGTTTCCATTCTCATCTCCTCCTTCTTCGTCCGTGGTTGTCCTCTTCACTGTACCTACAAATCCCACCATCACTCGAGAATAAAGATGAACAGGATGAATAAATAGTGAGAGGCAAAAAACAAAAAGCGAAGATTTCCAATACTCGAGAAGTGAAGATTTCTGATGCTCAAACTTAGGGCTTTGCAAAGGAAATTGCCCAAACTAGATCGAACTGGCAAATTTTGGTTAGGTCCCAAGGGGCGCCGGTCCAGTTCCGAATTTCCTAAAATTGAAACCAGTGAAATTGGCCTAGTTCTCATTTCCATCCTTGGAATCGCTCGGACCAGACCAATTATTTTCTAAAGCTCTAATTTTATTTCTTTAAAATTATTAAAGAAACAATTTTAACTCTTAATTATTAAGAGTTTTCTAAATGTTGTTGAAATGCAAACATTTATACAAAAAGCCAAGAGAGGCATGCTTTGATTGGAGCAAGACTTGGTGGGTTTTATACACAAATCCTCTCACATTTTTTGTATGCCCATTCAATATGGAACTCTTGGCATTCACTAAACACGATAATAGAGAAAAGTCAAAAGTCCTACATTGAGAGTGTTTGCTTAGAAGGTTGGATTCCACAAGAGACTAGAGAGACAAGCTACAAACAAGAGTCCCGCATTGAATAGAGGGGTTGTGCATAAAAGTCAAGTTATACTCCAACCAAAGGATGCCTTTCTTGGCCTTTTGGCTAAGATTAAGTATAATATTAGTCAGGTGTGTGAAAAGTTGACACAATTTGAAGCATTTTGATCTTTTGATTAAAGAACAAATGCTTTTAAAAAAAAAAAAAATTTAAAAGGGGGGATGGGAAATAGATTTATTATCGGTTTCCTTGAGCAATCTGGAAATCGGACCAAACCAACGATCTCGACTAGCCGGATCAGTTCGCAGTCCTAGAAATGGGGAACCGGTCCTACCGATTTGATTCCTGAACCGAGAACCGATCACCCCTGCTCGAACTTAGATCTGGGAGTTGTCTCTTAGAAATGTCTTGTGCATGGTGGTTTGAGGAAGAACAAGACCGCACCAAGGAGGAAAAAAAGAATGACAAGAGACCAAGATCGCACCAAGGAGGAAAAAAAGAATGACAAGAGACCATCCCCTTCATTTGCATCTTCATGTGCAACTTCATCTACCAAATGTTGCCTAACCACTTGTAGAGGGTTTGCCGAGCACTATTTTATCACTATTCGTCTACCTATTTCTTGAAGCAATCATGCATTTATATTATATTATTTTCATCAATGCATAGTGACTTTTAAGCGAGAACCTCAATCCCACTCTTGGCATGGATACCACATTGATTTAGGAACTTGATAATCTTTTCTTTGTCAAATCCATTTAAGGAAACACGCTATATTGAGAAAAACTGTCCTCTCGTTGGCCTCGAAGCCATCGGTAACAATCCTTGTTCTTTCATAATCGATTCCCTAAGGGGTTTCTTTCAATCCATTAAAAGTTCCTTACCATTGTTTAATGCTTTCCCTGTTCAAGAAAGAACCCATCACGGTGAGTCCTAAAGGAAGCCTTTGGAAAAATTGGTGAATCAATTTAAAAGCATCTTATAATCACTTATGGGATATCTTTCTTGGAATGAATCCTAATTGAAAAGTTGGAGAGCTTGATCATCGTTCAGTGCTCTTACCTTATAAATATCCCTAGATAGATAGATTATGGTTCCTTCTGGTCGAAGGATCAAAATGACTCTACTTCCTAAGCCTAAGTTCATTGCCTTGATCAGATGACTTAGAGGCTCCAACAACCATTCAACATCATCAAGTACCAAAAAAAAAAAAAAAAAACCCTCTTGTTGTGAAGTTATTGCTAAATGAATATCATCACCAAACTTTGAAACTCCATCATCGAGAATGTCACCGAAATGGTCTTCTGCATTTTAAGGTGGCCATCTTAGATCGATATATCCTTCACATTGACTAGAAAGCAACTCCGACTAAATTGATTTGCAATTCGGGGCACAAAACTTTCACAAGTGTAGTCCTTCCCACTCTGCTAGCGCCAAAAATTCCCACTATTCGGATATCCTCAACCTCTAATTGGAGTCATGAGTACAAGGCTTGTAACAGAGAATCTAACCTAACATGTTGGAAAGTAAGCAGCTTCGTGCGGAAGCTGCTCAGTCTTTTTGAGATTTTCTGCATATGGGATTGGATGAATTCAGCTTCAAGCCAGCAAATTATCAACAATTAAATGTGTGACTCTAGTTATTCGTGCTAATAAAAGATGAAGGAAAGTCAATAAGATTTTCTCCACAATAGATCGGTCGAGTGCAGAGTGAAGAGGCGATGTCCCAATGTAATCGTCACTGTCGAAGAGCCCAACATCTTCTCCATCATATCATATTTTCCTTCGGTAATAAGGAACATCGGATCAGGCCTTGTCCGACCCAAGGGATAGGTATAGGGGCTTGCATTGACTGTTGCATTTGGTTCAGCCCATCACCTTTTTCTTTTTTATTATTATTATTACTGTTTCATCATAATTGCTCTCATAACGTGATATTTCTCACAAAAAATCATTCTTTAATTTGGAAAAAGAGACAAGGGTTATGTGTCAACTCTGAATAGAAGATATCTTATGTAGTAAGGAATTAAACTTCTTTAATGTAAACAATAATGTACAATCTTAGATCAAGTTGAAATTTAATCGATGAAAAAATCCAAAAGTTACATAATCAATCTCAAACTATGTTAGAATTTAATTGACTGCACAAGCTAAGAATAGTGAGATACAATGTTCAAATTCAATAAACGACAAGGTATTAGTATAGAGAAACAGCAAAAATCTAATCGATAATGGGAATCTAAAAGCTATAACTAAAAAAATTTAAAATTTTGTGCAAGGGTTCCTCATTGGATAATTGGTGATACTTATAATAAATATGTGATAATCGCTCTTCGACTGTGCCCAAGGGTTGTGTTTTCTCAAGTACCTTCCACTGGTTATGCCCAAACTCCTTTATTCTTGTGAACTCATCTTGCCCATGTTTTACATAACCGTCCACATTGTGTATTGACTATTGAGAATTGTACAATTATCGATAACCATTCCATCACTATGTTTCTGAATGGCAATTGTTCCCTCTACCACGTGCATCTTCGACATCAACCGTCTTGGCAATTTGAATAATACTTAAAACATTTCTAATGAAAAATTGCCGTCAATGCTTGTATAGGCGGCCATCAACCATCTGTCATCATTTTTCAATGGCTGGATACGTGGCATTAAAATATATTACTGTCGATTGCCAAGCATCTGTTTATGTGTTTGTCAACGGCTTAATATATGTGAGATGACATCCAGACATTACTCACGTGATTGTTGCTTATTTCTACCTAAATACTGCATATTTCTTGCCCTCATGCTAAGTACATGTATGTTGATAACCAAATCAACTTTAAGTGCGAATAATTACTAAGCTAATAAAATGAATCCATTAATAAAGTAAACAAGAAAGAGATTCTCGAGCTACGTATAGCACATTATCGTTTTCTTCTACCCTCCTTTTTGAATATTGGGATGCTGTTGCCACACAATACTTTGCTAAATTAAAGAAATTAATTGATGACGGATGAAAATTCTAGGCATAGATTGTTGTCAGTCACAAAACACTGTTGATTGGTACTTGGGTTAAATACGGCTTTAGTCTTCTAAGTTTCAGCATTTCTGCAATTTAGTACTTTAACATTCAATTTGTGCCATCAAATCCTCTACCTTTGTCAATTTGCGCGATCTGATCTTCGAAATTTTATTTTATGCAATCAAGATAAAGAGTGAACTTAAAATATAATAGCATTAAGTGCAATATGAGTAATCAAAGTAACACATTTCAGTCAATTGAATTTCTTACTTATATTTAACCAAGTACAATTTGTTTTTCTATGATGAATGGTACTACTGTTATATAACGTGTCATGATCTTTTATTAGATAATACATGTGTTTTTCTCATACTTTGCGATCTTTAGTGACTCATTATCATTAAAGATTGTCCGAGATTAGAAAAGAAGTATGGAGGAGATTAAAAAATTTTGAGGTGTTGAGTCTTTACCAGCATAAAATCTCATCAACTTGTGTGGAATAAGTTCATTGATTAACAAGACTAAAGCTACAAAACCAGCTCCACCTTGCAGACAGATTCCAATGGGGTAAATGCTATAAGCAGCCTTTGACCTGCAACGCTTCTTTGTGGAACAATGCCAGAGTACAATTTTTTGACAGATTAAACATCTTAGTTCAAAACTTTCAGATGTAAACAAAAATGTGACCTCTTTGGCAAAGATGAAGACCAGTGAGAAGAGCAAATTGAATAGAGCTAAAATGCCAAAGAACCTAACCCGATGTGACGTGAACTTGTCCATTTCTCCTTCTTTGTTCCAGATGGACGAGGAACATCAACGAGGGTGAAAGCCATGTGCTGATGCAATTTAGCTTTTATATAATGTGAAAATACCTAAAATGTTTCAATGTTGACATTGTCACGTATAACATTCTTATTATTTTCTTTATTTTCAAGACTTAAAAGTAATGTTGCCATATTATTTTTTTTTGGTCGAAGTAATGTTGCCATATTCAAATAATGAAAAAGGGTTGGATTTGCTTTGAAACTTCAGTTTTTTTTTTTTTTTTTTTTTTTTTTTGTGAATTATTTTCATCATAAAGATATACTCCTTTAAAAATCTACACATAAGGAAGATAGGTGAATTCCGTGGAATATCATGAGTAATGCGTGTGTCTATGTGATCCTGGTTACAGGTGAAACCAAGTCAAGTTAATCGATCGTAGCTCGGCTAAATAAGTATTCAAGATCAACTTGCCGAATTTCAGGTCAATTTCCAATTTGAGCTACTCGAGTATCCTATGGCGCCAAGTTCAAGCTTGTCAATACTTAGTTTGATAGGCTTGTGAATCGAGTTTTCATTACTTTTAAAAATATATTCAATAATTAGAAAAATAGAGACAAGATACTTAAAATGACACAACACTAGAGCTTTATACATAAATCGACTGTAGTTGAGTTGAGCTTGAGAATCTTGATTTTCTAATCGAGTTGAACTTGAGCAGGACAATTAATACTCGATTAAGTCAAACTTGGTGATTTGCACAATAATACCAGGCGCTGTACATGACGAGTATCCATCTTTCCTTATCAGAAGAGAATTGTTGAATTTAACCAGAAAAGAAAACGATAAGCTAGTAAGCTAATAAATATGCAGGCCCAATTTATGTTCTGATGCCAAAGGTAAGGATTATGCATAAAAAGATCAATTTTGATAGGAGCTGAACTGCCTAGTTTTGTGCAAATCTGACTTCTGTATAAGGCGTGCAAAACGCAGTCCAACCGGGCTCGTGCTTATATGTTCGTATCGATTTAACAAAAGATGATTATCCACACCTTATAAGTTAAAGATGGTCATCGCACCAGCACGTAGATGTCACTACCATGCAAGATGTTTTATTGGATGAATACCAGTACCCGATATGAGTCGCCAAGCGAATTCACGGGGTTTATTGGATTCATTACAATGTGTACATAGTTTAGCTTCGAGATTCTATGGAACCGCTCCAGCTTCAGCCGATCAAATTCGCACCATTTATTCACTCGGAGGAAGGAAACCCGTGATAAGCCGGTTCATCTGGATCGTGTCGGTCCACTCCTTCGACACCCCTGAGCCAGAAAGCCTGAGAGAAAGAAGCTGCGCCCTCCGGAATGTCGTCCACCACCCGCTCGTGACCTCTCGGGAAGTATATCCCCGTTTTCGGGTGCGGCACCCAGTGTGGACCATGCTCGTCGGGCTCATCAGATTGATCACCATCACTCATCTTTTCTCTGGGTATTTCCAGCTTCTTCATCAGCGTGAATGCACTCAAGAATCGCCTATCTCGCTTTGCATGCCTAGAAAATTAGATTTTGCTGATATTCAGGTCATTTTGTCAAGGATTTGCTGCTTAACTTTGAATCCAATGAGCGAGGGAGGGGGAGAGAGAGAGAGGGGTTTTGCAAGTGTAACTCACAATTCCACATGCACATGAACGGTGCTCCGGACCCACGAGAAAGTATCTCGCGGAGCGTTTACAACACGACTAGTATGAGATATTTCGCATACTTAGCCGTACCATCAATCACATTCAACAGTAGTTGCAAAGATCTCACCTCATGCTGCCCCGAAATGAATAAATGCAAGGCGATTGCGCCTTTCAGGAGAAACTGATCGGATCGTCTCAAGTATTAAGCTGAGAACACGTATATAAGAAGGGAAAAAATTGTAGGATAACTCGCTTTATCATTCCTAGTTCCACATGCCACCCGACGTAACTTCTTATCTAGTAAATCGCTCGAACGCCGGCTTAATCAAGCATGATAGCTATAGCCTATTTAGGCTCTCGTACCTGACCACCAAATGTTTCGTTTTCACAACAGTCGCCGCCATCGCCGCAAGCTAGTGATTCCGGAGCCGGTATGCAAGGGTGTCTTTCGGGAACAATACTTCGAGAGATCAGGACCAATTCGGTTGAAGAGAGGTGCGACGCTCGGGCCCTTTTTATAATGTGTCCCACGCGTTCCAGAGATTCCAGGTGCTCCCGCCACGACAAAAGCATCGTCAGTGCAAGGACTACAGTATCAGTTCGATCGTTATGCAACTGGTGCAGGTTTGTGTCAAAAAGCGCACACTCACAAAGCGAAAGGTGCAAAGGTTAAAGCTACTTCTATTTAAGAAACAAGAGGTTCTTGCGATCTGTGGTCCTTAACGATTGATCGTCCATTATGGAGCGAACATCTTCTGCAAAAGACTAAATATTTGAGCAGCTGAATTTCACCTTTTTGCTTTGTTGAACTTCAGAATATTTAAATTTCAACATCATGCGAACGTGTCATTGGTTGATTTAAGGCATTTCGTGTGCGTCCCTTGTGTGTTCGGGTAGTGTGATGTGATTGCCATTACCGGTACATTATCAATGCATACTTAATGAGAAATCGTGATTAGCTGAATCCGCGAGAACATGGAAGGGAAGAGGAATAAGAATCTAACTATAGGAATACAGGCCAAACAGTTCTTCTCAATTTAGGGCGCATTCAGTAACCATTTTATTCCCGAGAACAATTTCTTATCAGAAATTATTCCTTTTTATTCTATTCCCGGAAACAATTTTTAAACATTTTAAGTTATTTGGTAACTGTCTAAAAATTTTATTCCCGAAATTGAATTGCGTTTAGTACCATTCTGAAAATTTCTAATCCAAATTATTTTCTTTTCATTTTTTTAATAATTTTATTTCTTTTTTCCTTCTTTCTTCTTTTCTTTTTTTTCTTTTCTTTCTCTTCTTCTTCTTCAAGGTTTGCCGGTCGCCGGTCTTGGGATGACCGGCGACCGGCTAGACGAGGACCAACGACTTCGCCGGAGCGTCGCCAACCCTTGGCGAGGCCGCACCTCGTCGGCCAAGCCTTGCCATCGGCTGGGTGAGCTTAGCTAAGCCTGACCAGGAGAGGCTCGTTAATGGCCGAGGGAGGCTTGAGCAAGGCCCGCCTAGCCAGTAGCAAGGCTTGGCCTCACCAGATCTGGCAATGCCAAGCCTCCGACAAACTTGTCGAACCTCACCCAACCGGTTGCCAGCGACCAGCAACGGCGGCGGCTACCGTTGAAGAAGAAGAGAGAGAAAAGAAGAACGAAAAGAAAGAAGAGTAAAGAGAAGAAAAAAATAAGTTGGCTTGATTCTAAAATTATTTCCGGAAACAAATAATCAACTTTTTTTTTACTTCTCAATTATGTTACAAATCTACTTTCGAGAATAAAAAAAATAGAAATCTATTACCGGAAATAAAAATTTTACCAAACGGATTTCTGTTCCAAATTTACTGCCTAGAACAAAAGAATATAAATTTTTACTATTTAGCTAGTTGCCAAACACGCCCTTATTTGCTTTTACATAAACGATGAAGAGAAAGATACTCTTGATATAAATGTGCGAGGCATATGTTATGGTATGACGAAGGTGAACTTGATTCATTGCAAAGTAAAAGCAACTTAGGAAAATCAAAAACAAGCCGGATGCTGCGCTAGTGACACAAACATATTTGCGCAGTCATCCTTCTTGAGGAGAGGCTTGAGGCAAGTGCGAGCATGAACTTATCTTTTGAGTATAATCACATTCAAAGGAAACCCTTACCTCAAGCCTCTCCTCAAGAAGGATGATTTCATGTTGAGTTGGAATCGAGCTGTAACTAAGGAAACCCTTACCTATTCTATATATAGTCGAATAGTTCATGGGTAACTACATGAAAGACATTACAAGATCCAAGGGGTAATGTGCCAAATCAAGGGTCGTGTAGCGGAGAGGAGCATCTGCTTTGCACAGCAAGACCCGGTCAAACGCGTCGAATTCTCATCCTTCTTCTGCGCCCGAGCTCAAGAAATTCTCCAATGACCCTCTATATTTTCTCGGAATGGAATGGAATAGAAACCTGACAAGATGTCTATACCCCTGTAGTTCCTATCAAGGATTTCTGAAATCCTTAGTAATTACAAATAGAACTTAATAGATCTCGGCAGGAATTTTCAATTTTCGAAAGTAAGTACTGTGATGGAATTTCCCAGAAAACGAACAAAGAAACCTGCATCATTGCAGGAACTTGGAAGTGGAGCTCTGACACGTCTGTCGGTGAATCTACTTCCCTCGTTCCGTCCCATCTTTCTTTAAAGTAGAAACTCCGTTCCATGTGACTGCAAAATTAGATATTATCCATACTAATTAAATGAAAAATTAGATATTATCCATACTAATTAAATATAGAAAAATTGATCAAAAGAATAGCTTTGTGGGTTTAGCATCCTCTCTGTCACATCAATGGTGTTTTGGGCGGGGCTCTACGCAACCCATTATACCTTTCCTTGATCAAATCTTCCTCTACAGCTCCACTTCAATCCCATTCACTTCCATTTCTCCCTCTCTCTCTCTCTCTCTCTGGGCTCTACTCGATCGTTTCTCTTCCACAGTCTTGCGACTTGTGACGATTGTGATGGGGAAGCTCGCTTTTTGATGCCTAAAAGGTCCAATGCTCCTTCCCTAGTTGCCTAATTTCCACCGAATCAAAACCCCGGTTGATTTTTTTCTTCTGCCTGGAGGAAATCCACAGGCAATAGCGGAAGCAGCGGCGCCAACGCCACCAGAGGCACAAGAGCCGGGGCAGCCACCCTCTACCCGGGGCGCCGCAGCTGGAGGGCACCTCTAATAGGTATGTTGTGGAGGTGGCAAAATGGGTTTAAAACTCGTATTTTAATTCATATTTGACAAAATGGGTCATAATAGGTTGCAATGAATTATAAATAAAAAAAAAGGTTTAATTGGGTCATAAATTGATTGCCTAACAAATTAATGAGTTGATAACTAATCCATTTCTAACCCATATGAAAAATAGAAAAATAACCTCGTGGAGTTGGACTTAAAAGATGCCAAGCCAATTTTTTTGGGACTATTTATTTATTTATTTCCTTTTATTTCTTCTAAGTCCAACGAGGATCACTAGCCAACTCTTGCCAATCACAGGCAATGGCCCGCCAATCCTTGTCGGCCATAAAGGGTCGGCAACCCATTTTCACTCAATCCATTTATCAGTTCAATACTTTTAAACATTTTTATAAAGAACTACTTATAACTTGGTTGGATTTCAATTTTTTGAACCCATTTTCACTCAACCCTTCAAATGTCTAACAACCCATTTATAACCCACTTCAAAATATATGAGTAAAAAAAAAGTAGATGTATGACAAATTTTGACACCTCTAGTGACACGGAAGAGGAAAAAGAATCTAACTAGAGGAATATAAGCCAAGTAGCTCTTCTCAATTTATTTGCTTTTAAATAGAGGATACAGAGAAAGAGACTCTTGGGCTTTGTTTATTTCACAAAAAATATGGAAAATTTTTCAGGAAATCAATCTAGAAAAATGATAATATTTTCCGATGTTTGGTTGAAACATGAAAAAGAACTAGAAAAGATTTTCTGCCGTTCGATAAGGAAAATATTTTCTTCTATGCACTCCTTTTCTGTATATTTTTTATTTTTTTTTTTTTTTCACCAGCAACCTGCCGAGGAAGAAGAAAAATAAAAAGAAAGAAAAAGGAAAAAAAGAAAAATAATTAAACATAATTAAAAACTCAATTTTAAAAAAAATAAAAAAATAAAAATAAAAGGAAAAAGTATTTGGGGAAAGAAAGTAAATTGAAAAAAGATATGGAAAATGTTCTCCTCTACTTGAAAGTGTAAATCATTTTCCCCTATTTTGGAAGGCTTTTTTTTTTAATAAATGAAAAATATTTCTCTCTACCAATTCATTTTTTTTTTTATTGAACACTAAAATATCCAGAAAACATGTTCCTAGATTTGTTGCAAAACGAGAGCAGCCTTAATGTGATATATCACGATCTAACATGAACTCAATTCCATGCTACCTAAATGCAATTTAGGATAATTGGGAACGGCCAAATGCCACGCTAGTGACGCAAACATGTTTGCACAGTCGTCTTTCTTGAGGAGAGGCTTTCAGGCAAAGCGCAAGCTCTTAAACATACTTTCACCCCCAAGCTGGCTCACTTGGGTGACCTTATGACCAGCGGTATTATATATATTTTCTTTTGGTCGGAACCAGCGGTATTAAGACAAACGTTTTCTCACGAAAAAGAGCTACTACTGATCATCCACGAGCTCATTCGAGCACGAACCGATCATCGAGTATAATCACATTCAAAACATACAAAATCCTGGGGCCATCGATCTCACATTGAATCGCAATTGAGCCGTAACTAAGGAAACACTTACCTATTCCATATACAGTCAATTATTTCTTGGGTAACTACATCAAAGACATTACAAGATCAATGTGCCAAATCATGGGTCATGAAACACATCTAATTATCATCCCTCTGCACCCGAGCTCGAGTAAGTCCTAGACGTAACCAGTTAATCCAGTGATCAAACGCAACCTACCCACGAGAATCGAGTGTAACACAACCGTTTTATGTGACTGCAAAAGCGATTCCAGAATTAGCAGACAGAGCAGCTTTGGCAAGTTCAGCTTAGAATTCAGCCTCAGTGGACCAACTTCCTTTCAAGAGAATAATGTCAAGTTTCAATCAAGCTCTCTTGGCATACGAGCATATCCCTGTTGTACAGAATATAGATTAAAAAAACCGAGACATAGATATAGAGAAATTTTAAATAATTACTCCGTAGTAACCACAACATGCCACCGCTGATGCATTAAAAAGTCTAAACTTTGTAACCAAAACTCAAAATCCAAAAAAGTTTTAAGCAACTACGGGAAGATAATCTGTAAAATAACCACAGAGCAAGAACCAGCAATTTTTTCCACCGATATCTTCAACCAAAACACATGCCTGGCGTGCAAAATATTGCTCGACAAAATAGCCCCGTTTATCTACTTCACCTATTGGGCATTTAATTCCATCAGAGGAAATGAGGACTGATCAATCCTGCAATCTTAAGGAACCCAACTCGGTCTTTCCCGCCAAATATTTTCTCCAGCTTCTCATCACAAATTATGATCTTCTTGTTCTCGGGGTCCTAAAAAAGGGAAGCAAAACCAATACCATATCAGAGTCTGATTTTCTCCTTCCTACGAGACAAAGATGCGAGCAAGCATCATATCACACCAGTTCAACGTCCATTCAAGGGATAGCATTCCTTGGACACAAGCAGCATTGCACAGAATAAAATATAGTCGATTATAGCCTAAAACAAACAGAGCCTGAAAAAATAGGCATCTCAGCAGACACGTCAATGCAGAGCACGTTGAACATCACACCTGACAATGGAAAGAAAAAAATCCGCAACATTAACCAGCTAAACATGAGGTATGAAAACACAGTAGTTTCTCAAGAGCTCATAAATGGATATGTCTGTGGATGACAGCAAATGGATTGTGCATTACAAAACGAAGGTCTAGGATCGCTATCATTTAAGGCAAGAAATCCTCTTTAAAAACGCAAAATAGAAAAGGCAAACAGGGGACATATGAAACGTCATTTCTTTGCTCTCATCCTTTACACAATTCATGATTTTTCAAAAGTACTAAAACTTACTGTGGTAAGTGCTAAGGAACCCAAAGCTAGTGCTATCATGTTAAAATAGCCCTCTGGTAGAAATTGTTAAGGAAAAATAGAAAAATTGGTCAAAAGAATAGCTTTGTGGGTTTAGCAGCCTCTATGTCACATCAATGGCGTTTCGGGCGGAGCTTTTTGCAGCCTATTGCACCTATCCTTGATCAAATCTTCCTCCATAGCTCCACTTCAAACTAAGGGTGAGCATCGGTCCAGAGTTGACTCTAGACCGACCCTGGACCGGCCCAACCCTATCGGTCTTGGTCCGGTTCCCAGGGAGATTGGGGCAGTCATTGGTTCTAGAATTCCTAGATCAGCACTATACGAGTCAGTCATCGGTCCTAAGAGTTCCGGGTCAGTCTAACCCGAACCAACCTTAACTATAAATAATATAATATATATTATTTATAATTTTTTTGGTGAATATATTATTTATAATTTTTTATATAGAGAAAACCTTAAAATAAACAGCATCAACAACATTAAACAGCTCTTTAGTGAGGAGTTCAAGTAATTTTATATTATTCTTTAATAACCTAAGTTTTTAATGTCTTTTACGGCGTCAATAGTCATAATTTACGAATGAGAAAAATGTTTTTGTAATGAGTCATCACTGCATCCAAAAATGCACCTTATGGCATCCTCCTCTAGTATTCGTTATATGTTGTCTTATTTGTCCTATTAGACTTCAATTTGCTAAAATCGAAAAAAACAACTTCTCCGCTCGCCACTCGACACTTGCCTCGCTCACTTTGGGTCACTCGTGCCACTCGCCGCTCGATACTCACTTGGCTTGTTACTCCCCGCTCGACATTCGATACTCATTCTATTCAACACTCACCCCAGTTGACTCTCACCACTTGCCTTTCTTAGCTGACCTTACTCATCATCGAACCTATTAGGTCGATACGGTCCTTGGTTGCTCCTTCAAGCAATACAAAAAATGAAATAAAAAATTATTGGTTAGTCTTGGGTTGACCTTGAAACCAGATCGAACACATTGGGTCAATCCGGTCCTCAATCGCTTTTTTAAGGAGTACAAAAAAAGAAATACAAAATTATCAGTTGGTCCCGAGTTGACCCTGGAACCAGACCGAACCCATTGGGTCGGTCCGGTCCTCAGTCCCAAGCTCAATAGGGTCGGTCCTCGGTCCCAAAAATTGAAGACCAACACTATGCGGGTTGGTCCTAGGGTTAGGGGGTGGACCAACCCAACCCGGACCATGCTCACTCCTACTTCAAACCCATTCCCTTCCACTCTCTCTCTCTCTCTCTCTCTCGATGGGCTCTACTCGATCGTTTCTTGTTGACACCTAAATTTTGGCGACCCGATTAGTCATTTATGCCACAAAAATTAGGGGTTTAATTTTAACCCCTACAAAAAATTAATTACTTAATTGCATAGCATATAATTTTAGATGCGTTTATTTATTATTATTGCATTTGCACTGGGCTAGTGATGAATGGGCCCGAATTGGTGGTTATGAGCTTTAAATTGACAAGTTGGGCTAAGCCCATGAAACGAGGGAATTAGCCCGAGCCCGTTATTTTCTGATAACTGAAAATTAACTTATGAGGTTGACAATTTAGAGTTAGAGCCTTAATCGAAAAAGGTAACATATTCAAGAGGCTAGAGCTCTCAAGGGCCGAAGCTCTGTCTCTCTTCCTACGTGGTTCGGATGATTCCATCTCGATGCTTGGCAGTTCCCTTGATCATTAGCCGTTCCTTGTGTAGCCCCCTCGTCTGTGAAGTACGACACCGGTGGTTCCTATTTGGTGTATATACGCTTCGATCAGCATCACAGCGGGTGACCACAATTGAATCAAGAGCAGACGGTGATTGTTGGATTATTCAATGGCCTGGTCGAAGTAAATGACAAGTTTCGAGTAGGGGTTTCTGGTCATGATCTCCACGGCTTGGGCAGCAAATTCGGTGACCAAACATTTGGTCAAGCACACGCACGTGAGAATAAGTTCTCCCTATCGCCATCATTTCTCTGCAATATCTTGTCCCCACACCTTGAAGTTTTGTTCGCACATTTCTCAAGCCGCGAGATACTATCACTTATAGCACTCGCGAAGCTCCTCCATGTACGACGGTTTTCCTTGCAAGTTGTTGTAGCTATCGGTGGATCGCCTCGGAGGTTCCATATTGAGCTAGTTTCCAGTTTTTTCAAGATTCCCCATTAACTACCAGGCCGAATAACCATCGGACAGCCCCCCCTAGTTGACGAAGTCGAGAACCATTGCTGGTCACTTTCACGAGCCATCACTGCAAGCTGCACCTTCCTTGGTCGAGACCCCATGAATGGCCGCATAGAGAATCGCCAACCGTCTACCCGTTTGGATTTGAAATCAAATTCTCAATTAGATATTCGTGCAATCTATTCATATATTCTCAATAAGGACAGGCGCGGGAAGGAGATATTGCAAGCTCATCTTTGCAAGCTCATCTTTGCAAGATTCGGAATCGGAAAAATTCTATTACCGTCAAGAACTTTTGGCAATATTCTGTCAATTTTGGGTTGTTGGATGATCCAATGAAAAGGAATTTTTTTGGCTGATCTTATGAATGTAAACGTGCGGCAGCCGATTCTATTGTTTGTAGGAAAGAAAAGAAATAAAGGAAAGAAAAGGATGCGGATGGGTTACAATTTTTGCATGGTCAAAGGTGGAAGGAAACTGAAAAAAGAAATCGTGTCTTGCCCATGCAATATGTGATTTTGTTTCTTTTCTTGGTGGGCTCCTTTCTTTTGTATATAAAGGGGCGCTCACTTTCGATCAGAGGGGGGGAGGATTCTGAATTTCAGTGAGACACACGTGAGAGAGAGTGGAGCAGACACGAGGAATTTCGACCAACTCTTGGCCGAGACGCTCCTTCCACACGGGCGCTCCTTCCACGGCTAGACCTGTGGTCGTGCTTCTGTCTCCATCACCGCTGCATCGTGCTGCTGCCCTGGTGAGGTGTTGACGACGGCCAAGCTACTCCCTGCACACGTGCCGCCTGAGAAGTCAACCGAGTCCAAGCTGTTGCACCCAACCACGTTGCTGCTTTGGTGTCGTTATTGCTGTGCGTTGGCGCCATTGCGTCCTGACCATCGTCGATCTTCCACCGTTGAACGCTACCCCACCGAGTTGGCGGTCTTTTGTGCATTTATTTTCAGGTTCCCGTGAGTCCCAGTGTCACTTGCGTGCACTTGAGTTACATTGGTGACCAGCCCTGGACGTTCAAATTTTCACGCCAACAACCCTCCTTTTGCTGTTCAAGTCTTCTGGCGGACATCCCCTTGCTGTGTTGGTCAAATTTTGTGACTTTGTGAGGCCGAATCAGTGAAGTATTAGTCACCACTCGAAATTTGCTATTGCTTACTGAGCGAGACACCATCTTTGAGCAACACGTCGTCTTGAACCGCCACCCGTGAGTCATCCCACCGTCCGTTGCTTGACCGAACTTGACAACGTGGTTCACGTGACGCCAAATATTAGGTAAGAATCTCTTTTAGTTCGATTTTCATATATCCTTATTGCCTAATTTGTGGGATTATCTCGTTTGAATATTTGAATGATACCATCATATCCACAAAATCTCGAGTAGCCTTTTAAATTGGGAAATCTTCCTAATTTCGCAACGTACATATGATTGACGGTCCGATTTCATGCTAGAAATACGACCCATAATCGTACGGAAAAATCACCAATCCGATCTCACGTTCGAGATATGATTCGTGATTTTATTTAAAAATTGGCCAATCCGATCTCATGCGCGAGATATGATTCGTCAATTTATTTCCCCAAATTAAATGGACATGGATGATATCTTGCTTGATTTGTTGCTGCACTGTTCTTGATGCCTTTATTTGTTTGTTCTCATGAATAAAAAATATTTGAGTTAGATTAGATGCATGATAGGATATTACTTGTTTTAGGTTATTTTGCATGTCTAGATTAGGAAATTAGTTTATTTCGAATTTCTTATATAAAAAATACCAAAAACACAAATTTAGGATGCTAGATTTCTGTTTCACTAGTTTAAATTGCATGTTTAATTACTTGGCAATTATTAATTTCGAAAAAAAATTAAAAAAAAAAAAGAAAAAAATATCATATGCATGTCATATAGAATTAGATTCATGAAATGCATGTCATGAGGTAGTTGTTGCTAGGTCCATCCAATTAGAAATTACATGTCATTAGAATTAGGTCATTTAGTTAATATTGCATTGCATATCGCATAATTTTCATTAAATAAGTGAAAACAAAAAAAAAGAGAAATTGCGTGTTAATTAGAAACCATATTTAGGGTTGTTGATGTGGATTTTAATTTAACATTGCAGATGCTTTCGTTGCTATGAGGTAAGTCCTGCAATTTATTCATTGCTTTTCTTGGGTGTTAAATTGGTGGTTTGCGCACCCGCATGATTGCATCACATGTTAGGAAAATAGATTTAAAATTAATTCAAGCTGCCTGCAAAACATTTTTCAAAATAAAAGAAAAAGGTACCGAAAGGGCATTAGAAAAATCTAGTGTAACCAAGTCCCCGTACTCATAGTCTCTAGTTTGTAGGAGTAAAGTAAATCTCTCGTTATTTTACTTGGGTTTCTAATCGACCCACCAAAAATAGATTAGTGGCGACTCCTAATTGAAAATCATTTGCATGTTAAGAAATTTAAACTTAAGTCGCAAATTGGTATGGGCTTGGGAGAACCCGAGTTAAATCTAGGCTTAACAATCCATTAGCCAAACCCTAGGTGGTTCACACCCCGAAAAATTGGTCGCGACATTTCTCTTCTACAGTTTTGCAATTTGTTTCTTTGTGATGGGGAACCTCGCTTTTTGATACCTAAACAGTCCAATGCTCCTTCGCTAGTTGCCTAATTTCCATCGAATCAAAACCCCTGTTGATTTTTTTTCTAGCAGCGGGGCCAACGCCACTAGAGGCACAAGAGCCGATGCAGCCAACCTCTACCCGTGGCCACCGCAGTTGGAGGGCACCTCTAACAAGTATGTCTTGGAAGCAGGCAAAAATGGGTCTAGAACTCGTATTTCAATCCATATTTGACAAAGTGGGTCATAAATTGGTTGCATTAAGTCATAAAAAAAGAAAGCTTCATTGGGTCATAAATTGATTGCTTAACAACTTAATGAGTTGATAATTAACCCATACCTAACACATGAAAAAAAGAAAAACAAACTCATTTCTAACACCCATAACGTGGAGTTGGACTTGAGAGATGTTGAGCCAATTTTTTGTGGACAACTTTTTATTTTTATTTTTTTTCCTTTTTTTTTCTTCTAAGTCCATCGAGGGTCACTAGCCCACCCTCGCCAATCACAAGCAAGGGCCCACCAACCCTCACCAACCATAAAAGAGGGTCGGCAACCCTTGTCCAAATCTACTAATGAGGGCTTCATGACCATCGCTAGATTTGGGTGAGAGCCCGACTCTTGTCCGTGGTAAGCAAAGGCCTCACGGCCCTCGTCCAATGACCAATGAGGATTGATCAACCCTCTTCTATGACCGGCGACCCTCACCAGACTTAAGAAAAAAAGTAAAAATAAATATAAAATTTCAGTTTAAAAAAATCAATTTTTTCACTAGATTTATATTGTAGAATATAATTTTTTTTTAAAATCATAAGAAACAAGTTTCTTTTTTGAATTAGATTAAATATGAAAATATTTTAATAATATGAGATGGGTTAGGTATAGGTTGGGAGGTCATTAGATTTGTTTTGTATGAAAATAAGTTAAAATAAGTTCAATAGGTCAATTTAGATCAGATCATTTTCAGCCAGACCCACCCATTAGTTCTAATACATCATCATGGCTGTAATAAGGTACCCTCCTCAATACCCAAACCCTAACCACCCAAAAAAAAAAACCACCACAAAAAAAACTGTACTACCACTACCTTTGCTATCATCCTCCACCCCCGCCGGTGATGCCTGTGCCTGGATCAAGGCCATGACATCAATCTCCGCTGCATCCTCCTCAGCCTTGAAGGTGACATCTTTCTAAATGTTATTTTTTACAAAATGGGAGGAGCCTTAATATGCTATAATGCGATGAGCATGAACTCAACTCGATTCCGTGCTACATAAATGCAATTTAGGCTCACTTAGATGACCTTACGACCAGCGGTATCATTTTTCCTTCTTGTCAGAACCAGCAGTATTAAGACAAATGTTTTCTCACGAAAAAGATTTACTGATCATGCTCGAGCTCATTCGAGCACGAACCGATCATCGTATATAATCACATTCAAAACATACAAAATCCTGGGGCTGTCGATTTCACATTGAATCGTAACCAAGCTGTAACTAAGGAAACACCTCCCTGTTCCACATATAGTCAATCATTTCTTGGGTAACTACATCAAAGACATTACACGAAACACATCTAATTCTCATCCCTCTGCACCCGAGCTCAAGTAAGTCCTAGACGTAACCAGTTAATCCAGTGATCAAACACAACCTACCCACGAGAATCGAGTGTAACACAACCGTTTTATGTGACTGCAAAAGCGATTCCAGAATTAGCAGACAGTGCAGGTTTGGCAAGTTCAGCTAAGAATTCAGCCTCTAAGAGACAGTGGACCAAGTTCCTTTCAAGAGAATAATTTCAAGTTTCAATCAGGCTCTCTTGGCATACAAGGATATCCCTGTCGTACGGAATATAGATTAGAAAAACCAAGATGTAGATACAGAGAAATTTTAAATAATTACTCTGTAGTAGCCACAACATGCCACCACTGATGCATTAAAAAGCCTAAACTTTGCAGCCAAAACTCGCAATCCAAAGAAGTTTTAAGCAACTACTGGGAAGATAATCTGTAAAATAACTACAGAGCAAGAACCAGCAATTTTTTCCACCGATATCTTCTACCAAAACAGACGCCTGGCGTGCAAAAGATCGCTCGACAAAATAGCTCCGCTTATCTACTTCACCTATTGGGCATTTAATTCCATCAGAGGAAATGAGGACTGATCAATCCTGCAATCTCAAGGAACCCAACTCGGTCTTTCCCGCCAAATATTTTCTTCAGCTTCTCATCACAAATTATGACCTTCTTGTTCTCGGGGTCCTAAAAAAGGGAAGCAAAACCAATATCATATCAGAGTCTGATTTTCTCCTTCCTACGAGACAAAGACGCAAGCAAGCATCATATAACACCAGTTCAACGTCCTTTCAAGGGATAGCATTCCTTGGACACAAGCAGCATTTGCAAAGAATATAAAACAGTCGATTATAGCCTAAAACAAACAGAGCTTGAAAAAATAGGCATCTCAGCAGACATGTCAATGCAGAGAACGTTGAACATAGCACCTGACAATGGAAAGAAAAAAATCCACAACATTAATCAGCTAAACACAAGGTATGAAAACATAGTAGTTTCTCAAGAGCTCATAAATGGATATGTCTGTGCATGACAGCAAATGGATTGTGCATTACAAAACGAAGGTTTAGGATCGCTATCTTTTAAGGCAAGAAATCCTCATTAAAAACGCAAAATAGAAAAGGCAAACAGTGGACAAGTGAAACGTCATTTCTTTCTCTCATCCTTCACACAATTCATGATTTTCAAAAGTACTAAAACTTACTGCGGTAAGTGCTAAGGAACCCAAAGATAGTGCTATCATGTTAAAATAGCCCTCTGGTAGAAATTGTTTGGGAAATATAGTAAATACAGCGTCATTGAACCTTCTTTTAGGATTAGTAAGCATAAACTTCTATTCAAGAAACAGAATGCCGCAAGCATAAATCATGTGTTCATTCTCAGCAAGGAAAACCCTGATGCAGCATATTTGAAAAGCCATCGACAAAAAAGACATATCAGCTTCAGAGAATAACAATGCTTACCCAACTCGCAAATAATCCTATAGACACTAGCAAATACAGTATCACCGCATTGTCATATCTAAGTAACAACTCAAAATAAAATCCCACCTTACCCTCACCCAGTACAAGAGCCCTAGCAATGAACAAAAACACTACATATAGCTCCAAACCGTCCCACATAAGACCCTGAAAAGATCGCTCGACAAAATAGCTCCGCTTATCTACTTCACCTATTGGGCATTTAATTCCATCAGAGGAAATGAGGACTGATCAATCCTGCAATCTCAAGGAACCCAACTCGGTCTTTCCCGCCAAATATTTTCTTCAGCTTCTCATCACAAATTATGACCTTCTTGTTCTCGGGGTCCTAAAAAAGGGAAGCAAAACCAATATCATATCAGAGTCTGATTTTCTCCTTCCTACGAGACAAAGACGCAAGCAAGCATCATATAACACCAGTTCAACGTCCTTTCAAGGGATAGCATTCCTTGGACACAAGCAGCATTTGCAAAGAATATAAAACAGTCGATTATAGCCTAAAACAAACAGAGCTTGAAAAAATAGGCATCTCAGCAGACATGTCAATGCAGAGAACGTTGAACATAGCACCTGACAATGGAAAGAAAAAATCCGCAACATTAATCAGCTAAACACAAGGTATGAAAACATAGTAGTTTCTCAAGAGCTCATAAATGGATATGTCTGTGCATGACAGCAAATGGATTGTGCATTACAAAACGAAGGTTTAGGATCGCTATCTTTTAAGGCAAGAAATCCTCATTAAAAACGCAAAATAGAAAAGGCAAACAGTGGACAAGTGAAACGTCATTTCTTTCTCTCATCCTTCACACAATTCATGATTTTTCAAAAGTACTAAAACTTACTGCGGTAAGTGCTAAGGAACCCAAAGATAGTGCTATCATGTTAAAATAGCCCTCTGGTAGAAATTGTTTGGGAAATATAGTAAATACAGCGTCATTGAACCTTCTTTTAGGATTAGTAAGCATAAACTTCTATTCAAGAAACAGAATGCCGCAAGCATAAATCATGTGTTCATTCTCAGCAAGGAAAACCCTGATGCAGCATATTTGAAAAGCCATCGACAAAAAAGACATATCAGCTTCAGAGAATAACAATGCTTACCCAACTCGCAAATAATCCTATAGACACTAGCAAATACAGTATCACCGCATTGTCATATCTAAGTAACAACTCAAAATAAAATCCCACCTTACCCTCACCCAGTACAAGAGCCCTAGCAATGAACAAAAACACTACATATAGCTCCAAACCGTCCCACATAAGACCCTGCTATCTTAACCACACTCAAATGACCAAATCCTGTTAACTTTTCCACAACATCAGAGGTTCATACACATTTCATATGATTGGTAACTTACCAGACCGTAGTCAAGCATTCAACAACTAACCAGTCGAATGCAAAAGAAAGAATCGTCCAATGCACCACTCTGTTTTCTTGCGGTCCATATCAAGAAGACGCCTAACAAGATTCTACCACACAACTTCCAACCAAGTAGCAAATGCGTACTACCAAGCAAACAGTGACCAAAATTTGAGCGCACTACGAAGCCCGTACAGCAAGAAAAAATGACCAAACAATCCTTTCACAACAAAACAGAAAACTCAAACCTTATCCACAGAGCAAAACCCTAACAATCAACACCAAACCCATCACCAAAACGCTTAAAAATCCAAACTTTCGGCGAACGATAAAGCGAAAACGAAAGAAAACGATGCTGCAGAAAAAACCCGGAATGGACCTGAAGATTGTTCTCCTTGATGTAGGCCCAAATCAGCTTGAGCGCCTGGGTGCGAGGAATCTCGGGGACCCCGACCAGGGCCTGCATCTCCGGCGAGACGGGGCGGGGCTTCATGATGCCCCGCGGCTCGCGCTTCCCGGCGGAGGAGGAGGAGGCGGCGGGCGAGGTCACGGCCCGGACGGTGGCCGCCCGGGCGGCGCGCGTCGGCAGGGCGAGCCTGGGCGACGGCGAGGGGAGCGAGGCGGCGGCGGCGGCGGAGAGCGGCGGCGTCTCGCGGGCGAGGACGGAGGAGAGGGAGTTGAGGGAGACCGCCATTGCCGAGGTGGGGAAAGCGAAGAGACTGCGGCAGAGGGAGAAAGAGTGTGTGAAGAACGAAGGAGATAACGCGAGAGAAGATGCAGGAGAAATGAGAGAGAGAAAATGGGATTTTTTTTAAATCCTGCTTCGGATTCTCCGGTATTTTTTTTCCATTTTTTAATGTTTCGAAATGTGCTGAGGTGGAATTACCGGAGTGCCCTTGGCGCTCGTGCGGAATGTTCGTCCCGAGGGTCGCGGCTAGGGCGAATGTGGAAAGTGAATCTATGTGTGTGTTTAAGGAAGAGGAAAGGTTGCTCATAAATATGGAAGTAGGGGATTTAGTGCCTAGATTTTAGCCATTAGAATATGCAGATTGAGGAATAATAAAGGAAAATAAAAAGTAATGCCAATTTTTAAATCTGGAGACAAAAATGCCCCCCTGCATTTCAAAAGACCAAGCAACTTTTACCCGAAAATACCCGCTATTACAAATATTTTTTCCCAGCAAGCAAGCTGATGTGGTACATGATGTGTCCCACTAAATATCGGCGCTGGCATACACAAAGACATGTCATTATGAACAAAAAGATTGTGTGTGAACACAATAAAAAGTATATATAAACCACGTCATTCTCTTTAGAAGGACATTTGTTTCCTTATTTCGTTTTAATCATAATTATACTTTCACATTTTGAGAGAAAAGAGATAGGAAGGGTTCCTAAATCCATTTGTCAAACCTTTTAATGATTTCAATTTAGTCATAAATCTTTTGAATTAGTATCAATTTAGTCTTCAAAGTTTTGACTTAATTGATGTAAATTCAGTCATTCTAACTAATTTTATTCAAATATTGCTAATGTGAATGTTGGCCAAGTACTACATACCTTAAAGCACCATCTTAATGCACGGATAATTTTTAATAATATTTTCATAATTTTATTTTTTTTTTTTATTTCTTTTTTCTATCATTTCTTCTTTTTCCTTTTGCTAGTAACCGGCCATAGGTGATGGTTGGCCATTGGCCATGGCCAGGCGGCTAGCCTCACTTGGCCATGGCAATGGCCAAGCCCTAGCAAGGGCTCCCCTGCCAAGCATCGCCTTCGCCCTGGCGATGCCTGTTTGAGGCCACCCTAGCTTGGTCAAGGGCCAACCTCACCATGGCCATGTGAGGCATAGCTGATCACCAACAAAAGGAAGAAGAAGAAGAAAAAAAAGAAAGGAAAAATTAGAAAAAAATAATAAAAAAATTGAAAAATTATCAAAATTATCCATGTCAATATCAGCGATGCCACGTAAGTCAATCAACATCCACGTTAGCAATATCCATTCAAAATTAGCCAAAATAACTAAATTAGCACCAAATCAAAATATTTATGACTGAATTGGTACTAGTTCAAAAAATTTATGACTAAATTATAACAAGTAAAAATATTTAGGACTAAATTAACACAAATATAATAGGTTTATGATTTTTTTTTACACTTTTCCCCATTTTTGTTTGATTGGGAGAAGTTGAAGTGATCTTGAACTTTCGCCATGATCATTATTTTGCACCTTGTATTTCTAAAAGAAGTCATTGTGCCTTCGATTTTTACTTTAAACACCACTTTGCACCTAACTAATACTCTGGCTTCTTTTGCAAATTGGTCACTGTGTTTTCAATGATGCTCCTATTGTAGGTGTTTGTTTCCAGTGACGAATAGGTGAATAACATGTAAGAACCTGTTAGATAATACATATAATTTTTTAATGCTGAAATTCAAAAGAATACAGTGATCTTTGATCTTCATGATTATCACAAATAGATAAAGATGTACCTTTGGCCATAGCATTACTCTTGATAATAATCATTGTGGAAAACCGAAGAACTCGAACCAAATGAAGAAATCTGATTTCTCTCCCTTAACCCACTATACTTTAATGTATTCAATTGATGGTTGAGAGAATACCAAGTTCTTTTCTGTTATTTTGATTCATGTAGGCGGAGAGAGAACCGGACTCTATCTATACGTTCTTTCAATAGGTGCCTTCCATCAAAGCGCCTTTTAACTTCCATAAAAGTCGTACCTCTTCGTTTTATTAGAGTCACAACTTCTCATAACCAATACATTATTTATTTTATAGCATTTCAACTATTATTAAACCATACCACCGGTTTTGGTGGCTCCGCTGGATAAGAAACCCCAACCTTGGGGGAAAGGTCGAGGGGTCAAAACCCAGTGGAAGCATCGGCGACTTAAGCGTGACGTTGGGGTGGTGGGTCCCCCGCTAGCGTCGCTCCAGGGTTTACTCGGCTATATACGGCTGTAAGGCTACGAACGGCTGACAGGGTTCCCTGGATATCGAAAAAAAAAAAACTATTATTAAACCATATAATAAATCATATCATGTGGGCCACAATAATTCTTACAAGAACCTATCCTTAAAAGGGAAACAAAAGTTGGAATATGAGGCTGCGATGGCCACCGTGACATTAAATCTAAAGCTGTGATGGCCATAGGCGGTGGCCGTGCAACCTCAATTTGAGGTCACTGTGGCCACCTACAGAGGAGGGGGTGGCAAATTGAGAAGAGTCTCAAGAGTGGGGGAAGACAGAGAGCGAAGGAGGAGCGACTGTCGAAGGCAGCGACGACGTGAGAACGGGGACGATGTGGCAGACAACAATCGGGGGTGTTGATAAACTTGGATTGAGGATTTGGGTGATTAAATTTATTCGTGATTTTTACTGGGTTGTTTGGGATAATTTTTATATAGGAGAGAGTATTCTAATCATTTGAGTTTTGTACAATGGAGTTGAAGTGCAATCCAACATATTGAAAAAAGAAAACAGAAAAATAGAGGGTGCAATGTGGTCATGGGTCAACTCGAGTATGGTTTCATATTTTTCCTATTTTAATACTTATATCAATGCAAAGCCACACAATATTTTCATAATTCAATTATTTGATTTGTTAAATAGAAGTACAATTTTTTTAGGAATTGATATGTGGCACATTTTTTTAAGGAATTGATATGGAGCATGGTGTCTTGTCTATTGACTTTGCCTTGCCATGCTAATCCACTCCGATAAATCTTCAAGGGTAAATACCATGAAAAACTCTAAAATTATACATTTATGATAAATTCACCTAAAATTAATTTTTTGACCACAAAAAACCTAAATTGATATATTTATGATAAATTTATCCCAAACTAATTTTTTTGACCGTCAAAAACCTAAAATTAGTACATTTGTGATAAAGAGACCCTCCATCAAATTGGATTAATGCTACAAAAACAACAAAACAGGTATAATTATGACAAATAGAGTAAAATTTCAAACCGGTACATTAGTTAATTGTCTCGTGTAATCCAAATCAACAATTTGATAGTAAATTTAACAGAAACTAACATAGAGTAAATTTACCATAAGTATATTAGTTTGGGATTTTTTGTGATCAAAAAAATAATTTGAGATAAATTTATTAGGGGTGTACCGGTTTGGAATTTCTAGTAGTATAAACCATAACTTTAAAAGATATATTTATTTTGGTTCGATATATTTATGTTTTCTATATATTTTTGGAAACATAACACAACTTATACTTATGTTACATGATATCATACATACGCTTTTACAAGTTTTCATTGGAATTACAATCCTTATTACTTGATCAAAGTGAGACGAGGTTATTGGATACGCTCCCTCCCAAGTCACAAGTGCTGCTTTTATGAAAGCTACAAACTTCGAAAGCTTCCTAAGTGAAAAAAACTCCATAAAAATCACAGGTGAGATCCAATTCTTGCTTTCAATATAATTAAGGCTATTTCATCTTTAGGGCGATGCCCCATGGTACACCGTTGGCCCGTGGTGGCTGCGTCACACCAGCCCTCACCCGCCTTTATTTTGTAAATACCATTTGCATATCTCTAAGTAGAACTCCAAATTGAAAAAACTAAATTGCCCCTCCTTGCGAACATATTTTAGCATCTTGCTTAGCGTTTGGGTAGTTTGGTTTTTGTTAGTTTAGAGTGTTCTCATTGGGTTTGGAGAATTAAGATTTGGGATTGACATTTTTGGAAATAGGGATACAGAGATGATTCATACAAAAGTGCAATTTGGTGTGCAAAGGTAAATTTTGGGTGTTCATTTATTATTTTGAAGAGTATAGAGATGTAAATGGTCATTCAACAAAATATGAGTTATTGTTTTCTAAAAGAAATATGATATATTTTAACTCTATGGTATTTTTCACTTTATTAATATTTCAAAACATATTGAGGTGGAAGGAGTATCCTAGACATTTGTGCGGCATTTGTCTAATAATTTTTTTATGGAGTAGTGAGTCTAGTGACGAGGTAAAAAGGTGACCAATTTAAATCTATATTTATAGATTGAAAAGGCTGCTGAAAGTAAGTAGATTTAGTGTCTAAATCATAACCATTAGAATGCTCTTATACAGGATAACAGAATATTTGATAAGAGAAGACAGGCAAAGCACGCGGAGAAAAGAAAAAAAAAAGTGGGTGACGATGAGCGCAGTTGCAGCATGCCGCCAGCCTCTCTCTTCAAATTTTCTTGCTGTTGTTTCAAAAGGTTTGTGACAAATGGTGGACATCGTGGTGGTCTTCAACTTCGACAAGACGAGATCAACAATGACAATTACGTCATCCAGGAGTTGTGCTTCACAAATAAATGGGGAAGCTACTCACTGCCAAGATAATTGAAATTCTCATTTTAAGAAAAGTTTGGATTTTTTGGATCAAATGCATGATGTTGTAGCTTCCCGAACTTATGAATCATCTAATTTACTTAGATGACAACATCATTGGCCATGTCAATCCAGCCATAAGGGCCAGGTGGTTTTATGAGGTTGTGAATCATCTAATTTATGCCAGTCACTCTCTTCACCAGTTGCAATACCACCACGGGCTCCGAGGCTATCCAAAACCTCCATCTCTTCATAATAGAAGAGGTGGCCGTGTGGGCCTAGTGACAAATGTTGGCGAAAATAGTCTTATGAATTTTGACCCCCACTAATGCGCCTTGCTAATTATATTTATACATCTTTCTTATAAATCTTAGTTGTACCAAAACTTGCAATTGATATGTTATCATTTTGCTTAGATATATACATATGTAATAGTATTATTGAAAACTTAATACAACCAATTATATGATAATATACATTATACTATACATTTTAAAAGCTTTTCATTAAAATTGGAAATTAGAAACCTTATCAAATTAAAGAGCAAGCACAGCAAAAGACAGAGAGCCAAGGTATATTAGCTTACAAATTTATTTGGTATGGTCTCCCTTCTCGCAAGTGTTGCTGCTTTTATAGGAGGGACAAGTGTGGAGAGCGTGACTTTGCCTTGCCATGCTAATCCACTCCGATAAATCTTCAAGGATAAATACCACAAAAAACTCCGGACTCATACATCTATGATAAATTCACCTCAAATTAATTTTTTGACCACAAAAAACCTAAATTGGTATATTTATGATAAATTTATCCCAAACTAATTTTTTTGACTGCCAAAAACCTAAAATTAGTACATTTGTGATAAAGAGGCCCTCCATTAAATTGGATTAATACTGCAAAAAACAACATAACTAGTATAATTATGACAACTAGAAAGTAAAATCTCAAACCAAGACACCCGCTTAACTGTCTCATGCCATCCAAATCAACAATTTGATAGTAAATTTAATAGAAACTAACATAGGGTAGATTTACCATAAGTATACTAGTTTGGGATTTTTGGTGATCAAAAAAATAGTTTAAGATAAATTTATTATGGGTGTACCGGTTTGGAATTTCTAGTAGTATAAACCATAACTTTAAAAGATTTATTTATTTTGGTTAGATATGTTTATGTTGAGTATATATCTATTGGAAACTTAACACAACTTATATTTATGTTATATGATATCATACATACGCTTTTACAAGTTTTCGTTGGAATTACAATCCTTATTACTCGATCAAAGTGAGACGAGGTTAATGGATACGCTCCCTCCCAAGTCACAAGTGCTGCTTTTATGAGAGCTATAAACTTCGAAAGCTTCCTAAGTGAAAAAACTCCATAAAAATCCATAGGTGAGATCCAATTCTTGCTTTCAATATAATTAAGGCTATTTCATCTTTAGGGCGATGCCCCATGGTGCACCGTTGGCCCGTGGTGGCTGCGTCACACCAGCCCTCACCCACCTTTATTTTGAAAATATCATTTGCATATCTCTAAGCAGAACTCCAAATTGAAAAAACTAAATTGCCCCTCCTTGCGAACTTATTTTAGCATCTTGCTCAGCATTTGGGTAGTTTGGTTTTTGTTAGTTTAGAGTGATCTCATTGGGTTTGGAGAATTAAGATTTGGGATTGACATTTATGAAAGAAAATGACATTTTTGGAAATAGGGATACAGAGATGATTCATACAAAAGTGCAATTTGGTGTGCAAAGGTAAATTTTGGGTGTACATTTATTATTTTTAAGAGTATAGAGATGTAAATGGTCATTGGACAAAAATATGAGTTATTGTTTTCTAAAAGAAATATGATATATTTTAACTCTATGGTATTTTCCAATTTATTAATATTTCAAAACATATTGAGGTGGAAGGAGTACCCTAGACATTTGTGCGGCATTTGTCTAATAATTTTTTTATGGAGTAGTGAGTCTAGTGACGAGGTAAAAAGGTGACCAATTTAAATCTATATTTATAGATTGAAAAGGCTGCTGAAAGTAAGTAGATTTAGCGTCTAAATCATAATCATTAGAATGCTCTAATACAAGATAACAGAATATTTGACAAGAGAAGACAGGCAAAGCACGCGGAAAAACAAGTGGGTGACGATGAGCACAACTGCAGCATGCTTTGCGCCCTCGAACCTCTCCTCCATAGGTAACTCCCATCTAGATTGAGGCCAACCTCTCTCTTCGAATTTTCTCGCTGTTGTTTCACAAGGTTTGTGACAAATGGTGGACATTGTGGTGGTCTTCGACTTCAACAAGACGATCAACAGTGACAATTACGTCATCCATGAGTTGTGCTTCACAAATAAGAGGGGAAGCTGCTCACTCTTAAGATAATTGAAATTCTCATTTTAAAAAAAGTTTAGATTTTTTGGATCAAACGGATGATGTTGTGGCTTCCCGAACTTATGAATCATCTAATTTACTTAGATGACAACATCATTGGCCTGTCAATCCATCCATAAGGGCCGGGTGGTTTTATGAGGTTGTGAATCATCTAATTTATGCCAGTCACTCTCTTCACCAGTTGCAATACCAGCACAGCCTCCGAGGCTATCCAAAACGTCCATCTCTTCATAATAGAATAGGCGGCCGTGTGGACCTGGTGACAAACGCCCGCGAAAATAGTCTTATGAATTTTGACCTCCACTAATACACCTTGCTAATTGTATTTATACATCTTTCTTATAAATCTTAGTTGTACCAAAACTTGCAATTGATATGTTATCATTTTGCTTAGATATATACATATGTATAATACAACCGATTATATGATAATATACATTATACTATACATTTTAAAAGTTTTTCACTAGAATTGGAAATTAGAAACGCATTAAGGGTCCGTTTGTTTCATGGAAAATCTCCCCATCAGATTGTGGAAAATGATTTCCTCTTTTGAAAAGAGGAAATCATTTTCCCATCCTTACGCGCGCGCTTTGGCGCAATCTTCTGTTGCGCTTCTTTCCTTACTCATCTCTCATTTCTGCCCTCTTTCTCAAGAAACCTAGGGTTTTTGATCTCATCCTCCTCCTTCGACACCGATGAGTAGTGGCAGAGCATCCCCTCATCCGGCGATGCTGGATCTCCGCCCTCACGAAGCCCTGGGTTTCTGATCTCCTCGTCCTCCTCCTTCGACGTCGACGATTAGCAACGGCAGGGCCGGCGATGCTGGATCTTCGCCCTCACGAAGCCCTGGGTTTCTGATCTCGTCCTCCTCCTCCTTCAACGCCGACGATTAGTAGCAGCAGAGCGTCCCCCTCGTCTAGCGGTGCTCGATCTCTGTCATGTGCCTTGCTTCCTCTTCACTATTGGTCAAGCCGAGCCTCGAGCTCGCTGGATCTGGCAACCGGGTCTTGGTTGGCCGCCGAGCAGCCGGCCATCATCGGGCATGTGGTGGCGGAGGAAGGAGGAGGAAGGAGTAGGAAGGAGGAAGGACAAGAAAAAGGAAAATAGAAAAAGAAAAAGAAAGAAAAATAATAAATAATAAAAATTTCGATTTTTTAAAAATACAAATAATTAAAAATTCATTTTTAAAAAAATATAAAAATAAAACTAATTTTTTGTCAATTAAAAATATTAAATTTCAATTTTTGATAAATTTTCCCAAACAATTAAATTAGCTAATGAACAGTGGAAAATATTTTCCATTCAAAATTCAAGTTTCAGCCCGAATACCGAAAAATAGAGTCATTTTCTTGGAAAATGACTTTGAAAAAATATTTTTGAAAACATGATATTTTTCACAAAACGAACGGACCCTAAGTCTTTAACCTTATCAAATTAAAGAGCAAGCACAGCAAAAGACAGAGAGCCAAGGTATATTAGCTTACAAATTTATTTAGTATGGTCTCCCTTCTCACAAGTGTTGCTGCTTTTATAGGAGTGACAAGTGTGGAGAGCGTGAACAATGCAGCAGTTTTGCGTGCGTTCATCTTCCATTCGTTCCACCTGGGACAATCCCAGCTCCGCAAAAATCCATAAGGGAGACCGGTTCCTACTTTCGACTTAACCATAGGCTATTTTTACATTTAGGACAGCGTCGCCTCGTGGAACCCCGTTGGCCGGTGGTGATTGCTCCGCACCAGCCCTCGCCCCACCCCGACACGGGAATGGGGTGGTGGTCGGGGTGGGGCAGAACTTCCCTCGGCGGGACGGGGATGGGGAACGCAATTCTTATTTCCTTGCACCCCGTGTCCATCCTTAAGATATTTCAGTATCCATGCTAATTGGCACGAGAAGTATAAACACAATTTTATTACACTAAAACAAATTGTTAGAATTATAAATCACGCATGAGAAGCTTGTTTAGAGTGGTTTCATTTTTTTTCCTTTTTTAAAAAAACGTTTTAGCATTTTGAATTTAACTTTTTTAATACCGAAAGTTTAGATAAGGTCATTTGAAAGCATCGCAAATTATACTCTAATCTTTAAAGCTAAAAGAATTTAATTTTCAGGAGCACATTAATAACAAATTGTTTGTTCGTCTAACTTAAGGTGTTTTTTCTTCTCTTCTTTACTTTACTTTTATTCCAAAAATATTATTTATGAAGTAAAATATATATGACACTACATGTCAATACGTAGGTTTTGAAAACATATACGATATTTTGCGCTTAATAAAATTAAATTGCGAGAGTCCCAAAATTTAAAACTCCAACGGTCAATGAACCGAAAATTGTTAAGTTCGCTAATTTGGGCATCAAATGGGACAACAAATGAATCATGTTTTACATATCGCAATTTAAAAGTATTTGAATTTCGCAGTGGATCTCCTTTTTAGCATTCCACACAATGTCTTCTTGAAAAAGAAAAGGGAAAATATCAAGAACATAATTCATTTGACCCAATGACTATTCATTTACCTCTATTTTGTAAGTTTCATCCATACATAAATCTAAGCCAAATTTAATGTTAAAAAGACTAAATTGCTCTAATTTAGCATCTTGTTTAGGGTTTGTGTGGTTCTGTCTTTAGTTCGTTCGGTGTACTTTGAGTGGTTGTGGAATTTAGAATTTAGAGATGGACATTTTTTAAAAGAAAACGGCATTTTCGTAAATAAGAATATAAGGATAATTTATGTGTAGGCGCAAAGCGATTTGCAGAGGTAAAAATAAAGAATATATTTGGAAAAGTTTTTAGAAGTAGATGCATGTAAATGGTCATTCGGTGAAATATGAGTTATATATTTTGGTATTTTCCCAAAAAAAATGATTTATTTCTCAACTTAATCGGAGGGACCAAAGTCAAAGGAAAACTAAAGGCCAGAGAGGGCCCAAGTTACAACATACAAGCCCATCAGACCCCAAACCCATGAAGCCCATGATCTATAACATTAGTTTTTCATTCTCATAGAGAAGCAGGTTGCCAAACTTAGAAAGCAGCGGTGATTGATTTGACTTTACTTGCCCATCAAACATGCCTTCCGCCTCCTCGGCAAAATGGAGATCACACGTATCGAGTTTTAGGAAAAAATGACATCATAAAAATCAAAACTTTCTCATGGCATTGACTCCACTATCACAAGAATCATTTTGATCACTTGAGTTTCAAAACTTATGTATAGAACTCATTTGAGTGTCATAAAAAAAATTTTCCTATCATTTAAGTATCATATAACTTTTTAATTGATCGGTTAAGTGGCATAAATTTTTTAAATCGCTCATATCGGATTTTTAGACACTTAGATGAAGGCTATTAAAAAGTTATAGCACTTAAGTGATCGATTAAAAGTTATAACACTTAAATGAATGGTTTTTAGAAGTTGCAACATTAAAATAATTGAAAAAAAATTATGGCATTCAAGTGAACACCGCTACAAAAATTATGACATTTATGGTGTACTTATCTTGAGTTCAGTGAATAAAAATTTGCAAAGACCTTTAGAGCCTAGGGACTATTAGAATAGTCATATATTAAACCACAAATTCGTCTAAAATAATTATTTCCTCGTTAAAATAGATTTATCTTTTCTACCCTTGATTCTAATACATTTTAAAAAATGTCAATAAACGAAAGATGTAGTCCTTATTGATTTTTTCTCCCTCTCTTTTGAAGATCTTAGAATATCTACATAGTAACAAAGCAAAATATCTTAAGCTCAAATCTTTTTAAACTACTATTTGCCTTCCCAATTACATATTTCCACGATTTAGGTTGAAACCAAAATCTAACCAAGAGAGACTATTATAATAATTATATATTAAAGGGTTAATATCATGAAAAACCCCTAATTGGTTTACTTGTGATAAATTTATCAAAAACTAATTTTTTATCATGAAAAACCCCAGATCGGTATATCTCTGATAAATTTACCCAAATTGATCACAAAAAACCCCAAACTAATTTTTTTGATGAGAAGAGAGGGGAACTGGATTGTGACTCTTCTATTTCATTACATTACGGATAAGTCCATTCTCGTCATGATCGATCCACGTGCTACCGTAGTGCCCAGAGAACCAGGCTTGCTTAGCAACCCCAAAAAAACCCAAAACTAATCAATATACTCTTTATTAAATTGGATTAATATCACAAAAAAAAATCATAAAAGTAATACAATTGTGATAAATTGAGAGTAAAATCCCAAATTAGTCCATTAATCAACTGTCATGTGTCATTCAATACAGTTAAATATAATGGAAACTAACATATGATAAATTTGTCACAAATATACCAATTTGGGGTAACATTGTTAAATGTATACGGGTTTGGAGTTTTTGGTAATCAAAAAATTAGTTTTGGGTAAATTTGTCACAAGTGTACTAGTTTAGGATTTTTCTTACTATTAACCCAATATTAAATCACGCATTCGTTTAAGAGTTTAAGTTTTAGAATAGTTGGTTATAGTCCCGCAAAAATCTCACCAAAGACAATGGACCTTGTGAACGTTTTTAGTACTATTATAGTAGATGACGGGAGGGAGACTATGATTTTCTTGAGTTTATCATCCCACGTGATTTTTTTAATTGGTTATTGATTGGTGCCGAATTCCCCATTGTTATTAAAAAAGCGTAATTGCGGATAGCATATGGAGATTTTCATCTCTTATCAAACTTACAATTTGTATCTCCCCCAACCTAAAAAGACTGACTACCCCACGCAACATCAAACGCTACCTCACTTTCTCACTCTCTCGGAGCTCGCTGCTCGTGACCATTAGAGCTCGAGTTGTAAGCTTGACCTTTTCAAGGCTCGCATCAGCTCTATTGTAAAGTTCACAGGTCTCCCAATTAGATCAAGATAGGGGTCACTTGACCTCGATTAGGATCAAATTCGAGGTAGATAGCAATCGTCGCAGGACTCGGATCCAATGTTGGCAACTGTGCCGATGGAGGTGGGCTTAGATGGGAAGCAACGGCAAACAGTGACGGGTAGGGGAGAGACGGGGAAGGAGACGACACCGGGTTAGGTTATGGGTTATTTTTGGGGGTGAGGGAAAAGCTTTGAAAGAAAATGATGAGTTGATATATTAGTGAATTTGATAGGATGTAACTTAAAAGGACGGGACAAAATTAGGGCGCAAGCGGTATGTTCTGAAATCTCGGGTTGCCATTTGATATTGGGGTAAAAACCTTAGATTGCTATTTACAGCTATCCATATTACACAAAGAGACTATAAGATAGTACAACAACATATCATGAGTTCCCCCTTGCGAGAAATGGAGTCCTCCAAATTTGGCACTTCGACAACATGATTGCTTGCCTACAATCACACAAGGAAAATTGGTCACCTATCGGCCACCACATAAAGAAAAATTCAAAAGGTATAACTAGGTTTAAAGTGCTAAATAACCTATTATTTATTAAACACTAAGGGTGTGTTTGTTTGTGTTTCTTTTTTCTGTTTATGAACACAAATCTTGTTTTTTTGCTCCCGGGAACAAAAAAAGAACAGAAACGCGTTTGTTTGTGTTTCTTGTTTCTGGAACACTTTGGAGAAACAAATTTTCTCTTTCTTCTTTCTTTTCTTCTCTTTTTTTTCTTTTTCTTTGGCCGGTCGCCGGCCTCGGCCATGACCGGCGACTGGCCGTCAAGGGCCGACGACCTTGTCGGAGCGTCGCCGGCCCCCGGCGAAGCCAAGCATCGCCAGCCCCTGGCAAGGCTCGGGCTCGCCCAGATCCGGCAAGGCTCGGGCTCGCCCAGATCCGGCGAGGCCGAGCTCGCCCACCCACCAGCGAGGCCGAGCTTGCCCAACCAAGGTGAGCCCGACCTCACGCCGGTCGGCGAGGCTCGGCCTCGCCTTGGCTGGGTGAGCTCGGCCTTGCCGGGGGCCGGCGAGCCTCATCGTGGCTGGGCGAGGCCGCCAGCCCTCGTCGGTCGGTCGCCGGCCATGGCCGAGGCCGACGACCGGCCAAAAGGAAGAAAAAAGAAAGAAAAATAAGAAAAATACAATAAAAATACTAAAAAATTAAAATAACACAAATTTACCAAACGTGTTTCTGTTCTTTTTCTATTTCAGGAATAAGTTTACCAAACGCGTTCTTCTATTCAAAAATTGTTCCTCGGAACAGAAATAGTTTTTTCTATTTATGTTCCCTGGAACAATTTTTGAACAGAAATGTTACCAAACGCATCCTAACTAAGCAATTTTAAAAAAAAAATGAAAATTGGGCCGTTCCTTTTCAATTTATAATTGAACAAATGTGGGCATACAGTACCATTCTTCCATGTTCACGGAATGAGACTTTTTTTTTTGGGATGATGATGTGCATGCATGCGGAGAAGGCAGATGCATCCATTACAATTCTAACTCCTCTCCATACATGATTATATTGGAATTTCATGTAAATATTTTAAACTAAATTATGAAAATTGAAACGTCTAAAACTAAATTAATATCTGTACAATATGTTCAAGATTAATTTTAAGTGAAAACGGATCTAACTAGACATGTTGACAGGCTTATATTTGGTCTCTTTCTTACTGATGTCCCCAAATGAAGATATCGAGTTTTTATTGTACATTCCCAACAAATGATATCTGAGTCAATGGTTAGTTGGTTGCCCACTCCCAATGTATATCGATATTTGGTGAATATCTCAATGAAGGAACATAATGACCAACACAATTCTGAGCGATGAACATTGTGGTGTAGCAACGCAAGTCCAATTGAAAGCTTCATGGTTCAGTCTGGAGAACAAGAGTTGAAATGAAGTTGAGTAATGGAGATTCAAGTTGAGATAAGTTGATGAAATAAATACTTTGATTAAGGAGAAGTAAACGTAATACTTAGCTCACATATGAGGAGGAGATTTTTCAGATGCATTAGGAAGCCTCACATCGGAGAGTTGATATGGTGTAGGGCAGTTAAGATATCTAAGTTAGCCCATAATTTATTGGCTTAAGTTTTTTTAGTGAAGATGGATCCACTTGAATTTATTGACATGCGTGGATTTGAGCTATCTCTTGCCAATCTTTTCGGATAAAAGTATTGAGCTTCCGGTGCACCCTCTCAAAGAGTGAGTTTATGGTCCTCAAGAAGCAACGCACCTCCTGATCAAAATTCCAATTTGAAGGCTGTTAAATGGTTGAGATTTGTAGCATTTCGATGTAATGATAGAAGATTATAGGGGTGCGATGCTTCATGAGAATCATAGAATTACTCATGTTCATGCTATTCTTTCCACTTTCGTGGAACGATGATTGGAAATAAGATAGTAATATAATTTGTTATTTTTTTAAAAAAATGATTTCATGGTATGCATAGTATTTTCTTCGTGATGTGGACAATGCTTACATGATTTATGACGTGCGTCTTACTCGAGCCATCTATGCTTATCATTTCCTTTATTAATTGAATGGGAAAAGTGCCAAAAAAGTCCTAAACCTTTTGTTTTTGTACTAATTTAGTCATAAACCTTTTTTTGGTGCCGATTTAGTCCTAAACCTTTTTACATTGTGCCCATTCAGTCATTTCCTGCCAATTTTGGCCGGATTTTGCTGACTGACGCCTTGATCGGTGACGTGGCATGATCGGCATTGACGTGAACAACTTTTAATAATATTTTAATATTTATTATTTATTTTTGATTTTTTAATTATTTTTTCTTTTTCTTTTTTCTTTTTTCTTTTTCTTTTTTATTTTTCTCCTCTTCTTCCTCCGGACCTCCCGATCGCCGGACCTCGGCGATCGACTAAAGGCGACGGCCGGCGAGCCTCACCCTCGCCTGATCTGGCGAGGGTCGAGCCTCGCCCATGGCCGGCGAGGCTCGACCTCGCCGCCCGGCGAGAGGCCGCCCTCGAGGCCTGGGCAGCAAGGCTCGCCCTCGCCGAATCTAGTGACGAGTTGGGGTTCGAGTTGAACTCCGTCAACGGCTCGCTCTTCACCTTCTGTGAGCTTGTCTCCAAGGAGTCGTTCTTCTCTCCGAAGAAGGCGGGGTACCTCACCGCGAGGTTGGAATTCACTGCGAAAGCAAAGTTGCCCCCGCCGCCGCCGAGGCGAGTGGAGGAGCTCGATGGCTCGGGTTGAGGCGAGCCCGAGGAGCACCGTGAAGGAATTGGCGCTCTCCGGGGGCGGAGCCATCAGGTGTCGGAGATCCTCGGGGTGCACCGACTCCAGTGCGGCGTTGGTGGATCCGACTAGCGTTAGAGCTGTCGACTCCATCGGGAATCGGCTTCGGGAGCTAATCGAATCAAGCTGGCCTCCTCGTGTCGAGCTGGTGGGGCTCACCCTTGCTGGCCATGGGCGAGGCTCAACCCTCACTAGATCCGGCGAGGGCAAGCCTTGCCACGTAGGCCTCGAGGGCGGCCTCGTGCTAGGCGGGCGAGGCTCGCCCTTGTAGCCACTGGCAAGGTGGCCGGTGAGGTCGACCTCGACCTCGCCGGCCGTCGCCTCTGGCTGGTCGCCGAGGTTCGGCGACCGATTGGAGGAAGAAGAGGAAAAGAAAAAAAGAAAAAGAAAAAAGAAAAAAATATTAAAATATTATTAAAAGTTGTCCACGTTAGCACCGATCATGCCACGTTAGCCGGCCGGCGTCCAGTTAGCAAAATCAGGTCAAAATTGGCCAGAAAGGACTGAATTGGCACAACGTAAAAAGGTTTAGGACTAAGTCGACACCAAAAAAAGGTTTAGAACTAAATCGGCACAAAGACAAAAGGTTTAGGACTTTTTTGACACTTTTCCCTTAATTGAACCTATGTGAAAGCTATATTAGGGCACCCTTTATGTGTAATAAATCTTTACATTCAAACAAATACCCTCCTTTGTTTCACACGTTTGGGAAAGGTCATTTTCCCTCCAACATGCTCATGTTAATTACTTCATTTCATACTTTCTCAAGTAAAAATTGGAAAAAAGAAAAAAAGAAAAAGAAGAGAGATTACTAATTATCTAGCTAGATTTTATTTTATTTTTTTGGTCGAATTCTGGCTAAGATTAAGTAGGCTATGCATCAAGAAATTATTTGGTGGTGTATGCTTAAATTTATTCATGGTGGAGAAACTACACAGCCAAAAGGGAGATAGGACGTCCAAACATATGAAAAACTTATTTGGCCAAAAATGGCCCAATAAATATCTATGAACTTCTTCATATGGTGAAGGTAGGCACGTCCATATATTGCATAAGATCAATGCTAGCAATTAAGCGCATTCACACTTCTTCTGATTAACGATTCATGCTTGGTACGATAAAAAAGACAGATCTTCAAATCCTTATTCAGAATACAAGACGATTGCTTTGTCTACGCATTTGCAAGTTTCATTTGCATTTGCAAACTCGATGATTCGTGTCGCCGCTGCAAGCATCAAGTGGGGAAGACGAGCACCCTTTTCACTACTTGTAATCTTATTGAAAGCACAATTTCTTCTTATGAGTTGTAAACCATGTTTGAGCACACGAGGGAGGTTGGGAAACTTCTAAAAAGGAACAGGAGGAGCCAGCTCATTGATAAGGGTGGGTTGGAGGGGAGGCTGATGGGGCAGCAGCAAGCATACGCTGGAAAGTTAACATCATGAGAGAAATCACTGACTTCTTAACAAACAACAGTTGTTCCTCGAATCACTTCTACTCTACGCTGTTTCGGGAGTTGGAAACTCGGCGCCCTTTTGCTTTTTTGTATACGAAGCTAGGAAAAATCAACTCCTAAATTTTCCCCCCACAGACAGAGAGAGAGAGAGAGAGAGAGGGAGCCAATCATATGTAGCATGCTGCATTGAATCTATTATTACTAGATATGATGCAGACGGAACAGGTGATTAAAAAAAATGATGAATTGGAAAATAAAAAAAGTCAAATTATATGATGAGTGATGTATATGAGAGAATGGAAGAGAACATAGAAAAATAAAATAAAAAAAAAGAAATTGAGTCCTTGAACCACATGATGGAAATTCTATTTAAGATTTTTATTAGGTAGCGTAGATTATTTTACACCATTAATGAAAATAATAATTAATTTTTTTATACTTACATGTTTGTCCACTTGAACGTGTGGTTTTCAATGGGCATAAGGTATGTTAATAATAAGGATAATGACACAAATGGTTCATAAATTTTAATGTGGTGCCTGAACTTTAAATTTCAATATGGTCTTTGGACTTTAGCTGAATATGCAATGTCATCCATAAACTCTTAATTTGTTTAATGGGGTCCTTGGACTTTTGGTACATGTTCAATTTAGTTTATGGACTATATAAAATTGTTCAATATTGTCTTATATTAATTTAAATTCAGAGACAATATTGAATATTTTCGTATAATTTAAAGACTAAATTAAATATATAATAAAAGTTCAAGGACAACATTGAATAAATTAAAAGTTCAGGGATGATATTACGCATTGGACTAAAGTTCATGGATCATATTTAACAAATTTAAAGTCCAAGCATCATATTATACATTTGGACAAAGCTTATAGACCGCTTGTCATCATTTACCCAAATTAAAAGTCCAAATTTTTTATTATTTATTTTCTTTTTCTTTACTTTTATTTCTCTAACCTAAGGCTAGTTTGATTTGGGTGAGAATGACCAACGACCTAGAGTTAGAAAAAAAAAAAAAAAAAAGGAAAAACAAGACAATTCGATAAATTGTTAAAATATTATAAAAAGATTGTTTACATCAACGTTGGCCATACCATATAGGATGGTCGATATTAACGTAATCAATTTTCGATTAAAATTGATTGAATAGACTCAATTGACAAAATGTAATAAGGTTTATAACTCAATTGACAATATCGAAAGGTTTAAAGCGTAATGAATTTAGAACTATTTGGACAATTTTGCCTCCTAAGAAACCACTCTAGCTCGAAAACTATGGAAATTAGAAAACCAATGTGGATTGGGTTTTCTTTACGGATATTCAAACTCGATAAATATTCTCAACTAATATCGATGCGACTACATACGCGCTCCTGTGTGCGTATATTTATTATATATAGTTATTACATGAACATAGTACGTTAGGGGTAGTAAGTGCAGCACATCTTAGCATATTCCTTATCAATATAATTATGCCCCAACGACTTCCTCAAAAGCCATAATAATTTGCATGGAAACGTGGGGGGTGTGATTGATTAAAGAAGTCCACCTACCATGTAATCCCACATGATGAACCATCAATGCAAATTATGGACTCTAGGAGCCCGGGGCCCGCCCTGATGAGGATTGTTGAGGAGAAATTGAAGGAAATTTTAAAAAACAACCCGTTCTCTCTCACATTGAGTGCCCATTGTTATTATTATTATTATTATTATTATTATTATTATTATTATTATTATTATTATTATTTAGTTGTGTTTTTCTCCAACATTGTTGCAATAAACTTTCTCCAAATCAGGTTTTCATGGCGGGTTTCGAAAAATGTAGGTTGTAATGTCATTTATGATTTGTCAATTGGAATACGGTATCACTATTGAATTATATTGCATCACTTGATCATAAGATTTTTATGTTCTTTATATACATATGGCATTCCATCACATATCGACTTAAACATTTGAGTTAAACTTTCTAACATGATATCGAGATTTAGCCTCTTTCTCATGCATGTCCATCCTTGTCAGTCGAATTTCCACACATCACTCCAAATCTAACTTGCAAGTAAGACGAGCTGTCGAAACATCACTGCCTATCAGAATTCTAGATCGGACTTTCTAACGAACATTAATCAACGATGTAGGAAAAATGAAAAAAAAAAAAAGATGTTTGTTTTTCGTTTTTTTAAATCTTTTTTGCCAATGCATAGGGTGACAAAAGATGCCAGATAGATGTGGATTGGATTTCAAGCAAAGGCTTTGAGACGTGGAGCCTTTCTCCATTATCTCGTCTTAGCTGTTGTTGGATTGCACCAACCGCTAATCTTGGTGCTTTGGCCCTGTCGTTTTTTACCCATAACTTTCTGTTTACGATGTTGGGTGAGATTGGGCACTGTTTGATGTTTACAGGCTCACATAAGCCAAAATTGAGCTCGAAACGACCGTTAAATCTCGCGAAACTAACGTCGACTATTCTTGGGAAAAAAAAAATCTTGAATGTCTAGATCGATGCAGGAGAGTGCTCCATTAAGATTGCCGAGAGAGGTGGACTGATTGAGGTGCACGAAAGCTAGCTCAAACAGTACATTATGGTCAAAACCCAAAAAATGAAGTACTTAAATTTGTTAGATGAAGGAATAGTAAATATATTGCTTGTTGGGCGCACGTGCATTGATGCATCATGATCGTCGGAATGAATGAAATTCTAAGTTAGATTTTCCACATCTGTGATTTAAATTGAACTAAATGACCATGCAACCAATGCATCACAAATGTAAATTGAGGTGCAATATCATTCACGAATAACCTTCTCCTATCTCACCTTTTGATTCAAGATTCAAACACTTAAATCCTTTGGAAAAGAGAGGCATTGATGTCATTGAGAATGTCCACCTTTCTTTTTTGGTAGAGCAATATGAGGCACGGTTCAATAAAGTAAATTACATGCTTTCCAAAAGTTTCTACAAAATGTTTTGCAAAGAATTACGCCGATCTCTGTTGGGTTAATAAGATCTTCCTAATACTTTCTTTTTCCAAAAATCACTACAATATTTCCCATCAAACTACCTTAAATTTGAATAATGATTGAAAAGTTGAGGTGATTGTAATGTTATGCTAATGCGACGTCCAAACTTACATAAAAAACACGGGAAACACAGATAATTCATTCGGATTACTCCTGCTGTCCACATCTAATGTTGATAATATGAGCTTATGATGATCAATCCTGAATACCGTGCCCGCCAACTCGGAAACTGAGTAGCTCCTTCACCAGCTCGATCAGTTCCTTCTCCCACAAGCATCATTTTTTTATAAACCCTCAAGAATTGAGATCAAAACAATTAGAGAATTTATAAGAGGAAGACGAAGCAAGGGCAACCTTGACCAGTGGCGGCGCGACAGCTCAGCCTGGTGGCTGGTCCCTCTGGTGCGCCCCCGTACGAACCAGATCTCCACCACCGCCATAACCACCATTCTTGGCGTGCAATCGCAGAAACAATTGTTGCCGATTTCTCTCTCTGGGCCCCACTCCACAAATTTATAATTCTTTTTCATATTATTTTTCTTGAAATCATTACTATTACTAATGTCACCATTACCGTTACTTAGGTCATAAATCACAATTGGGCGGCGCTCTTATGCAGGAGTTTTGCTAAATATTTACTAATAGAAACCATTTAAACCATCTTAATTGATCGAGAGTTCGAGCATTTTAAAAAAATTAACTTCAAACTTCTTTTTCAGACATTATCTATCTTCCACAACTTAATCAATCTCACCGGTCCTCGCAACGACTCCTATCGTCCAGCACTCTATCACTCTTTCATGAAAATGCTCACAACAATGCATGAGATTTTGATAATCTAGCTTATGTTACGAAGTCACACATTTTAGTATGATTTTCTGTGATATCTTTAAATGGTAATCGAACATTGAAGTTACTTACCTTCTCATAAGGATTATACACAAGATTCCGATAATTTAGCTTTGTTACAAAGTCACACGTATTTTGGTATGATTTTTTGCGATACCATTAAATGATAATCAGACGTTAAAGTTACTTACCTTCTCATAAGGATTATACACAAGAAATATAATATTATATAAAGTTAATATCATGAAAAAAAAGCTCAAAATTCGTACATTTAGAACAAATTTACTCTAAATTAATTAAATCCTAAATTATTATATCTACAACAAATTTATCATTTATTATTTTTCGTTAAATTTTATCATCAAATTGTTCAATTAGAGACACATGACAATTGACGAATAAACCGGTTTGGGGTTTTATCATTTGCTTGTCATAGACCTACTCATTTATGATTTTTCGTAATATTAATTCAATTAAATGAAAATTAACGAAGGGAAAATTTATTATAAATACACAAATTTTAGTTTTTTATGCAAGTTTTGAGATTTTCATGGTATTAACCTATTACATTAACTGTTTTTGTAACGTACGCTATCCATACTTCGAAAATGAAATATTTCTTTTGTCTATTTAGCGTAAATGAAAATAATTTTTTTTATAGACCTGCAAATTTTTTAATTGTATTATCATGATGAAGCGACTGAACTTAGCTGCACAGCCCCCGAGCCAAAGCGCCTATTTATCTTGTCCCTTCTCCTCCCCTCTGTCCTCGTGCACTTCCTTCCCTCTGCTCTGCTCTGCTCTCTGTCCCTGTGTGCGCACGTTAGCCCCGCCGCCGCCGGAGAAGTGCGCACATTAGCCCGACAGGGACGAGACAGAGCGGCCCCCGCTTCTTTCCGCAAAGCCGCCGCCGCCATGGATCAGCTCCGCCGCCCGCTGCTGCTGCTCGGGCTCATCTGCATTGCCCTCGCCGGCGCCTCCGCCCAGGGTCCCTCCACCGCCCCCACCACCACGCCCGCCCCTCCCACCCCCACCACCCCCGCCGCCGCCCCGCCCCCCACCGCCACCACCCCGCCGCCCACGAGCTCCCCCCTCCCGCCGTGACGGCCCCGCCCCCGGCCACCGCCCCTCCCCCCGCGACCCCGCCCCGGTGTCCGCCCCCCCCCGGCCACCCCGCCGCCCGCCACCCCGCCCCCCGTCAGCGCTCCCCGCCGGCGACTCCCCCTCCCGCCACTCCTCCCCCCGCCACCCCTCCCCCGGCGACTCCTCCTCCCGCCACTCCTCCCCCGGCGACTCCGCCTCCGGCCACCCCGCCCCCGGCCGTCCCGCCGCCCTCTCCCCTCGCGTCCCCGCCGGCCCTCGTCCCAGCACCGGCCCCGGCGACGAAGCCGACGTCCCCGTCGCCGTCGCCCTCGTTGCTGAGCCCTCCGGCGCCGCCGACGGAGGCTCCCGCGCCGAGCCTGAGCCTCGGGGCTCCGAGTCCGGTGCAGAGTGATCAGGTACGCGCCGCTTCGCTTACGGAGTTCAGTGAAGTTCGCGAGCTTCTTGTTGTCGTACTGCGAAACCGTCCTTAAAGACGGCGAACGTAAGCTTACAGCCGACGGATTTTGCTTAGGTCAGGAGCCACTTAGCCAGTGAAGTTTGCCTAGAAAGATGGGAAAAAAAAATGTCATTGTTAGATTCTTTTAGATCCATTATGAACAGTGAAACTATTCAGATTGATAGATCTCATCTGAGGGATGGGCTGACATTTTATCAAATTGAATGCTCTCCAGTTGCACTTATAAGGAGAAAAGAAATAGAAAAGAAAGGGTTTACTAGTCTAAATAGGTCTTTGGGTTAATATAATTAAAAATCTCAAATCGATACCTTAGACCAGTTAAAATGTATACGTGTTAATACTGGTGACAGACCCTGCAAATGAATCTGAGCTAAAGAATGACAAATCCGATGTAGAAAAGTCACTTGGGTGGACATCTGCTGGATGGAAACTTAACGAGAGTACATTTGGGTCGGGAGTACTAGCTTTGGATTTTTTTTCGTGAAAAAAAATTAGTTTAATATAATTGTGCAAGATATCAATTTGAAATTTTTAATGACAAATCCCGTGTCTGCAGTTAATACCGTGGTTCTTGGATTGGAGTAGGATTTGGGTTGGGTGTGGGTCTGGACCAAAATTTAATGGGCCTGACTAGCTTGCGGGGGGTTATGCTGTGGTAGGCCTCAGGGGTTGGGCTATGAATATGACGTAGCCAATATTTCTGAATTTGGAATTTTGTAAAGCAAAAGAATTAGAAAATAGAGATGGAAGTCTAGGCTGAAAGTCCCTTAAAACTTGGGTTTTTCAATTGGATGAATTAGCTAATTTCTTTCTCAAAGAGATCTTTATGATCTCGTCACAGAATTAGAATTTGAACTGGTGGGGTAGTTAGGTGACAGTTGTTCTCTTAACGATGGGGGATGGCATAGTACAGTATCCATAAGATCTTTTGAAGATGATGTCGCGTCATCTCCATCTTTAGCTTAGTCTGAAAGAATGACATTCCTTTGAAAAACTCTGTTGCAAGCATTTGTTGAGGAGTGTTCATTGTTTAGAGCTGCGTGATCTGATTGCACTCCTGACTGCAAAGCCCTCTTCTTTTCACTTGCTGCAAAAACTGCTGCAAGCCCTTTCTTTGTTTCTGCTATAATTCTCTCTGTTAATGATTTCACGAAGATGGGGTTTCCCGATTAGACCTCGTGGCGTTAGGTACTGGTAATTGTCGATAAATTATGACCAACCAACTACACCATTGCGTATGTTAAGTATCCGAATCTTGTTCAGCTGTCGTGTTTTCACCCGGCGATAATAGGTAGAGCAGTCATGATCTTTGATTGATCCAGTACAGTTGCTGAGGGAATCTACTTTCCATAAATTCTGGGAAGATGTTGACATGAAAAGGTTACTGGGCTAAATCAAGAACTCATCTGTCAAATCCTTCAGTGCCCCTAAACAACCTGATTAGATTATAATCGGGCTTCATTTTCTTGGGCCATTATCTTCTTATAAACGCTGAGTTTCTTCCTCCTATATGCAGAGTGGGGCAGAGAAGATCTTGTCGGTCCAGAACATGGTGGGCAGCTTGGCTTTGGGCTGGGCTCTCATGGGGTTGCTACTCTAGAGCATTATGATATACAGCTTCATGATTTAGTTCTATTTACTCCTGTCTCCATACTATGTTATTTTATCACTATCTTTGATGGGACTACTACATGTATTTTGAGCTCTTTTTGTATTTTTTTTTTCCCACACATTTGAGTTGGATTCTTTGGGAGAGATTTTTGAGGAGGGGAGGTTCCTGTTGTTGAGGAGATCTGTTATTTGCATGTGTTTGTTAAACTAGCAAAACCTCTCTCTCTCTCTCTCCCCTTTTTCCATGTTTCAGCCTTGCGTTATAAATCGTATAGTTCAAAAGTCTCTGATGAGCTCAATGTAACTTCAATACCGCAACTGTAACCTATCTATATTTTTATAGGCAAAAAAACCAATTAAAATATCACATATTATGAACCTAAACTCGATTCCGACCACTTACGAGATGCACAAAATATTCAACAAATCTAAATAAATTTTAAATTATATATTTTTTTACAATCTTCATAAGCATCAAAAGATCTTTGACATATAAGGGTGTATGTAAGATGATCACAAATGGGATTCCTTGCACTTAACTATAGAGAAAAGAACAAAAGAATTAGCACTTTTTCGCCTTCCATGCTCGAACTTTCATAAATGTTAAACATTTTTATATAACTAGCTTTATAGCCCGCGCGATGTTCAGTCGATTAAAGAACAATAACTTTTAAATGAAAAATACAATATCCGATTGTGTGAACTTTAGAGGACATCGGACCTTATATGACTAACCCTTTTTGCCATCAGTATTTCTGTACTTGCTTATTTGGATTGGGCCACCACTCGACCTCTCTCGCACGGATTCCTCGTTCAAACGACTCCTAGCTCCACGTACCACAAACAAGCAAGTGCCCTCGAGGTGAACTTTATGGGGTGTCAGAATTGAATCGGAAAACGGAATTGAAATCAAGCCAAACCTAATCAATATTTCGTGCATTTTTTGTTCGGTTCAAATAATTGAAAAAATAAATGTGCTTCTTTTTCTGGTTTGGATTATTTCGATTTGGTTCGATTAACAAAGCTGAACCGTAACCAAAATCTCAACAAAAACTGAAGCCTCAATTTAAAAGTCTCTTCTTAGTTCGGTTCATGCTCATTTCGAGGCACGAAGGAAAATCAAAAACCGAATTGATCCAAACCTATCCTAATCGGGTTTTCATATCAGTTCATACTCAGTTTGGAGCACATTCGATTTCATTCAACTGCTCACACTATCGGTTTGATTCAAATTTCTTAAAATTCCGAATCGAACTGTTGACACCTCTAATGAATTTTCATGGACCTTTTGATACTCAATTCAAATGCGCTATAGAGAATGTAATGGTAGTGTGATGGCCAATGTGTGCAAAAAATTCTCCTACCTCAAGTGGGTTTATTTTGGAAAATTTATACTTACTTTGATAGGCGGCGACTCTCCAAATTTTGGAGAAGTTGCATCATTGGGCATTCTTTCTCCAAAATGAGGGCAAAACCGCTAGCGGAGGCACGGTTGTTCGGGTCCGGATCACTGAATTCGGACTCCCCTTTCGCCCACTTTTCCGGATACTCCATCTCATTCTTCTTCCTGAACTGAATTGGACCTTTAGTTGATGAACCGGCCTCGCTTCTGGTTCGTTGGAAAAATCAGCTGACTTCTCCCTTCTTCATTGATCTTACAAAAAATTGACTCGTTGCGAGTCTGAGTTTGATCAATATATGCATATAAACATGTCAAATCATGTCAATTTGTGCCAAAAAAAAATTGTCAAGATTAGGAAATTGCCCCTTTTTTAGCTGCGTTTGGGAATAGGCCTTGGACACCCAAAGCCCTTTTGGGCAAATATTGGGTGTTTGGGATAAATTTTACAAACTCCCTTAAGGGAAAGTTAGCATTATGTAAGCTAAAAGCCCAAGGCTAGTTTTGGGGTGCCTTGGGCTTTCAGCTCTCTTAGCATGCAAATATTGACCATTCATCTTCTTCGTTCACTGTTCATCTTCTCCGTTGAAGGTGGCCGTCGGGGTTGCGTAGGGCTACAAGGGGTCATCAACAAGCTAGAGGAAGGCTAGCGACAGTCATAGTGACCCAAGTGATCGTCGCTGGGGGGTCGTAGCGACCTCCACGCCATTTGGTTCGCAATCACCTCCGCGAGAGGCCGTGTGATTTGGGTTGTTGTGACCTTGCCAGGCCATGCGACCTCAAGCGAGGATCACGTAACCCCACAACGAGGTCGCGCGACTCCAGGCGGCCCTCATCATGGAGGGTCGCTGTCGCGACCTACCCCTCGGGGGGAGGGAATAGGTTTAGGGGTATTGCCTAAAGATCGGGCCTACGGCTCATGATTAGGCATTGTTCTCTCGAGCCCATACCTAGTGCGACATTGGAGAATTTATAAGAATTTTGTAACAATGAGTCGTCACTCGCCTATTAGGGTTGACTAGAAACCAAGTAAAGCATAAGAGTATACCTCACACGCAACCAGAGAATTTAGATTCGAGGACTTGATTATATTAATTAACCAATTAGTGCCATTTCGGTACCTAATCTTATTCATTTTTTTTTTAAAATGATGTTTTTGTCAAGCAACCTAGATTGATTTTATACCTATCCACTAGTATGTGAGGTGATGTGCACAATCATTAAAATAACAATTAGTAACCAATATAATAACTCTATAAACATAGAGTTATTTTACCTATTTTAGACAACAATTAATGCAATATATGAGAAAATATTTGGATTTCCTTCTGATTATTTTGAATTTTCCTTGTTTATGCATAATAATGAGATATGGAGAAGATAAGGAAAAGAATGGCAAAAATCAAGAATTCAAATTAAAAAAAAGCAATGGAAGATGGATATCAAAGTAGGGAATCCTTGATTTTATTCCCTAATGTTATCTACAAGCGTTGGGAGATAGATATTAAATCAAAATCATCTGATTTACTCCCTGATTTTGTGCGCAATTGCTTGGAGATAAGGATATTGGATATATCCTATGAATATGAGAACATTGAGAGCCAGAGAGAGTTAGGTTTTTGTTAGATCTTTTTTCATTATTTTGAGAGTTTTTCAAGTATTTTGAAGAGAAGACAAAAGTAGTGACATAATTTTTGTTCTTTAATTCAAGATGCTAGGTTTAATTTATATTTTTATTTCTTCTTCTACTATGTTCTAATTTTCTTTTATTAGGGCTATGATGTAGCCTAACCATGATAATGTGAATTTCATGATTTTTATGTTTTGCAATTGATTTCATTCATATGGGTTATATGTTATTGTGCATAATGCTTTTGAGTGACTGGCCACCACTTGAATGATCTGATGTGCATGTTTGAGACTGATAAGTGATAATATGCAATTGCTCATTATAATATATAACTATAAATTAAACGTGGATAGAGATATACCGCGTTATTTGTGTAGCTTTCGGTGATAAGGTGATCCGAAAGACTCATTGTAAGCTAAGAATATTCATAATTTTTAATGCACTCATGTTTATTTTAATTCACATAGAGATATAATGGATTAATAAACTGAGTAGGTTTGCTATACCTAGAGATAAGATAGTAAATAAAATAGGAAATTCCGCCATCACATGTTTAATATCGTTCTTATACCCACAACAATCTGAAATTCAAATCTAGTGGTTATGGTGAAATTGGATGTTCTAACAGATTTATCTGATTGATTTACTACATTTAGTCTCCAATTTTTTTTAATTTATTCTCAATTATATTTTGATCTGTTAGATAAATTTTAGATTAATCTATTTTAGTATTTATTTAATTTATTAATCATCGATCTCCATGGGACGATACTTTTTCTTATCATTATATTACTTGTTTGACAAGTTCACTTGCGTTTAGAATTTTACGAACCAAAAACTTATTCGTAATATTCGTAAAATTCTAAACACAAGTGAACGTGTCGAACAAGTAATATAATCCACGGAGATCGATGATTAATAAATAAATTAAATACTAAAATAAATTAATTCTAAAATTTATTTAACAGATCAAAATATAATTGAGAATAAATTAAAAACAAAATTTGGAGACTAAATGTAGTAAATCAATTAGATAAATATGTTAGATCATCCGATTTCACCATAACCACTAGATATGAATTTCAGATTATTGTGAGTATAAGAATGATATCAAACATGTGATATCATGTGATAGCGGAATTTTCTAATCTATTTACTATCTTATCTCTAGGTATAGCAAACATACTCAGTTTATTAATCCATTATATCTCTATGTGAATTAAATTAAACATAAGTGCATTAAAAATTATGAATATTCCCGACTTACAATAAGTCTTTTGGATCACCTTATCATCGAAAGCTATACAAATAATGCGGTATATCTTTATCCATGTTTAATTCATGGTTATATATTAAATGAGTAATTGCATATTATCACTTCTCAGTCTCAAACATGCACATCAGATCATTCAAGTGATGGCCAGTCACTCAAAAGCATTATGCACAATAATATATAACTCACATGAATGAAATCAATTGTAAAACATAAAAATCATGAAATTCACATCATCATGATCATGATTAAGCTACATCGTAGCTCTAACGAAAGAAAATTAGAACATAGCAGATGAAGAAATAAAAATAAAAATCAAACCCAGCATCTTGAATCAAAGAATAAGAATTCTATCACCATTTTGGTCTTCTCTTTAAAATACTTGAAAAACTCTAAGAACAATGAAAAACGATCTAACAAAAACCTAACTTCTCTCTCCCTCAATGTTCTCATATTCATAGGATATATCCAAGATCCTTATCTCCTAGAAATTGCGCACAAAATCAGGGAGTAAATCGGAGGATTTTGATTTGATATCTATCTCCCAACGCTTGCAAATTACATTGTGGAATAAAATCAAGGATTCCCTAATTTGATATCCATCTTCCATTGCTTTTTTTTATTTGAATTCCTGATTTTTGCCATTATTTTCCTTATCTTCTCCATATCTCATTATTCTGCATAAATAAGGAAAATTCAAATAATCATAATAAAATCCAAATATTTTCTCATAGATATTGCATTATTTGTTGCCTAAAATAGGTAAAATAACTCTATTTTTATAGAGTTATCAAACCAACTGATTAAATAAATTGCATGGAAGAGCAAAAATTTAACATCAAAGAAAAGATAAATACTAATCCTAACTAGATTAAAGGGAAGCCAAAATCAACATACCAAAATTGCACAATCGAGGATAGTCGTCTTTAAGGACAACTAAAACCTCTTGAGTAGGAATCTAAATTGAAAGACTTCCATTTTTTTTAGAAGAAAATGAACTAAGAGATTAATTTTAACATTTTTGAAGATTTTTTAATTAATTTTTTAAAAAAAATTATTGATTTTTTATTAATTTTTTTTTAAAAAATTTTATTGATTTTTTATTGGAAAAATTGAATTTTTGAATTTTCCAAAACCTTTTGGTTTTTTATTTTTATTTTGTTGTCTTTCTAATTACTACTAAAAATTTTAGACTTTTCTGAATTTTGGAATTTTTTGAGAAAATTTGAATTTTCCTTACTTTTCTTGTTTTAATTAATTTAAAAAAAAATCAAATTTTCAATATTTTCTGGAATTTTTTGAATTTTTTTAAATGTTCTTTGAAAGTTGTTAAATTTTTGGAAAATATTTTGAATTTTTACTATTTTCGAAGATTTTTTTGAAAATTTTAATATATTTTTAATATTTAATATTATTTTATTAAAAAAAAGGGTTCACACCGGGTAGGACCGATCCGACCTGCTGATCCGATCCAAGCCCAGGTGGATTAAAAAAGGAAAAAAATTTTAAAAATTTGTTTAATTAATTTTTAAATCTAATTTTTTTTTAAATGATCTTTGTAATTCCTTTTTTTGTCTTTTCCTGACTTCGTCATTTTCCCTGCACACTGCTCGTTGATCCTTCCCAAAGCCAACTTTTGCATGTTGTAGTTTTCTATTTTTTATTATTTTTTTTGTTTTTTTTTTTTGCTTTTTTATTCTTTATTCTTCTTTTTTTCTTTACTTCGTCCCTTCCCCCTGCGCGCCTTCAACCCTCCCGATGGCTGTCTTCTCCTTCCTGGCGACACTCTTCACCGAAATTTGTTTCTTTACCAAAACTCATTCGAACTATAACAACAACCGAAGCACCCAGCATCCCTTCCAACACCAAATCACCCCGACTGGCACAAATCACCGGCGGCCACCTAACTCCGGCGACGGCTGAACCAATTTCGGATGCGGACATCCCCCGGCTTAAACATACATGATTACTCCGCGAGAATTGCATGAAATCATAACGAAAACATAAAAAAATGGGCACGATCCCGCATATATATGACCAAGCACTTAGCACAAATCAGAACGAGTTTTTGAACTCAGGTTGTTTCTCCGTTCTCTTTGAGACATTTTGTCAAACGTATGAGGTGCATCAGCTAGAAAGAGGACCTAGGCTCGCTTGGGGCATAGATTTGAGCAAACATCAACACGACATGCACGAGCGACACTCAAGAGACACTCAAGATCCGCTAAAGGACATATTAATCACACTCGAACAGATATGAACACAGCAAGTATCTTCAGCCACAACATACTCACGGGCTCAAATCTCTTTCAGGCATTTCAACAACCGGTTACCATACACAACAGAAACGAAGGATCTTCGGACTGGTATGGACTCGAACACAAGCCTAGATGTCTATCAACATGCACTAGGACATCTATGAGCTTTCATGGAGGACCGGTGAGGCCGGAGCTCGAGCGAACTAGTCGGTCATGAGCTCCAGCCCACGACCTCGAAAAGAAGCTCATGGCTTAGGGAAGCCTACCTTGGTTCGGGTGGCGAGCAATGGGCGTACTTCATGCGACGGCGAAACGCTCTCTCAGTCTCACTCTCTCCCTTTGGCTCGCCCTCTACTCTCTCAAGCTCTCTCCAACTCTCTATCCTTCGCTTGAACCCAAGAACCAGCCGAGAACCCCCCGCTTCACTTGCTCCTCTCTCGCTTTTTAAGCATCGACGCGCATGGCCTTCTGCCAAGCCAGTTGTTGCTGCCTATCTGCCTCCCGACCACCAACTCCGGTGCGAGGCTCATGCCTGCCCCCTTCTACCTCTGTCCTTCCTCTTGCTCGCGTACGCCCACCTCCTTTCTGCAGAATGCGTGAAGGACAAAGGTTGTGTTTGGTTCAACTTTGAAGCCGGTTTTCAACTTTCAACTTGCTTTCAAAATGCTGAAATAGCTTTGGGCTTTCAGCATTCCACCGAATGCTGAAATTATTTTTTCCCTTTCAAAACTACCCTCACTAATTCTAAATATTTCCGATTTTGCCCTCTAATTATTTTTCTTTTTAATTGAAAAAGGAGGCAGCCCTTCCCCGAACCGGCGAAGGGTTTTGTTCAATTTTCAAAAAAGAAGAAGAAGATATATATACATATATTATATCCATCAAAGCCCATTGCGAAGGGTTTTTATTCCGGGGAACTATTTTTTTTCAAAAATTGTTTTTTCCTATTTCTACTTTAGGATCAATTTCTAAGTAAAATAAGGTGTTTGGTGTCGCGACCCGATCTCGCCGCTCTAAAAAAGTCTAAGGTGGGAAAGGTCGGGTTTAGGGATACTTGATCACGAGAGTTCCCTCACGAGATCGCGAGCTCTCCCAAGCTCGTACCCTGTGCGACAGTGGGTTTATTTATACGATCTAGGTATTTAACAACCTAAGAATATACAGGAGTCGCCACTAGCCTCATTTTGGGGGTCGGCTAGAAACCCAATCGAGGGTCAGGAGAGTTCCCTCGATTCCTACGTAACCAGATATCTAGATTCGGGGACTTGGGTTACACTAATATTTCTATTAACGCCCTTTCAGTACCTAAACAGTATGTTGTATTTTTCCTAACATGTCCATGCGTTTCTTTTTACATTTTCGGGATCATCAATTCTAGACTAAGTGATCATGCGAGATTGGATCATTTTAATTCTATTCTATTTCTAAGAAAAACAATAAAAGGAATCAATCAGAGAAATTGAAATTACAAGACAGTAAGTAAACAATCAAGAAAAGCAGTAAATTTATCATGCAATCCTAAAAAAATAAAAGAGAACAATTGGGAAAGAAAGGAAACCCGCAACTCATCGGGTTTTATACAATGCATGGCACCCGAGACGTATGTCGGGAAAAAAGAATATTACATAATAAAGGTCGGAGTGGACATCGACCTCCACCATCTTTACGCCCTCCCCATCTACGGGGTCTAATCTAATCCTACCTTAGGAAACTTCTAGCTAAATGCATACAATGGAAAGAGACAAGCAAACAACTAAGATCAAAGCAATCGGGGTAAAACCCATGGACAATTGGCTCTAAGAAAAGTACAAAACATCAAGCACACCATGAGGAACAACTTTCATGAAGGGAGTTTCCTAAGATGAGTTACACATGAATTTATAAAAATTCAAGAACACATAACAACACATCAGAATAATAAGAGATCTGACTCAACAAGGGCAGAATAAGCATTTTGAATTTCACTCATAGCATATTTCAAGGCCAACTTTGCAAAAATGGAAAATGGGACAAATGACATGCAAATAATGCAAAACTAGTGTCATTAGAAAGATTAAGACGTACCCTAAGACTTTTTAAGAGATGTCGGGTTCAAGAAAGGTCAAACTCATGGCCAAGAAGTAACAATCGCTAACATATGCAAATCAATCACAAGTAAACCAGAAAATGATGCATGATAACAGACTTACCAATTCACCTAATCAATGCATGAAAATTATGGAATTTGAACATGACGTAAGGTTAAATGTGAAGAACAAGTTTTATTAAGACATTTAACCCTAAATCCACGTGCAAAAGATCATACAAATTCATTAACATTGATATGTGATTTGTCATTAGGGTGACAATTTCAATTGCGACACATTGGCTATTTCATTTCAAGACTAACAACAACTAGCCACAGAAAAGACAGCATTTCCCTAATCGAATCAACTCCAAAATAGGAAAAATCTGTATGTTATAACCAAAGGCATTTCATAAAGCATCGATTCATGAATCCAAGTATAACATCCAGCAGAAAATCAGCACAAGGTTGAACGATGCATATCAGTAAAGAATCAATAATAAAGCCCCGATCTATGATCTATTCAACCCCAACAGAAGTCAATTCCTCATCAAGCATGACTAATCTATTATTTACACCAGCAACATCATATCAAGACGACCAGCTTTCTGTGTTACCTGAACCCTCATCATACGAAAGCATAATCCAAGACAAGGATAAGCAGAGGAAGCTTAACACAATACTGCAGTAGAAGACACCCAATCATAGGATATCAAGACATGGTCAGCATCCATGGATTGATTTCCAGTAAAATTTGATTCATCCCTGACATAATATCTTTTCCAAGCGAACATATCGGAATGCCAGATCTTCCTCTCTATGACCTATTTCAGTATAGCAGCTTTCAATGGGATTAAAGCAACTGATAGGTATAATCTACCCTTTTATAGGCTAGAGAGGGAACCTAGCAAACCCTAATCAACAGCGTGTCAACTGGGCCCTTCCCATTACGGGCTTCAGTTAAACACAATTGCCTACACTTTGCTGCTCAACTAGGCCCAGGTTATCAATAGATGCCAATACCCAATTTAATCGATCACTTTGAAGGGTTCAACAATTATTGGAATATCCATTAACCCGATTATTTAAAATAGAAAATCAATTAATTAATGTAAGCCCATATTATAGAAAATTTCCAACATTCTCCCACTTGGGCTACATTAATTAACTTATTTTATTTTGAAAAAGATTTTATATTGAAAACGACACTATCGGGTTAATAACTGAAATTTTGTTTCATGTGGCCACAATTTTAAAAATAATATTCCAATAACGGCATCTCAAAACCAATCCAATCCTATATAACCTCAGTATAGGACTATGGAGATCAATGTGTTAAGAAAATATCATTACACAAGACCTTCCATAATCACATATAATAAGCATTATATTTTCATGGATCATGGACCTAGTAGTGTAGTAAGAAATAGTGCCAACATGTGATCAAAATATACACTATTTCTTATCGGTCCTCAATGCAATTTCTCAACAACATGAAACTGCATTAACGCAATTTCTAAACAACATGAAATTGCACAACTATGTCACAATCCAACATGAGATCTCATAATCAGTGACATCTAGTCATCTTTAAACTAAAATTTGTTTAAAGATACTGTTTTATACTTCCATTTCTCAGTCAACAGGAGAAAAGATAACAATAGAGTCAATAATAACAATCATTAAAATAAATGCTTTAATAGACATCATAAAAGCATTATCAGTCTGCATATAACTATAATATCCAGAAATACAAATTATTAACTCCCACTAACAAAAGAAATCAAAAGAATCTAAAACACCCATATTCTTTACGTGTTCTTTAAACAAAATGGGTCGTAAGCCTTTTGTTAGAGGATCAGCCAACATGGACTCGGTTCGATATTTTCAATCACAATGTCTCCCTTTTTGACCAAGTCCTTAACAGAATAATATTTGATCTCCATATGTTTGGACGCATTGCTGATCTTGTCATGCTTGGAATAAAACACAGCTGCAGTGTTGTCACAGTAGATTACCATAGGTCTAGCAATAGAGTCCACAACTCGCAATTCTGAGATCAAATTTCTAAGCCAAACCGCTTGAATTGACGCGCCATAGCACGCTACAAACTCAGCATACATTGTAGAGTTCGTAATCAAGGTTTGCTTTGTGCTCTTCCAAGAAATAGCACCTCCACCATCATAAAAATATATCCAGAAGTTGATTTTCTATCATCGAACAACTAGCAAAATCAGCATCGAATATCCAATCACTTTTAGGTCCTCAACTCGCTATACACGAGCATAAAGTCCTTTGTTCGTTGTAGATATCTCATCACCTTCTTAGCTGCAACCCAATGTTCTTGACCTGGATTCGATGAGATATCTTCCAAGAGTATTCACAGCAAAAGCAACATCAGGTCTGGTACATACTTGTGCATACATAAGACCGCCAACCGCACTAGCATATGGAACATTTTTCATGACTTCTTTTTCAACATCATTCTTGGGGCATTGTTCTATACTCAATTTATCTCCTTTCACAACAGAACATCGCCGACTTTGTGTCCGCATGTTGAATCTTTTCAAAACACGATCTATATAACTTTTCCGAGATAACCCCTTAACCTTCTTAGATCCGTCACGATGAATCTCAATGCCTAGAACAAAAGAGGCTTCCCCAAGATCTTTCATATCAAACTTTGTAGATAGAAAATTAGGCTTCCCCAAGATCTTTCATATCAAACTTTGTAGATAGAAAATTTTTGGTGTCATTCAATAGATCAACATCACTGCTAGCAAGTAAAATGTCATCTACATAAAGTACTAAGAAAATATATTTACTCCCACTTACTTTCATGTAGATGCATTGATCAAACTTGTTTTCTTCAAAGCCAAATGATCTTACAACTTTGTGAAATTTTAAGTACCACTGACGTGATGCTTGTTTGAGACCATATATGGACCTTTGAAGTTTGCACACCATATGCTCCTTTCCAGCTTCTTTAAACCCTTCAAAGTTGCTGCATATATACTTCTTCATCTAAATCTCCATTTAGAAAAGCTGTCTTGACATCCATTTGGTGAAGCTCTAAATCAAAATGAGCCACCAATGCCATGATTATCCGAAAAGAATCTTTAGTGGACACTCGGAGAAAAGACTTCAAAGATAATCAATGCCTTCTCTTTGTGTGTACCCTTTTGCGACTAACCTTGCCTTGAATCTCTCTATGTTGCCTTTATTGTCTTTCTTGGTTTTGAATACCCATTTGCAGCCGATTGGTTTATGCCCATCGTGTAAATCAACAAGTTTCCATACTTGATTAGTTGACATGGAAATCATCTCGTCATTCATCACTCCTAACCATTTATCTGCCTGATCACTATTAAGAGCTTCTTTGAAAGTCGTCGGATCAACTATACTTCCAATGTCAAAATCAGCTTCTCCAAGATAGACATGATAATCATTTAGAGGTGTTGGTCTTCTTTGTCGCTGTGATCTTCGCACAAGCATTTCTGGAGCTGTATCATTCATCTGGGGAACTTCATTTGTAATGGGAGGATCTACCGTCATATTTTCGGTATTAGCTTCTTGCTGAATTTCCACTCTGCTGGGATCTCGCATAGAATCATCATGCAAGATGGGCAATGGAATAGAGACCGTTTTGTTTGGTTCTTCCCTTTCAAAAGATTGAGAAGAACTCTTTTCAGCGACATCTAATTCCAAGAATTTGGCAGTTTGAGATTCAACGATTCTAGTGCCTCGAGTAGGACAATAGAATCTATACCCTTTAGAATGATCAGGATATCCAATAAAGTAACATCTAGTAGTCCTAGATTCGGTCTTCTTCTGAGAAGGATCATAAATTTTCACCTCTGCAGGACAACCCCAAACTCGTAAATGATTCAAGCTTGGTTTCCTCCCTGTCCACAATTCAAAAGGTGTTTTCGGCACCGATTTACTAGGTACACGATTCAATATATAAGTTGATGTTTTAATTGCATCACCCCATAAGTATTCAGGCAAATTAGAACTGCCCATCATACTTCGTTTCATCTCCATGAGTGTGCGATTGCGCCGTTCAGCTACACCATTCTGTTCAGGACTCCCAGGCATTGTATATTGAGCAACAATACCACAGTCCTGTAAATATTTTGCAAACGGTCCATTTTGCTGTCCAGCCTCAGTATATCGCCCATAATACTCACCACCACGATCAGACCTGACAATCTTGATAATTTTTCCCAATTGTTTCTCAACTTCAATACGAAATACTTTGAACATTTCAAGAGCATCAGTCTTCTCCTTAATTAGATAAATATAACAATAACGGGAGAAATCATCAATGAATGTGATGAAGTATTTATTTCCACACAAGGTGGTTGAGTATGGCCCACTAATATCAGTATGAATTATCTCCAATAGACTTTGACTGCGAGTAGTAGCGCCTTTCTTCTTGGTTTTAGTTAACTTTCCCCTCACACAATCAATACAAGTCTCAATATCATCTCGAGTCAAGAGGAGGGAGAATATCAGCCATGATAAGTCGATTTACCCTTTCTTTTGAGATATGCCCCAATCGCTTATGCCATAGCAATGAAGATCTATCTTTGATTAAAGATCTCTTAGCAACAACATTCTCAACATTGAAAGAGCAATATGGTCTATCGGGAGATAAGGATAATCGATATAATCCATCAAACAAAACACAATTCCCAATAATTCTTGAATCATAACTCAAATCCACTCTTTTATTCGCAAAATGAAGACAATATCCAGCTTTGTCAAGCGAAGAAAGAGATACTAAGTTTCTCCTAAAATTAGGAACATAAAAGACATTGTTCATGACAAGCTGAAAACCAGAATCTAAATTCAAAACAACCGTCCCGATGCGCTCCACATCAACTCCAAAGATTATTTCCAACTTTAAGCTTTGACTCCCTCAGACTTGGACTCCTTAGATTTGTGAGACCCTGTAAGGCAGTAGTCACATGAACAGTAGCACCAGAATCAAGCCACCAAGAATCCACAGGAACATCAACCAAATTTGATTCAAAGCAAACCAACAACTCACCTTGGTGACTTTCTTTTCTTGTTTTTAGCCAAGCTTGGAATTTGTAGCAATTGGCTCTCTTGTGACCTTGCTTCTTGCAGTGAAAACATTTAAAATCCTTGTCTCCATTTCTCCCATAGTTCCCATATTTCTTAAAGTCTTGCCATTTCTTTGGACCATGAACATTTGACCCTTTAGGCTTCCATTTGCCTCTAGACGAACTCAACTTGGCATTGGTAGTTAAGTGGGCAGACTCATACTTTTCCTTCTTTAACTTCTCTTCCTCAGTCACACACTTAGAAATCAAGGCATTAACGCTCCATGTCTCATTCGAGCACTATAAGCGTCTTAATCGGTTAAATTCAGTCGGCAAAACATTTAAGGCGTGATGCACAATATAATTTTCAGAAAGAACAATTTCATGGGCCTTAAGTTTGGACTGAATGTGGACCATCTTCAGTATAAATTCTCTAACACCCATAGCAAAAAGCATCATACCTCATGTTCGTTAACTCACTCAAAGCAAATTCCCGACTTCAACCTTATCTCGAGACTCTATATCTTTCTCCCACTCGCTTCAAGGAAGCGTCTGGCATTCGTATCTTCCGGCAAACCACTAATCAGATGCTCAGCAATGGACCTCTTCATGGCAATGAGGCTCAGTCGATTAGATTTTTCCCATCTAGAATAATGGGCCTTTTGATCTGCAGTACTTTGATCATTAGGTATGGCAGGTTCATCCTCACGCAAAGCCAAGTCCATATCAACGATGCCCAAAGCAAACTCTATATCTTGCTTCCATCTCTTAAAGTTTGATCCAGTTAACATTTCAACCGTGGCATTGTTGTTATTCACAGCAAAGGTAACTGTTTAACACACATAATGCAATAAGATCAATTATGGGTAATAAGCAATTCAACAAAATAATTAGTACATTATAAACTCCCTTTGGGCGTAGTATATAAAGCACCATTATTTTTCATAACATGAAGTTTATAAAGCAACAACAAGGAGAATTACATATAATTGTCAAGGATCCATCCCTTTGGGCAGACAAATCCTTTAAATCATACATCTCCATAATATCAACATAGAGGGGAATTACATATAATTTTCAAAACATTTATCCCCTTTGGGCAGATAAATATTTTTCAATTATACATCCCCATCTTTTAAATATGGGAATTAAACTTCATGCTATTTTCCAAATTAATATACACAATAACTCCCTTTGGGCGAGTAATTGTATATATTAATCTTTTATCAATAGGGAACTCCAAAATTTATGCCCAAAATTCTTCAAACAATATGAAACACTTTACAACATGTGCTTCCAATGATCATATTGCAATTTTTCAAACAACAATTTTTTGCCACAATTTTTTTTAAAAATTTTTTTTAAAAATTTTATTATTTTTTTTTTATTATTATAATATTATTATAAATATTTCGGACTCCCGCGGGCCCAGGACCCGCGAGCAGCCCTAATCAGACCGCGGGCCAGACCCGCGAGTCCCAAACCCTCACACGGCCCACTCCTTTTAAATTGAAAATGGCCCACGAATTTAAAACAAAGAAAAATGGGCCAAAACCCATTTATTTTGGTTCTGGGCTCAAGCCCAGAACCTCTTTACTTTGGTTCATGGGCGTGAGCCCAGAACCTTTTAATATGTTTATGGTTCTGGGCTTACGCCCATGACCCATTTTTTTAAAATTTTAATGGGCGTGAGCCCAATTCGATGGCCCGGCCCGGCTAGAGGTCTTCTTCAACCTCCAGCCGGGTCACGAATTTGCAGCAAACCGGGTCGCATGACCCGGTTTTGACCCGAAGCTCCAAAACCACATATTAGCATGATTTTTGATGAAATTTCTCCATGGGACTTGCATATAACATCAATTTAATCAACTAGATTTAATTAAACGAAGAAAAACCAACTAAATCTACCACATGCAAGCTTCGAAGTTTCGGACTAAAGCTCCCATGGCCGAATTTCGAATTTCTTAAATTTAAACCCTAAAAAACTCAATTTAATACAACAAAAGATACTAAAACAAATATATAACAATACCCATGCAACGGTTTACATCATACATCAATCGATTGCAAGTAATTTGCAAATTCTAGAACTTTTTCACGTATAAACCCTAGAATTTCAAATCTAAAATTCTCTCTCAATTCTCAACGAAATTATGCAAATTATATATGGTTGAAAAGATCTTGACATGTAGAACAAAAGCCCTATGGTTTCAGGATCAATTGAGCAAAAAATTCATACGAATAAATAATACCCATATTCGGCTCAAAGAGGAAAATTTCGAATTTTTCCATAAAAAAAAAAAAAAATTTGGGTTCTACAATCATATATGATTAGCTCTGATACCACATGTAGAAATTATTCACATGAATAACTAATCAATCAAGAAAATAACGAATCCATATATGATTGTACAACACCAAGATCAATAAATACAGCGGAATTAAAGCGTCGCACTGTTTGAGCCTATTGCTTCACTTGAAGAAAAGTAGATCACTCGATAATCGGATCTATCGAATGCTAGATCTTCCTCTCTATGACTATTTCAAGATAGCAGCCTTTCAATGGGATTAAAGAATCGATAGGTATAACCTACCCTTTTATAGCTAGAGAGGGGACCAAGAAACCCTAATCACAGCGTGTCGTGTCAACCTACCTTCCCATTACGAAGCTTCGATTAAACACAATTGCCTACACTTTGCTACTCAACTAGGCCTAGTTATCAATAGATGCCAATATCCAATTTAATCAGATCACTGAAGGGTTCAACAATTATTGGAATATCCATTAACCCGATTATTTAAAATAGAAAATCAATTAATTAATGTAAGCCCATATTATAGAAAATTTCCAACATGAAATTCATAATAACACGATCTTATGTCACTGCATATGCTTGCTTAAGTGGAATAGCATCAAATGAAGGATCAATGGACATTAGCTCAGGGCCACAACAGCATCCAAGCAGGATCAAATCAATAGTACATCCTCAATAAGATGCTACTTTCACCCTAAAGTTCTAGGTCTCAGCCCTATGAGCAGCCTCAGCTTCCAAAGTTTTACCATCAGAGGATAACAAGACGGAGTTCATGAGACCCTTCACTTTTTCAATTACCATTTCCCCCAAAAAAATCGAACACCAGGAATTCCTTCCCATTGACCAAACATACGGAATGCATAAACGGAAATAGGTACGAATCACATTCAAATATGTTCAACAGAAACTACCGAATGAAAACTGAAGCTAAATCTATGTTATTGCTCTACATAAAAGAAATGCGAGACAACTACGGCGTTACAACTTTACCTGGATTGGACCACAAGAGAATGGCGAGCAAAGCAACGAAAGGAACAGTTCTTGAATGAATCGGCGAAGGATCGATCTCCAGAAGCTTCTACCTTTCAACACCAGCGAATCTACTCTTCGGTTCTGCCCTCGGAGCCGAGTTGAGACCTCTAAACAAGGCGCAGTTCCGAACTCCGATCCGGTGAGCCCGATCCAGAGAGAAGATCGGTCAAGCGTCATTGTTGTCGCAACTGTCGCCAATCCTCACCGGGTGGTTTCGGATCAAGTTAGATCCGGCGAACGGAACCACGGGCATCATCGCCGATGTCACCAATCCTCGACGGTCGGCTTCGGATTGAGCCTCACACCTTGCGTTCCTTGGCCAGCGATTGTTCGAGACGATTGAATGAGCAAATGTCCGATCTCCGAGAGCGATCCACCGCCGTCGTTGTTGTCACCATCACCGCCACCGTCTCCGCCGATCCTCATCAGTCGGTTCGATCACTCGAAATCCTTTGAACCGAACAGATTTGTGGAGAGATCACGATCGAGAGAGTCCATAAAAATTTAAAAATTTACTCACGGACTGCCACCCGTCGCCGTACGACCGCCGCACGACCGTCACACAAATGCTGCACGACCGTCACACAACCGCCGCACGAATGTCGCACGACCGCCACACGACCACCGCACGACCGTTGTACGAATGCTGCACGACTGTCGCACGACCACCGCACGAATGTCGCATGACTGCTGCACGATCGTAGATCGTCGCCGCAGGATTGCCGCCCACTGGCCGCGGGTGGGGGCGGTGGCCGGTGAGCTGTGGGCGGTGGTCTTGTGGTGCCAGATCTGGCTCGCCGGTGGCCGTAGCCCTTCGCCGAACCGGCGAAGGGTTTTGTTCAATTTTAAAAAGAGAAGAAGAAGAAGAAGAATATATATACATATATTATACCCATCAAAGCCATTGTGAAAGTTTTTTTTACCAAACGCACATTCAACTCAAAGTCCATTTGCAAAAAAAAATTTACCAAACATAATCGCATTTCCCCAAGTAGCTTTAGGTTTTCAACATTTGCATTAGGCTCAAAGCCCCTTGCAAATGCTGAACCAAACGCAGCCAAAAAGAGAGAGAGGAAAAGAAGGCCGGCTCATCTTGGGCAAAATAAAAGAAATGTGGACCGGCCCAGGGGAAGAGGAAGAAAAGGGAAAGAGAAAGAGGCCGGCTGACCTACCCCGGCCCGGTCTCATCTTTCCCATTTTCCTTTCTTTTTCTTTTCTCTTTTTTTTTTGTAATTAATTTCTTTTGATAATTTTTTAATCTTTTTCTTTTTGACGACAAATTTTTTGGAAGAAATTAAGAAAAGACCATGCAATGCAATAATGAAAACACAATACCTTTTAATGATTTTTTTTTACCTTTTTTATAACGACTAATTCACAATTTTGTATGTGATTAAGTCCTAAATAAGATAGTAAAATTTAGGTGTCAACCGTCGCGAAACCCCTCGACGAGGTGGCGTGACCCTAGGTGGCCCTCGTTGAGGCTACGCCTGGGGTCGCACGACCCAAGTGAGACCCTCGCCTGAGGTCACGCGGCCTCAATGAGGGCCATGCCTAGGTCGCGCAACCTCAGCAAGGGCCACCTAGGTCGCATGACCCTTGTCGAGGGTTGCGTGACCTTTGCCGGTGATCGCCCGACCCTAGGCGGCCCTTACTAGTGGTCTCCAAGGGCCACCTGAGATCGACCTCAAACGATGGCTGCCGCCAACGATTTGGATGGCCAACAGCCATTGCCCTTCATTGACAAACTATTTTTTTTATTGTTCTTTTTTTTAATAATAAAGATCATCTGTAAATATAAATCCTCCAAACACTATTTTGCTCAAATGTACTTTATAATAAACTTTTAGATTATAATTTACCAAACGTAATTTGCTTTTTGAAAAACCCATTTAACTTAAAACTCTTTGCATTTATGAATAGTTGTGATTTGACATAAAGATGCATGAAATCCTGCGGATCCTACAATACCTAGATTGTTCGGTTTTGTTTTGAAAAACCTCCCATAAAACGCATGAAATCTTATTTAAACACAAATTTTTGTTGTTCAAAAAATTTAAACTCGGCTTCCTTCCAGAGATTTTATTCAGGTTTGAAGGCATCCCGGCTCTAGAGTGAAAAAAACGGAAGTGTTTGAAAAGGTGTAGGACGTGGAAAATCGAAGTATCAAGAGACGTAAATCGCTGGAGGAAATTAAAGTCGTACAAAATGCAGATAGAGATGAATGCAAATGTAGGATTGAAACCATATATATTCATGAAATGTTTGTAGACTCTTAAACGAGACCAGTAAACGAGACCAGTAGACGAAACACAAAAGTCATATTTACAGGACGTATCACAAACGGAACACTGCTCAAACCGAAACTGAAGAAGGATCCAAAAGACATCGAAAACGAAAGAGATTTCATGAAAACTAAAGACCAAAGAAGATTCGATAGAGTTATGACATAGATCGAGCATCTCTTCTTCGTTCAATCTTCGTACTTGTACCCCGATTCACAGCGACAAACAGCTAATTCTTCAGTCCATATTGAAGTTCTGTGTTCTTCAGAACAACATGAATGACCGAGGATATTTTGCTCGCAGGCACGAATTCTAGACAGAACATGAGTAGTGCTTGGAACTTAAGACAGAAAAAAGCATAAGTCCGATAACTTAAAAAAGAACTTTCTCGTTCACTCAGTAAAGAAGGATCATAATTTGATTTATTCCACGATGCAATAGACTTTCATTCCACATTTATTTACATTTATAAAGTAATTTTATAGATTACTTATTGCATCTATCACCGTGTTCATCAGCAAACAATTACTTGGACAAGAGCCGTGGAGCTCCCCTTAGCCGTCGACTACTTGGATCGCGTGATTCAAGCAGTATAAGTTTTTGAGAGGTAAAATTGCACCCATGTTTTGTACGTCTGAACTAACGTTTAATTCTGTCTTAAAAATTATAAAATTGATGTAATCAAACCCTTTTAAAGATCGCTCATGCAATTTTACTAACGTGACACATCGGGAATTCAACACGGCTTACCTTAATAATTTTTGCATATGCAACATTGCCGTGACCCTGATGAGGTGTCATGTCGTAAAAAAAGTGAAAATTTCAAAAGAAAATATAAAACAATACCCCCAATACAATGCCCCTCCCTCATTTTTCTCTGGCGAAAGAAATTTCCTTCATTACCAAAATGCTACATGATAGAATTCATAGGAAATCTAAAAAATCACCATAACAAGAATAGCCCGTAAAGCTCCAAAAATAAATAAATCAAGATACATCATCAGTGCATGATTGGCAAAGGTAATTACACACTTGTTCTTCGAAAATAGATTAGTGACTACATTCAAGCAAAATGATCCATAGCCGATATCACCGAATCACATATCATCAATAGTGATGGGCACATGTTGAGATCTTCATATGTAATTATGGTTTTGCCTTTCGGTGGTGGGTACCTAGATTTAGTGTCCCCAATACCATCACCATTGGGAAACAACAAAAACACGTTGAACAAGCTTGACTTTGACACCTATGAGAGTCTTTTAATAGGTCGCCAAGGTTTTTAACAAATATGCATTGAAAAGCGTAGATTTGACAATGAAGTTGCCATGAATACAATTGAAATTAGAGGCGGAACATTTATTCATTAAAACTTCTAGATCTGGAATTAGATTAGAGAGCAAAACTTCCGAATCTAAAACTAGATTAGGAGAATAAGGAAAGAAATAAGACGGAAATAAAAAGGAAACCAACTAGGGAGGGGAGGGAGAGACTAGGTCAAATCCCTCCCCTTTAAGAGTTGAAAAGATGAAAAAAGACTGAAACTCAAAGAGTCTCCCCTTCTTAGGTTGGTGCCGGGGCCACTTTACCTTCTCCATCCGGGGATTCGCACCCCATTCCCCTGCCATTGCCGGCCCTTGATTTTTGCCCATTGTCATTGGAGGATCTGCTTAGCGAGTTTGCACCCATTCTTCGATATGGACCTTGCTTATGAATATTTTCGAGACACTTGTTTAATAGGTAAATCTTGAGGAAATGCTTGAAATTATACAAAGTCAAGGTTTTCCTTTTGTATTAATTGATATGGACGTCGACATGCATAATTGATGCGTTATTAATGTCTGGAGAATATAGCTTCTCTTGTTTAAGACGCTTCATTTTTTAATCTTATGAATTAAGAATTCATTTGATCTGGTGAGAAAAGGAATAGCAGCCCCAAATTGGAAAGAGTGGAGCTTCAAGAATCGGGTCAGTGTTCCAAATAGATGATATTGAGCAAATTTGTGAACTTGCTTTGACGGGAAAATCGAGGGTCGAAAAATTCTATCAATGATATCATGCATCTTTTTTTTTTCTTTGGTAAAACAAATTTGTCATTGTGCGACTATAATGTCAACCTTTTTTTGGGAAATTTCAGAAAACATTCAATTAAAAAAAGAAAAAACTCAGAGGACATTTGACGCATTAAATATGGCAACATTTTTTTTTCTTTTTTAATATGGTTGCTTAGCAAATGCTCGCTCATCAACAGAATCTCACTTCGATTTTTGATGCATCGATTGCGAATAATGAGAAAATTGATGTATCAAAAACGACAAAGATCTGAGGAGAAATTGAAAGTGAATAAAACCAAAGAAACTCAGTCATGCGGACAAATTGCTGTTCTAATGTCCTGTCCTGAGAAGTAAATTGATATAATTTACAATGTACTTAACGTTACATGCAGATCCAGCTGGATGGACCGGACCCATGTCGGTTTGCCAAACATTCTTTGCATTATGGCCTACTCCTCCCTCTGTTTTACCATTGTCCAAACGCAACCTGGAATGAAAATGACAGCAGAAGAACACTCGGTCCCCGAGGCAGTTAAAAGCCGTTGAGCAGTAAAATGTAGTTGGAGTGAACAATTCTTGAAGTTCGTTCTTGGCCCGTTGCGGTAATTCGCTTTTCATCAAAAATGAACCGCTCCAAGAGACCGTACAAGTAACATTTCCCAATCCACGCGTGGAAAATAGGCGGTCTCCAATGAAAATTGGCCCATTGACCCATTGGCCGAAACAGATAAGATCTAAGGTAAAATTTACAAAGTTAGAAAAATTTATAATTAAATTTATATATGTATGATAGATTTAAAACTAATTAAGTAATTACCCTTGAGTTTTGTTGGGTTCGAATTTCGTGTTGAAAATAATTATGGATTTCATTCGATAATTTTGTTAATTATATGTATCTCTCAAAATTGCTTGCATATCTCAACTTAATTATATATATCTTGATTGATATACGTTACCTTTTATAGTCATTTTGATAGATTGATGCATTATTCTTTATATACAAATTCCACATTTCTCTCCTCCACTTTTTATCATGGAGTGCATTGGGTGTGAATTCTCTCTTTTGTTTTATTGTGGGGTGCATTGGGTGCACTTCACGTCTGATGTACCCATGCATCCATCCTCGCCATTTACAGTGTTCCCTCTATGCGCACAAGTCTCAAAGTACTTATTAGTCAAGTCCATTCCACCACTTCTATGCCATGTATACAACAAAATTATTTGAAAATATCACTTCAAATTTCCAACGGACCAAATCAGTAAATTGGCAAGGTGATTCTTGGATTGATTGCATTGATTCTACAATGTTCCGGATTTAGTTGTACTTTTTAAATATTTTGGATTTTGATTGCTTGCACATAGCACCAAATGTTTTGTACTAATGATACGCTTTTGCCGTTCTAAAACCATAGGAGATAACTTCTTAGAATGGTCAACTTGTCTACCCAATCACGTCTCCTAGAATTTCCAATAGAAAAAAAAAAAAAATCCTAGATTCTATAATAAAAAAGGATTACCCCTGAAAATCTGGTCAACTTTCCAGGCTTTATGAGACTATCATGCTGGCGGGAAAAAAGTAAAAATTGAAAAAGAGATAAAAGATTGGTGCAAAAAAAAAAGTGGGTTCTTTTTTGGTTCGTGGAAATAAATAAAAAGAAGGTGAATTCCACTTAGTCAAACTTCGACGCAAATTTCCACAAATTGGTTTCAAAAACTACCCCGTTGTTGAGACTCGTTGATTTTATGAAAAATAAATAATTTAAAAAATATTTTTTTAAAAAATGATTGTTTGAAATAATTATTAATGAAAAATATTGATGAAGGTATGTTTCATTCATTAATTTTTATAGACTGTATATACAATCATTTTTAGAAAAATATCTTTCGAATAATTTATTTCTATAAATTAAATGGAGCCAACGCAGATTACAAATCCCAATAAAAATTTTTCAACCAATTGATAAAAACCCGAAGCATATTTTATTTCTTAACAAATTAATGGCCTTATTCACGAGGCTGCCAAAGTAATATAGAAAATAATATTATAAGTATCATAACTTTTCAATTGATCATTCGGGCACCATAAATATTTTTTTAAAATGTTCATCATAAATACTGAAAATTCAACATAGCATGACACTTGTGATGGACAAATTATAGTACTCAAATAAATGTTTCTCTTAACATCATGATACTTAAATGATAAAAATAATAAAAAAAAAGATATGATTTTTAAGTGAGCATTGTACATGAATTTTGCCATTCAAGTTGTCTTTATTCTTAAGTGATGAACTTAGTTAGACGTACATCAAATGATATATATATATATATTGAATGATATATATAATTTTATTTTCATAACTTACTAATATCAAATTTGAGATATTGCAAGGAATTGGATGCGGTTCCAATTGAGCGCTTTGACATTAGACAAGACGCTTGAGATGATTGCCCTAAACGCGTTTGTTCAGCTGCAATTTCATGTATTTAAAGATGAAAAGAAAAATGTATCTTTTCATTTTGATTTGGCCTATAACCTTTGACTTTGCATGTGTTTGTTCGGGAGATTTGAACATGAAGTCAGCTTTAAGGATCTGACAGACACTGTCGTCTCAGGAAAGGCGAGGGAAGATGAGTTCTCTGATTGGTTTCAATAATCAATCTTATCTTGCCCAATAATCAAATCTCAAGCCTTGACTGTAACACCGTACTCGTTACGTCTCTACCAAGCGTTTGACTTAAGAAGAACACATGAGGAGGCGGAAAAAGGCACATCACAAATATCATACCTTACAACCAACACTCACTTAAGTGTCATAATTTTTTTAATTATTTGATGCCATAACTTATGTAGGTCACTCAAAAGTAAGTCACTTATTTAAGTGACTTTTCAATCCATCATTTGAATGTCATAACTTTTTTTTAAATATTCATTATAAATATTATACCATGTCAGATTTTGGATAATTAGATGAACATTAATTAAAAGTTATGACACTCAGTGAGTGTTTTTTAAAAGTTACAGCACTTAAATAAGTATCGTACAAAAATTATAGCACTTGTGGTGTCCTTATTCCTAATGACGTTTAGGATAAACATAAGTAAAAGGTTTTTGTGGGACTAATCTTCACACACTTTTGGCAACCAAAGGGTCGACTACCGCCTCAACCTCTCTTGGGTCCGCCATTGCTCGACAACTTTGCTTCACAAGAGTTGCCTCTTTTTGAAAAACTCACATTTTTTTCCTTTACACTTTCCACCCTGGGAGTTTAACGCGTGCGGAGATAGCAAATTTGGGTGATCAAGAAGCCACTTCATTAAGCTAGGTTTTAGGGTCGAAATATGAGAGGGTGATAAGTTCAATCATCAAAACGAAAATTTCATTTTCTCTATTAATTAAGAATTACACCATGAAGAACTCATATTTTCGAACAATTCTATATCATTTCATTTGCTCTATTTGAAGGACTCTTAATTCTATACCCCTATCACAATCTTAAGTGAACGTGTTTGTTGGGGGAGATTGGCTAAAGAAATTTGGGAGTAATAAAATCACATTCTAGATCTGGTCTTCCAGAAAATAATTACATGGTAAAGTCAACTTTTGCATCTAACATTGTGGTCTTGAGAAGTTGTCTTTTGAGTATTCTAATTTCACCGAGCGCCACGCGTACATATAGGTATATATTGTCATGATTTTTACTTGCCACAGATCAATCTTGAGTGCGAACGTGTTGGCTGGGGGAAGATTGGTCAAGATATTTCTAAGTACTAAAATCACATCCCAAAGCTGTTTCCCCGAAAAGAAAATTTACATCCCATCCCAAAAGTCAACATAAGAATCTAACTTCCATCCAAGGAAAGGAGAGGGAAGATGAAGTGCCTTAATTATAATAGTCTGGCGTAGGTAGCATGAGAGCATGGGGGAATATACAAATGCTGAGAAGTACATGCCAGATTACAAGAATCAATGTTGTTATTGTTATCCTTATCCTTATTATAGTTGTCATGTTATCATAACATTGATTCTTGTGAGTTTCAATAGTTCTCATTGGACCCGACAGGTATGCCGTTTCCCAATACAGATGAGACCAGCTTTCAACTTGCAATTCATCTGTTTGACTTTTAGTTGGTTAAGATTCAGCAATAGCAGAGTGGTGAACGTGATTATGGCCAATCACAGGCTTGAGTGTGCATCACTCTTGCTCGAACATGGGAACCGAACCGAACCGGCCGTTTTGCGGGAATTAGTCTAATTTCTTGTTCCTTCTTAGGAACCAAACCGAATCGGTGAAACTGACTCAGAGTATATTATTTTTTATTCAGCAACTGTCAAAATATACATATTATTTGTGTGAGTAATCTATTTTTTTACTAGTAACTTCTTTGTGATTAGTAATTTCGTCGCACATTAAAGTACATTTCAATATATTAAAGAACTTCTTTGAAAGAAAATAAAATAAAAATTAAAAAATAATACCACCTGTTTTCGGGACTAGTAACTAGATTGGGAGCGGCTGATCCGATTCTAGAGTGAACAAGGTTGATTCCAGATTCCACAGACTTGGAATCGTTTTTGTTCAGTCCAGTTTCTGATTCAAGAATGAGTTGATTCTTATCCTAGAATCGATTACCCTGAATACCTCAACTATTTTTAAAATAATTATCTGCAATTTTCTTTACCTAGAAAAAATGAATTTGAAGAGGATGCACTGGGAGTCAGATTTTCTAATTTAATAGGGAAATTTTCCCAAGACACCAATTTTTTTTTTTTGAAGCCAAACAAGACTAGAAGGGTAACAATTGTTTGGTAAGAAATGGGAGAGCTTGTGGCCTCATAGGCTTGGTAGAATCAATGTTCTGTCTCTATTATTTCAACTCAATAAATGTTTTTCCGCATATTGAAAACGGACTTACGTGAGAATAGTTATATTTGTAAGCATTTTATTAGACACCCGTTAAGCAACTAATTAAAAAAAATTTACAATTTCAATGCGTTGGCTATCTTGTGTTATACGAGACCACTATTTTGAAAAGTAAATTATTCCCCGCTCATTACTCTTTAAATGCTTGAGGGCACTCACTAATAAGGTCTTACAAGTTCTTGATTTGGGAATAAATTGATTGTAATTGGAGAACATTATAATCTTAATTCAAGAATGCATAAGATGGCCAAGAATTCTCTCCAATACCATCGTTACCAAACAACTATTGATGTGATAAACGCAACCAATTAAAATAGAAGAAAAGCGTAAAAGGTTGATGGGCTATTAAAGAAATTCTACGTGGGTAGGTTTGATGTGATTGCGAAAGTATGATCCATTGGGGCTATCAAACTTCTATGCTCAGTAGGCTCAATAAATATGAAAAGGATTGTGCACAAGAGTCAAATTGCCCGAGTGATAGGCAGTGTAGTGGCTATTGGCTAATGCTGGCAAAATCTACACTGGCCTAGCTCTATAAACACAAGCTGCTAAGATTTGGTGAGACATGAATTCTCTCTAGGCACATCGTCAACTGGGTAGGTTCCTACAATTACTGACTCCTCGTACTACCTAGTCACATCCCCCCATCACGAAATAATGGAGACCCAGTCACATCCCCCCGTCAAGAAATAATGAAGACCAATGTAGAACGACACTGGATGGTGTGGGAGACATGGTCCGAAGTCACTTCACCTCCACCTCTAAAGAAGCAGCAACAACGAGCGAGAGTCCTCATCAATGGGGGAACTTGACCACTCAGGGCAGGGCAAAAATCATAATTCAGCACAGATGAATTGCTCATAAATGTGCAGGATCAAGCACCCATGGGGCTAAAAATAATGGGGAAAAGTCCTTGGTCCAGCCAGGAGATGGATGTAACATCATGGACCATGCATGGCAAAATACACAAGTTGTTGCCGACAACAAACGAAACGGAATCGAATGAAGAGCAACTCTAATTAATAGAGGGTTTTTATAATGCATGCAGTCTTTGAACTTTTCTCCTACACAAGCCAACCTACTTTCGTCATCATCGATTGGGTATTAATAGTTTGAAAAATCGACCAGCTATCCATATTAATTAAGTTGGGTGACAAGAGGAGTAATCGGACTGTGCATCAAATTTTTCCATTAAAAAATTGAGTAAACAAAACTAAGCACGATCCAGAGTGTTGTGTATTATTAGTAGTCATATATGTTAGTATAACCTTTTAATTTTCGAGGTTCGATATCCCATAAGAAGTAATCAATTAAAGCATACAAGCAGTTTTTGTTCCAATTGGAACTTTCTGGTTCTTCTAGCACCAGAATTCTCAATATGACCAAGATTAGATTTCATGGAGTTGTCTCAATGACTATTTGGTGGCCTTATCATTTTGGAAACAGAATGCAGACGAGAGAAAACAAGTTTAATCATTCGAATCTAGGCTTAATTCAAAATCCCACCAGAATAAGAAAACCCCCTTCAAATTACAAAGAGAGCTTTTGCAATTGAATCATCTGACAACGTTCATAAAGAAGAAGAAGATGGAGGAAGAAGTTAACATCAAGATAATCTCACCAGGGAGAGCAGTTTGCTTACCATCACTGCTGCCTCTCATGTAAGCCATGCCATTCGTAAGACTAAGAAAATGTCAAATGGTTCAGCTTTACAAAAGCTTCATCTAATTAAAACCCGACGTCCGTTGAAGTTAGGCAAACCCCAAAAAAAACAACCTCCATTGGCTCTATTCCTACCGGGTACGCGGAACTCCGCCGCCCCGTCAGATTCTACATGGAGGGGGAAAAAAGGTTCACTTGGCCCAGAACTTGACCTGCAATTGATTATCCTATATTTACAAATCGAAAGATGCATACCCAACCGTCTGAATCAATCCCTAACTTGTGAGTCTTCTGTGGTTAGCAACTCAGAGTATGAACAGTTTGCCCTAATCCGGTCCTACTCATTCTCATACTTCCATCTTCCAGATCACACCATCGACGTTGCTGTCGTGCGCTTTCTCTAGAGCAGCTACCCTTGCTCGATGTGATGCCTGTGGGATCATACTTTTACCCCCAGTGTCCTGTGTGAGTTCACATGATTCACCAATGGGACCGGATCTCAAATCTGCAGGAGGGATGAAGCAGTCAATTGATAGGCCCGCAATGTTGAATGCAACCTCCTCGATCGTCCAAGTTTCTTCCATCCTAGTTTTTGTATGGCTCATTGCCATCTCCCCAAACCTGAAAACGGTCACTACTGACCTTCCTGCATGTGCAATCATGATTCCTTCGACGGGCCTGTAGTCATCAAGGGATGAAGTGATGGTGGTTTCCCAGTACGCAGCATCTCCACCATTCATTTGGATACGAGTAAGATGGGAATCCTCGATACGGACGAGGAGTCCCGTTTTCTGGCTGAAATAGCCAAACAGAACGTGTCTTATGATCTCGGCAGGCCCCTCACTCCTCGCCTTTAATGTCTGGGGGTCAGCGCATAGCTTCAGGATAAAACAGTCCTCACCATTAAGCTTCTTCTCACCAATGCACCTTGCATCAGAAAACAGACTCACTGTGGTTCTTGGGTCAAGACCCTGAAACGCACATGCGTTACAAACTCAGTCAGTCATGCACAGCAGCTAAAGGTAATGTGCAACAAAAAGCAAAGAACAGGCGAAAGAAAACAGCTATTACCTGGAGGGCGCGGCGCAGTGGTCTTACAGGCCCCTTTGCAGTGTGCGCGCCTAGCCAGGGAGTATGCCTCCAAACGAGTTTCCCGTTACAGCCAGCATGGACCTTACTTCCACCAACTGCAAGCTCCACGTACCACATATCCGGGTTCATCTGCCAGAGCACGAAACCACCCGTATGTGCAGAACTCCGGTTTTTTATCGCCTTCATTGCACTTTCAAACTCCGAACTCACCATCTTCAACTTTCCTAATGCATAGGCATTTCGGATGGAGTTCTGGAGCTTTAGACCACCTGATGCAGCTGTGTACTGTTGCAGTATGTATTGAGCAGATGACGTTTCCTGAAATACAATGAAATTCACCATATGAAATTCGCAATTTCCTCAGTATATTTCCCGAAAAAGAAACAGCAAAAGAGGCAAGAAGAAAACAAGACTCTGCCATAAATCCCGGGGGATCAAACATGGTGCACTGCTGTCAATTGACATCGCACGAGATCATGAAAATGAAAACCCCAGAATTGATCCCGAATTACTATTTCAAGTTGTTCTGTCCAACCGAAGAAAAGTGAGCTAGCAGCTTGTTTGTTTCCTGCTACTAAAATAGTCAACTACACCAATAAAATAAAATCTAAACTGATCTCCTTACCTACATTAAAGGCAAATTGAAACAGTATTAAAATAGTATCCTGAATCTCCAGTTACCTTAGTTAGCATAAACAAAACAAGAAACCAAATATCACCCACGAGATCTAGACCGACTGGTATCTCGGATTCAAATCTTGCCCAACTGGCAGTACATATGTACTAATTTAGCAGCTCTTCTGATTACAGTGAATCAAGCCAGAACCAACTCATTGTCTCAGCTCAAGAACCACACCTGCCCAGCCATCAATAAAAAATGCCAGAACGTAATGAAAACAGACAGCTCAATTTAAGCCAGAGAATCACGCAGAAACTGCCAAATTCCCAGACAGTGCAGTACAAAAACAGCATAATTTTCCCAGAGGCAAGAAAGACATGAACCAGCTCGATTTCATCATTATTGAGAGAGATTCTTGGGCGCTCTCCGGGTACCAAAGTACCCATCAACCCATCAACCATGAAGCGCCGTGACATCGCGTTTCGTGATCAGAAGCAAGAAATGTAATTCGAAAACGCTGGAGTGATTCTCGCAAAGAAGAACACTACCCCCTTCTCTGCATTGGAAATGCACAGCATCGCATTGACGCAGCATCTTGGAGAGAGAAAGAGAGAGAGAGAGAGAGAGAGAGAGAGAGGCTCACGATAGGAGTGTCCTTGACGCTGAGGTGAGGCAGAGGGTCGAGGATGCTAACATGCACCGGGGCGAGCGGCGCGCCCATCACCCCAATCAGCATCCTCACGTCGCTCCTCTTCCCCGGCGACGCCGACGACGACGACGCCGGCGACGACGACGACGGCGAGGAGCTCACCGGCGGAGCCCTCCCGAGCTGGCCCTTCACCCACTGCCCCAGGCCCGACCCGCCGTTCCCGCCCCACCTCTTCGGGTCGCCCTCCGGATCCGGGCCCTCCATCAGCGGCGTCAGGCTCCCGGATCTCGGGACGATCGCCAGCTCGGGCGGCGGCGGCTGCTGCGGCGGCGGCGCCCACCCAGCCGCCGCGGCGTGGCGGTCGCGGCCGCGGCCGCGGCGGAGCAGGGCGGAAATGGGTGAGGCGTGGCGGGAGGGGCTGGCGGGGCGGGAGGGGGGCGGCGGCGGGAGGGCGAGAGGCCGCGGACCACCTCGTCCTTGAGGGCGGAGAAGAAGCCTTGCTTTCTCTCCATGGGAGGGCTCCCGAGCTGGGTTTTCACTTTTCAGTGCGAAGAGAGAGAAAGAGGGAAGGAAAATGGCGGGTCTGTCACGGTTCTAGAGAGAGAAAGGCAGGGGAAGGAGTCAATTTCATGGAGGTAGAGAGAGATGCTGAAAAGCAGGAGGAGAGCGCGACTGCTTCTTCTTCTTCTTCTTCTGCTGCTCCTGCAGCGGTTGGAGTGCGTGACTGGCTGACTGCGTTTGGCTTTTATATAGTGCGTGTTGAGAGGGAGGGAGAGAGAGAAAATGAGAAAAAAGAAGAACAAATGGAAAGAGAGAGAAATAGATAAACAAATTAATTCTGGACTGAATGAATTCCATCACTAGGGGTGGGAATGGAAGGGTTGCATTTTGTCATAGGATGAGACAGTATGTGTACCCCACCACCCATCCTACGATCCTTACCGGCCCATATCGGGCTCACATAATCTAACGGCTCATCTGATGTCAACTTCGAACGATGGGGGATTATGGTGATCACCTTGCAAGTGATTAGGGCGCACATTCTTCGCATCACGATTGTTGGATTAAGTGTATCCTGTGCGGTGGCTCATTACGCTTGAGGCTAGACTCGTCAAATGGGCAAATGAGGTCAACTCGACTCAATCTGTATTGCTATAACATATTTAATCAAAAACTAATGTGAGAGAACAAAGTGAAGCAAGTGCAAAATTGAATGAGGGCGAGAGAGAGTGAAATGGGAGTCATAAATATGGGTTGAGTCTTAGTAAGTTGTGGAATCATTTACCATCTATATTATTTTTAGCTTTATCAATATTAACTTATTTTATGATCCATTTATTGAATATAACTAATTAATATAACTAATTTATATAACAATTCAACTTATCAAATATAGGTTAAGAGATATGTCTATGAGTAATTTTGATAGGTTTACTCGAGAGTTAAAATGTGCAATTTGTATCTAATTGGTTCCATAGTTTGCTCGGATTAGTTTGGTATGCCCGCGAGAGCATGAATCATGTGAACTCAACGAGAGGAGTCTGATTGTATGAATTGTTTATGCAAATGTCCATATAAGTTGACGATTTGAACGATTGAGCTCACATAGATTGCGTTCACATATTGAGTATAGGTGAGACAACAACTTTTTGTCATGCAATATTTGTTTAAAAGATTCTTATAATCAACAAGTTATGGCATTAGGAATATTGTAGAAAATAATTACGATCGTGATAGGTGCATATATTGTGAAAAATAATTTTATCTTTATGGATTACTTAGATTAAAGGCTCAATATACTGCCTAGCTCAACTAGAGCTCGAACGAGTATTAACTTTCCTAATCGACTAGACTGGAAAATCATGATGCATGAGCTAAAATCAACTCGATTACAATCAACTTATAATCGAACTCGCGTTTGAACTCAAGGTTAATAAGTTCGAATAGGACGTCATTTTAAGAATTTTACTTCAAGTTTATGAACTATCAAATATTCCCAATTTTTTATTTTTTAAGTCGAGACAGATATTGATGAATTCGAGCTTGAAATTAGATGAGTTAATATGGAGCAATTATCAAGCCAAGCCCTAGCTACTCGCGAGTGACTTGTCTTACCTCACGCCTATCTATGCATGACATCTTCTGTTGATTACGTGTTTCATCCTCATTGGTAGAGCAATTTAAGAATGTCACGGTCAAGGAAGATACACGGAAAATGTCCATAAAAGTTAGGATTATTTTTCTCATTAGTCATAAATAAAAATCCCGCACGTGCAAGTTACACGCATTTGAAACCGTAAAGTCAAAGTAGCTTAACTTTTATATGGTTAACTTTAAATATGAAATATACTTAAATCCACAAAGAGAAGAAAGGAAAAAAGAGAATGGGGGTAGTAATGAAATTAGTATTAATTAGGTGTATATCCAATATTAGTTTCTACGAAACTTCTCAATTTGCATTTTGATTTACCCAAATAATGTATTCGAAATAGAGAACGGACGGTGCTCTTGAAAGGAAAAATCACAAATTATTACCTAAAAAGTAAGAATCATGCTAGTATTAGATAGACATTTGAAGAGCGATTGAAGCAGTTGGAGCTTGAGGAGAAATGTTTGTATTATTGAGGTTCAAACAAAAAATGTTACATTTTTGCAAAAAAAAATTAGAAAATTATTTTCGAAAAAAAGACAATATTTCCATGTATTTAGTTGAAATTTGAAAAAGAATCGGAAAAAGGCTAAGTATGGGACCTCGGTGACCCATATTCGGGCCTAGCCTCGAGAGACTAGAGCAAGGGCATCGGGTGAGGGCACACGGGGAATCCTGGAATAGGCACTGGGGTTTTAGGCTTAGCCTCAATGGACTTGGTCACGAGCATCGAGGAATTGAGTTAGAGCACTGGAACCCAAGCTCAAGTGTTGAGACCTGGGCATTAGGGTTGTTAGTATTCAAATAAGAATTGAATCGAATTTTCGTGCATTTACGGTTCGACTTGGGTTTAAGTTGAAATAATGAAAAAAAATTTTATTCCAATTCCGGTAGTTTCAATTCAATTCGATTAATTGAGTGGAATGAAAATCATGCTTCTTTTTAATACTACAATTTACACAATTTCTCTTTTTTGTTACTAATCCTCTTCTTAATATTACAAAAAAGAAAATTAAAAAACCGAACCAAGTTGTGAGTCAATTCAAAGCTAATGTACACCCAAATGGTTTGGTTCCCTTCGGGTTTTTTGAAAACCCAAACTAAACTGAATTGTTAACACTCCTACCAAGCATGACATTTGTGGACTAGAGCTGGAGTGTTGAAGATTTAGGCACAAGCATTGTGGGTCCTGCGTTTGGCCTTGTGGACCTAACCCCGGATGTGGGGACATAAAAAATGGGAACTGGAGCTTCCATGGACCTAGGTGCCAACTATGGGGCCTACCATTGGCATAAAGGGCCTAGGCTCGGCCTCAATGGACTTGGGCGCGAGCACTGGGGTCGCGAGGCTAGCCTCGACGGACCTTGGCCCAAGTGTTGGGAACCCAACCTTGGACACTGATACCTAGGAATGAGCATTAGGTTTTGTGTCAAAGTATAGAATTTTTTGTCCAAGCGATAATATCTAATTATATTTTGATAATTGAATTCTATTTTTAAATAGGGAATCATTTTCCTAAATTTAAGTATGGATTTTCAGTTGATTAGAAAAATAAGTTCTAAAAAGCTAAAAGGTACTGAGGTGGTCCACCTTTTTTAATGTTTAATTTAGTTTAGTACATACATTACGCTTATGTATTAATTTCTCGGAGACGTAACCAAGCAATTCTATTTCTTCACTCATAAAGGCTTCACTTGAGAAATAAGTGGGTTGTTTCTTTTGCAAAATTATGCTCAATTTCGCTTTTTTTGGAAAAAAATTTGAAGTTAGGGAAAAAAAATAAAGTTTCATTAGTATAATCGAAGCTTTTTGTTGACTTCATTACTGGTCAACGATAGTTTCTGTGTCTTCCCAGACCGGGCTTAATACAGAAGATAGATGGAAAAACATCCATCATGGCGTTATGCAGGAAAAGGGCCTCAACTTTTTGTCCATGATCACTCGATTAAATCAATATTTTGGGCACTTAGACCTAGACAACTCATTGGCCATGGCGTTGTCTGACATGCCGATGCTTTTTGGATGGCAAAGCATAGCCAAGGGAGGAAAAGATGCATGTTGTTGCTTAACCTGCAAGGATGTTCTTATTATGGAGAGAGAACTTTGGAGTACAATCATTGATGCCATTTTGCATCATCTTCAATGATCATCCTCACTAATGACTTCTCACTCAGTCAACACATGATGATTTTAACCCATTTTACTAACCTGAAATTAGGCTTGTTGACATGGGATTTTTCAGAAGAAAAAATCAAAAAGTAAATTATTTGATGCAGCATGAATTTCAATTGGTTAATTGTTGATTCGCATTTCATTGATTTGATCCGTCGATAATTACTTGATTGGACATTTTCCATAACTCGTGACACCTGTCTAAAATTTAATTAGACAATGATTTTTATTGTACATGATGTGACCCTTTTATAATTATTCTTATTTTTTCGCTTTTTACAAATGCCCCCTCGAGACGCATTCATTTTATTTTTTCATCAAGTGAACTTGTCTCAATTTTTCTTTTTTGTAATGCCAGCTGTAGAAGCAATTATTAGATTTGCTAAAGACGGAACTTTGGCTCTAGTAGCAAAATATATATATATATATATTTGCTTATTAAAATGTTTAGATGTACAGAGATCAAGAGCATTAGGACACTTGAGAAATTCAAAATCCATTGAACTTTCATCAGAAACAGTAGACCTTCATCCCAATTCAAGTGGGAACTTGAATCAAGATGAACAAGGGAAGCATCCACAAGATCGCTATAAAGAGATATGGAATACCATCATTGTCTGATCAGACATGCAACTGTGCAATCCTACAGAGATTCCGCCGACGGTTCACCTACCATGCCTAGACATCCTTCAATTCTCAGTGTCGTCGTCTTCCGGCCATGCAGTTACTTTTGTTTCTGATGCGAAAGCAACCCTTGCTGGTGTTGCCGTTTTCGCACAGGATTCCTCGAATTGATTGGTAGGTTGCAAGTTATGAGGATGACCCACATGCAAACTTATAGAATATAGATATAGGTGAGTTTGTGTTTGTAGTGCACTGATCATCTCTGACTAGAGATGGTGCAAAAGATGATCCGCATCCATACTTGTATTATAACTTCCGTATGGCGCTCATATGAGGGCCATAATTTTTAAAAAAACGTTCACTTGATTGCCATGACTTTTAATTGATCACTTAAATGTCAGAATATTTTAAAATGTTAATCCAAGTGCTAGAAATCTAACATTTCAAAAAAATTATGGCACTTAAGTAATGAAATAAAAAGTCATATAGCACTCAAATGATCAGAAAAAAAAAATTTGTGGCACTCAAGTGAATATCGTATATAAGTTATGGCGCAGTAAGCGTTATACGAAAACTATGACATTGATGGTGTCCTTATCTTGGCATTTTTTGCGATTGAAACCCGCTAGAAACGGAGCTTTATCATGAAGTGCGTTTTCTCGTGTGATCGGAAAAAAGCTCCTTCGTGAAGATTTGCAGCTGAATATCAGCAGCAGTCGGTCACAATACTCCAGGCTTCTCTCGGAGCACATCAAACTCTCTTGAAAATGCAACTCCACAAAGACGCGGTACATCAAAAGCGGCCTCCACTGCCTTCGGGGTGTTATCGAATTCGATCGTGGTACTGCGACTTGTGAGTCGGTCGGAAGGACATCGGCAACGACCGACCCGGGGTCGGCCGAAAGCCGAGGCATGGCAGATGACACCATGCGGGCGTCGAAGCATTGAAACGGCAAAGTTATTTTGCGATCTTTGAACGCGACTATGTCAATGTACATCGAGCAAATCACGGGCCCAAGGAGGAGTGATCTTGGGAAATGATTCCTCGTCTTCTTTAATGGCATGCAGGCACTTTTTAAAGCCTATGCTTTTCTTGAACGAAGAGGCTATGCTTGAACAGTTTGGAAAGTGTCTTCTTCTTCTTCTTCTTCCTCCTCCTCCTCCTCTCATCAGACCATGTTTAAGTAGATCTAATAGATCTCTGCTTCGGCAAAGGTATACGATAATCAGGCATGGTGGAGCGGGATCAGTGCCCCGAACAGCCCCACGTTCCCGATGTTTTGCTCCATCTCTGGGTCGAGCCTAAAGCGAGGCACCATGTTCCTGGCCCATTGCCTAGATGCCGGCTTCTCATCATAACCCCTATTTCATCTATGAAAATTGAAATAGTGAATTACATTAAATGATTGTCATTGGAATCAATCATCAAGGAATAATTGAGGGATTTGTTTCTTAATTTGTGTCAAGCAGTAAAAACCAAATAAAGGATCAAAAATAGTATGTGATATAGGAGACTTTGTTTGAGTGAAATAGATGGGTTCGGATCCCTCGGTAGGGGGTTTCAAATGCAAAGAATTTCATATTTGAACCGATCACTAAAGCCGTCTCATTTTTTATATGGTTCATGAAATTTGGGGAGTTTCATAAGCTGTATTGTCTATTCAAACAATTTCTGTTCAATGGACCGTGTCTCACACATATGACGTTGGTTGGATTTCATATTACCTCCTATTGATTAGCGCTACTACTTTTTCTATTTCGATTGGAATTGAAATGTAGTATTTTAAATTGGATAAAATGGCACAAATAGTTCCTTGAATTTAGCCAATGCGAAGTGTCACTTTGAATTTTTAATTTATTCAATATGCTCAATGAATTTTTGGTACGTATTTAATTTAGTTCATGAATTTTCTGGAGACCAAATCAAAGTCATGTATATAATACTCAATGGACTAGATTGAATATTTACTAAAAGTTTAGATATCTCATTGAACATATTAAAAGTTTAGGCACGGCATAACACATTAAGTTAAAGTTTAGGAACCACATCAAACAAATTGAAATTTCAAGGATAACATTATAGATCAAAGTTCATGGGCCATTTGTATAATTATTCATTTTAAATTGCTATCCATAATAGCAAATTAGATAAGTTTACTCACCAAATTACAATATTTCCATATAAAAAAGTTACCAAATCCAAGGCTTACTAAATGACCCACATCTCTAGCATCATGATGGTTGGTCGAGGAGTTCAAGACTTGATTTGCAAGTTGAAAGCCATAGGTTTAATTCCCGAGTACATTCTTTTTCTTAGGGAACTTCGGCTAGTCTGCGAAGGGTGAGCTTAGATTTCGGTTTTGCATTATGGTGGGGGCTATGATGATGGGTTTGCCCGGTCGACAGCTAGTGCCATATTGGTATTTTAGATCAAACATTCCAACTGTGACCAAGGCGAGTCTTTATTCAATTTAAACCCTTTAGGGTGCGTTTGGTTTAGTATTTTGAAAACCCATTGGAAAAATGCAAAATAGTTTAGGTTAAAGGACTTTAGGTAAATGCAAAGGCCATTTGGTAAACTATGTTTTGAAAAACAATTTTGAGAGAAATGCCGTTTGGTAGAAACCACATTTGAAAAGCCCTTTGGGTGATTAATATTAATTTTTAAAATTGAAAAAAAAATATACACAACTTTTTAAATATAAATTTTGACAATAATACTAAAAAAATCAAATACATATATAATTTTTTTTATAAAAGACCAAACCCTTCATCGGAATTTTTTAATTTTTATTTGCTTAAAATTGAAAAAAATGATGTATGCGACTTTTTAAATATAAATTTAAAAATAATGTTAAATAATCAAATACATATATATATATATATATATATATTTTAAAAAGACCAAACCCTTCATCGGATTTTTTTAATTTTTATTTGTTTAAAATTGAAAAAAAAAATGTATGCAACTTTTTAAAAATAAATTTTTACAATAATGCAAAAAAAATGAAATACATATATATAAATTTTTTACTTTTAAAAAAGACCATATCCTTCATAAGAATTTTTTAATGTTTATTTGTTTAAAATTGAAAAAAAAAATAATGTATGCAACTTTTTAAATATAAATTTGAAAAGAATGCTAAAAAAATCAAATATATAAATATTTTTTTAAAAAAGACCAAAATATATTTATTTATTTAGAATTTATATATATTTGATTTTTTAGCATTGTTTTGGCATTTAAAAAAATAATAACGAGGGCAAAATCAGAAATTCGAAGAATGAGTGAGGATAATTTTGAAAAAAAAATAAGTTTCACCATTTGGTCAAATGCTGAAAGCTCAAAGCTAATCCTTACTAGTATTGGGCTTTCAGCCTTCCCAATGCTGGCTTTAACTTGAAAGTTACTTTAAAATGGTTGCCAAATGGTTCAGCATTTTCTCAATGGGTTTTGGAGGCTAAAAGCTCATTGAAAATACTGAACCAAACGCACCCTTAATTATGATTAAAATGACCCATGTGCGCGTGTGTACATATATGTGTCCTTTTTCACTCATTCCCATTAATTCCCCATCATTTCCACCACCGCCCATTTTATTGAAAAGACAGCAATGCAACATGTTTCATTAACAATTTTCATTTTCAATTCGCCTCTAAGAAAGCGGCGTCGAGAAAGAGAATGCCACTTATATATCACATATCATGATTCCAACTTCAACAATCATATTTGCACTCCATGCCATGCATAATGAGGAGATCTACATGAATCGGATTGTCGCAACAAACTACTTAAGATAAAATTTTCTAAAAAATATTAAACTTATTACAATTTTTTTATTTAACTCTAAACTTTTTAATTGTACTAATTAGATTTTAAATATTTTCACGTTTTACCAATTAAGTCTATCCAACCAATTTTGGCCAATGATCTCGACGTGGATACCAACCATCTAATGTGGCACAGATGGTGTTGACATGAAATTTTTTTAATAAAATTTTAAAAATTAATAAAAAAAAATCCCAGAAATATTAAAATATTAATGAAAGAAAAAGGAAAAATAAATGAAAATTAATAATAATAAAAATTCAAAAAAATATTAACGTTAACATCGGGCATTAGTGATTTTTAGCCAAAATTGACCGAGTGGATTCAATTGTCAAAATATGAAAAATGTTTAGGATTCAATTAATACAACTAAAATGTTCAGAACTGAATTAACAAAAACACAATTAGTTTAGTCTTTTTTTGGAAAATTTTTAAGAGACATTATTTGGGTATCTCTTACTTATAAACCACTTTAACAAAGCATCTCCTCTTGGGTGTGGGCTTTGCGTGCTGCACCACGTCTATTGACCTTATGCAATGTGATGGTTAAAATTACTGTACGGACATATCAAGCACCACTATATATATATATATATTGTTATAAATTTGGATCCAAACGCAACTTACTCATGATAATTTGATTGTTGAGTACATTTAAATTAAATAACAAATCCTAAGTTGATGTGAAGTGATCAAAGCTGGACGACTTAAGAAAGCCGGTTGAATAGAGCAAAAGAGTTCTGCTATAATTATTTCGAGGAGGTAATTTTTAAAGAAAAAATTTCATTAAATGAAAATCATTCTTTTCAAGAACCAAAGGTGGAAGGTTGGGGCTTCTTGCCACAAAAATCAATGTGTGTTCCAATAAAGGAAGAAAACAATTCTTCTGGAAAATATCATAATGAAATTTTTTTAAACCATTAAATGTGTAGCTAAAGTTTAATTACCCTACCTCAACGGTCGCCATAAGTTGAGGTTGGCAGTTTGGGGAGAGGTGGTCTTGAGTAGGATCTTAAACTGCTCCCTCTAGTGGCCCCCCTACGGAGGTAAATGTAGGGGACTGCCTATATCCCATCCCGGCCACAAACCCCTTACGGGGTTCGGGTGGGATTAGGGGAGCCCGCGATGCCTTCCCCCCTGAAAGGATGGGGGCATGGTACAGGCAATGAATCTACCATGTAACACTAGGCCCATAAGTTGAGGTTGGCAATTTGGGGAGAGGAATAGGAAAAGCATCTTTTAAAAGTAGGAGAGCATCTTCCCATTAATTATACAATAGGTGAATAATTATATTATAAAGAAAAGCACCCCACATAAAATTTTGATTTTCGCGAAATACTCATTTTATTGCATTCACTTAATTCATATTAGCGTATTGCATGTTGCTCTCTTAGCTCTTTTTTTGGGGGAAATTAATAATTTAAAAAATATTTTCTTAATTTTCATAATTGATAATAATTGATGCCTAAACACCTTTGTGAATGATAGAATTTTTTTCGTTCTTTGATTTTCATTGGTGATATAAACAACTGTTTTTAGGAAAATGTTTTGTAGGATATGAATAATTTTGAAAATATTTTCCAAAAAATGATCTTTTGTATTGCTTGAAATAATTAGTCAATAAATATGTTTTCGTTATCAATAATAATTTGCATCTAAATATTTTTTTTTTGTAGATATGATGAAAATATTTTTATTTTATTTATTTTTAAGTAATATGAAATATTATTTTTAGGAAAATATCTAAATTATTTGTTTTTCTCAAAACTAACAGAGCCTTAGAGTAAGATAGGTTTCACATTGATCTCTCTTATCTAACGAGTTAAATGTATTGTGCTCAGATTAGTCGGGTTTATACAATAATCAAACTCCTTTTTATTTTTCTTTTTGGTGTATTTTGCATCTTATCTAATTATCCACCTAAGTTGACCATTGAACATTTCAATGTCACGATAGACCGATTCCAAGCTATGCAACATGCTCGTGTAGCGCTTTCTTTCTTCTTTTTTCAAGAGGTCGGTGTTCCCCTAACTCTTTATTTATATCAGAGATATTAGTAAATAAAACTAGTAATTCCATATCAAAGCTTTTTCGTCGAGCGCTTTAAAAGGGACTTTCATTCTAAAAATGGATAGTCAACTATTTGAATCCCACCCGACATAACCCTTTTGATTATTCTATTGTACCTATCTTGTCAACTGATACGTATAAATAAATAAGAAATGAAATAAATTATCTTATTTGTAGAAATCCGAGTATATCCTTGAGTCACTTTCATCAATTACACAGCTGTATAATTAAGAAAAAGCGAAATGAATAATATAACTGCGTAGATCTACATTTGCCATGACATGCTAATGTGGATATCAACCATTTAATATGGCACGGACGGTGTTAACAAGGAAAGTTTTTAATAATATTTTAAAAATTAATAAAAAATCTAAAAAATATTAAAATATTAATAGAAGAAAAAGGAAAAATAAAAGAAAAATTAGTAATAATAAAAATTCAAAAAAATATTCACGTTACGTGGGATGGTCGATGTCCACATTAGTGATTTTTAGCCAAAATTGATCAGGTGAACTCAAATGCGAAAATATGAAAAATGTTTAGGATTCAATTAATACAACTAAAATGTTCAGAACTAAATTGATAAAAACAAAATTGGTTTAGGTTTTTCTGGAAAAATATTAAGAGACATTATTTGGGTATCTCTTACTTATAAACCACTTTAACAAAGCATCTCCTCTTGGGTGTGGGCTTTGCGTGCTACACCACTTCTATTGACCTTATGCAATGTAATGATTAAAATTATTGTGTGGACATATCAAGCACCACTTTATATATATTGTTCTAAATTTGGATCCAAACGCAACTTACTCATGATAATTTGATTGTTGAGTACATTTAAATTAAATAACAAATCCTGAGTTGATGTGAAGTGATCAAAGCTGGATGACTAAAGAAAGCCGGTTGAACAGAGCACAAGAGTTCTGCTATAATTATTTCGAGGAGGTAATTTTTAAAATAAAAATTTCATTAAGTGAAAATCATTCTTTTCAAGAACCAAAAGGTGGAAGGTTGGGGGGCTTCTTGCCACAAAAATCAATGTGTGTTCCAAGAAAGGAAGAAAACAATTCTTCTGGAAAATATCGTAATGAGATTTTTTCAAACCATTAAAATGTGTAGCTAAAGTTTAATTACCTTACCTCAGCGGTCGCCATAAGTTGAGGTTGGCAGTTTGGGGAGAGGGATAGGAAAAGTATCTTTTAAAAGTAGGAGCGCATCTTCCCATCAATTAGACAATAGGTGAATAATTATGAAGAAAAGCATCCCACATAAAATTTAGAATACTCATTTTATTGCATTCACTTAATTCATATTAGCGTATTGCATGTTGCTCTCTTAGCTTTTTTTTTTTTTTGGGAAATAATTCAAAAAATATTTTCTTAATTTTCATTATCGATAATAATTTATGCCTAAACACTTTTGTCAATGATAAAAAAAAAATTCGCTCTTTGATTTTTGTTGGTGATATAGACAACTATTTTTAGGAAAATGTTTCATAGAATATGAATGATTTTGAAAATATTTTCCAAAAAATGATTTTTTATATTGCTAGAAATAATTAGTCTATAAATATGTTTTCGTTATCAATAATAATTTGCAGCTAAACATTTTTTTTGTAGATATGATGAAAATATTTTTGTTTTATTTATCTTTTAAGTAACATGAAATATTATTTTTAGGAAAATATTTTTCAAATAATTCATTTTTTGCAAAATAAACGGAGCCTTAGAGTAAGATAGGTTTCACGTCGATCTCTCTTATCTAACGGGTTAAATATACTGCGCTCAAATTAGTCAAGTTTATGCAATAATCAAACTCCTTTTTTTTTCTTTTGGGTGTATTTTGCTTCTTATTTAATTATCCACCTAACTTGACTATTGAACATTTCAATGTTACGATAGACTGATTCCAAGCAAGAGGTCAGCGTTCCCCTAACTCTTTATTTATATAAGAGATATTAGTAAATAAAAGTAGTAATTCCATACCAAAGCTTTTCGTCGAACGCTTTAAAAGGGACTTTTATTCTAAAAATAGATAGTCACCTGTTTGAATCCCACCAAACATAACCCTTTTGGTTATTCTATTGTACCTATCTTGTCACCTGATACGCATAAATAAGTAAGAAATGAAAACTACCGCACTGAGTGGCACTGCTGGCTTCGGGCTTTCTTCCCTTTACGAAGGGGAGAAGTTCGAATTCCTAGTACGTCGCAAGTAGACTTACTTGCTTCACGGGGGTGGTGGGTTCCTCCATGGGCCCTAGGGTTTGCCCGCCGGCTGTCGGCTTACGGGTTTCTCTGGGTCATAAAAAAAATAAATAAGAAATGAAATGAAATCTCCTATTTGTAGAAATCCGAATATATCCTTAAGTCAATGTCATCAATTACACAGCTGAATAATTAAGAAAAAATGAAACAAATAAAATAATTGCATAAATCTACGTTAGCCGTGACGTGCTGGGGGCATTACACCCAACCCGAAAAATCTCATCACTCGAGATTTATTAAATATCTAAAGAGAGAAAGATTATTATTTTTGGAGAACACAGGTGAAAATCATAATAACAAGAACATTTGGACCGGACATCGTAGTCCATGTATATTTTAACACAAAAAGGAAAAATATTTTATTTCTTCCATCTGGGCCTGTCGCTTTCGCGGGGGTTACAAGAGGGGGTTGGTGGCCCTCCCTCTCTCTCTCTCTCTCTCTCTGTAGCTGAAGATGATGATGCTAGCGGCCAACGAGCGGCGACGCGTCGACCCACCAACCGCGACGCCAAACGCCTCGCGAGAGCGCAGCGTGAACTGAAGAAAACTGCAACTCCAAACCCATCTCTCTCTCTCTCTCTCTCTTACGGTTGCACGTTCTTGAATGCCATCTGGGTCGTCGGCGATGGCGCTGGAGCTGGTTCCGTCTGATCGTGTCACTGCCGCAATCGCCATGGACATTCAAACTCTAGAACAGAGGTGCGCCTTCTTGTCTCCTCGTCTCGTTTTCGTTTCTTGTTGTTTGTTCTGTATCCGGTGCGTTGAGCTTCGTTGCTTCCGCTGGTAAATTTTCCTTTTTTTGCCCCTGTGGACGTTCTTTCGTGGGAATTCGGCTGATTGAGCTGCGACCCAGTTTTTGTTGTTGCCCCTTCTCGGGTGCTGCTTGGTTGTTGAACGTCTCTCTGGGTGAAAGAAGGCTCCTTGTTAGTTTGTGTTTTCGGAAGAATGTTAATTCGACCGAGGGAGGTGAAAGATTCTGCTGAATATGATCCGCCTTTCTTGGTTCGTCTACTTGATTTGGCCACTTTACTTACTGATGTAATCGAGATTGTTATCGTCGTCTAAATTGCCCATGTTCTTCATTGGTCGATGCTCGTCTGCTGAAAAGGCGAATGCTGAGTCGGCAACACATACATTTCTTGGTTTTACCAAAAAAAAAACAGATACATTTCTTGGACACGGAAAGAGTATAGACGTGTGGGAATGTGTTTGGGACTCTGTATTTGCTATGTTTTGATCTTCTCGTTGTAATTGGGCAAGTCTGGGTTCTTATGGTAATCACCGGATGATATTATTTTGTCTGGCCTCGTACCCTTTATCTATTGAGTGAACAAGGAGTGTTATGCAAAACCTTATGTTGAATGTGAAGATATCATTTTTCACAAATGTTTTAGATTCTGGGGTTCATTGTTTTGATTCATCTGTGCCGATCATTTTCCCTTGTGAACTGTGTTGACTTGCGTCACTGTCACACTATAGTTCGTTCAACACAAGGAGTGGCCTCAGGAAGCTGCTTGTTAATCTCTAGGATGATCGTGGCTTCTAAGGAATCTGATCACTTTAGCCTTGTGACCACATCTTTTTGGTTGATATAATCATATAATACTGCTCATAGTTTTCTCTCTTCTTTTATTTAGAATGATAGAGTGAGGTGCAGTGAAGAAGTGATAGGATGCTTTCTGGTTAAATGTAGTGATATAGGTTCCTTTTTGCAGTGGTTCTTTGAATCATGTTTGTTAGAAGCCTAGGTTGCAGATCTTTTTCAGTTTCACTGGTAATAGGAGACCCGGAAATTTGGTGTTAGGAACCTTTTGGGTCAGGGGGATGTTGCTAGAAGAATGAGTTTCGTGCATTTTTAATGAGCTCCAAATATGAGTCGGTGTCGGTTGTTGCACTCTCTACATATCCAGGAACTGGGAATCTAGAAATGTTGGATAAACTTTTAGGTATAGTCAGATGAATTAAGTGCTGAGAGATGATATTTTCAGTGATTGGAAGGAAGGGTAGTTGAATAAGGAAACTATTATCACTTGGAAGCAATCACTGAAGGCATCATAGAAAAGATACATAAATACAATAGATAATTGGTGGAATTTGATGGGAGTATCAGTCTAGAACAAATAATTATGGGTTTGGTAGCTTTTTTATTCACAGTTATGGATTTTGTCATCTGCTGAGACTGTTTAAGGGTTTAAAAGAGGGCAAACCACAATAAAGGTTTTCATAAAGCTGGAGGACTTTATTTTGCCCTTTGGTTCATCATCTTTAGACTTGTTCATCTAGTCATTTCCTTTTCGGCTATTAGTTGGTCATTTCACCAAGTAATCTAGCAATATAATTTTTCTTCAGGATCTTGATTCCAGTGGCTGATTGATCTTTTGAAATTATTAATAACATTCTTTTTTGGTTCAGATATATTACTCGGTGCAAAGACCATGATGTCCATCCTAATCCTACAATATTGTCCAGCTTCTCCAAGGTTGGTGTTAAATATGGTAATTTCTTTATTAGAAATCTGTGTATTAAACCTTCTCCTGTTTTTCTCCCCTCGTCAGATGTGGAGACTGTAGAAGGTAACTTTTGGATCATTTTCCCATGAAGAGATAATTCTTGGATAATGGGAACTTGGACTAGTGACATCTTTGTTGCATGCTTGCAATCTGGAAGTTGTCACTTGTCAGTGCTTAGATATACTAAACAATACAGATATAAGCTATTCTGGAAGTGGAAGTTAGGGAATCAAATCCCTTATTTTCAACCTCTCTTGCAGTTTCTTCTAGTACTAATGGAAGAGTTCTCAATGGGGAAATTTGTCTCTACAAGCAGCTATACTTTAATTATTTTGTTGAACACTAATATGGATTTTGCAGAATGTGTTTATGAAAGATAGTTGTCACAACAATGTTTGGGCAAAGAAATATTGGCTTTGTAACTAAATGGGATATTGGGATATTGAGGCCGAAGAGAAATACTTTTACAATTACAATCAACAACTTTCACGTCTTATGAAATGATTCTGGTCATTACAGGCAGTCAGAATGCCCAGTTCTCTAGTTTGCGCATTCTTTTGTGAATTTGGATTCACATGATCTTTTTCTTTACTAGAATTCTCACCAGTCTCCTTATAGGATCATGTTATATTCAGTGAACTTATGTTAGCATCTTGAGGATATGCCCAACTTAACTGAACTCACAATATCTTGGAGATAATAAGTTGTGTTGACTTTCCGTTTATGCCTCCTAAATCCTAGGTCAAAGGAACAATACATTCTTTTCTAGTGCTTATCTTAGTTTTTTGGGAACTTGTTCTTACCTTCTTCCTACCTTGTTCAACAATACATTATAGTTAAAATATTTGTCTCGTCTCCTAAACTTAAAAATCCTCCATTGTGTATTCCCCTTCTCACGAGAAGTAATTATCTGTCCAGAGTAAAACTCATTCTCTATTGTAGGTTTCTGGGCACTTTATTTTATCATATATCTGTGTCTTTGCCCAAATTTATTCAATTATTTCTTCTCTTTCATTCTGTTGCCTGCCTTGTTCTGCAGCCTGCCTGCAATGTCCCCATTCTCTGACTCTGCTACCATAATTTTCTCTGATCCTTTGTCCTCTTGTTCTTTTACTTGTTTACTATGCGAATGTTAATTTATGGTGATGAAAATCAAATTTTCTCAGAAGTTGAATATGTCTCTCTTGTACTACTCTTGGGACTAGTACACTCCAGGTGCTTTCGCCCTCTCTTGTTTTCTCCCTTGGGGGGGGGGGAATCTCCAAGGGTCCTCCTTTTCATGTGATTATTCTGGATTGAGTCTCACTGCTGGCTCATTTCTGCTCACTTGTTTGCTCATCTAAGATATCTGATATGAGTCCTGCTCTAGTTTTTGGCTTGGCCTTTTGGGTGGTAAATTTGCTCAAGTTAGTGAAAAGGGTTCTTCTATCTTTTTTTCTTCTATTCATCAAATTCACCATCTCTTCCGTAGTCAATAATAATAGCTGAAGCTCCCTTTATCAACTTGTACTGCTTTGATAATGCCATTGTGCTAATCAGTTAGTGAAAAGAAACTTTGTTAGTTCAAGTCATTGGAACCCTACTCAGTGACTTTGCCCACATGCTTGTTTCTTGGTCTATCTATTGTGTGCTTTTGGATTTGCATGTGCACATGATGGAGCATGGTGCACGCTCATGTTCATATCATGTTTTTTTTTAGTGGTAATACTGGTCAAATCGGATTTTGATTTTTAGCACTTTTTAGCACCACGCATCTTGGTAATATCTATCGTACAATTGTGTTAGGATGTTCAGTTAACTTACTTTCTATAATGGACTTTATTATAATTTTCTTTGTTCAATTGAATCTCTTTAAGCACGTTTTCTTTGTTTATTTTCTGCTCTAGAGGGGTGCTTCCTAAAGCTCATTCTTCCTTTTTCTTTTATGTGCAGGCTGAGGTAAAAAAAACTCGCCACGAGTTTTGTATACTAGAGATCATGCTAGACCATCTCAAGGACATGGATCTCCATCCACTGCTTGATGTAGTGGTCGACATTGAGGCATCTGAAATTGAAGCAGTTGACATATATAATAAATCATCAGGTGAATTAAAGGGAGAGTATGCGTTATTGCTGATGCGTGCCCTGAATAAAAAACTCCGTGCGGTTGATCTCCAGGATATCTCCTTGGGAAAGGACTTTTGCTGGTACATCCTAATCTCCTTTTGATCTCAGGAAATTATGGAAATTTGACAACATCACATGCATGGTCTATTATGATTTTAAGTCCAAAGATTTTGTTATAAGGATTGTGCACTTGATAAACAAGTTTTGAGCAGTTTGGAAGTGTGGTAACTGAGAAACAGATTACTTGATATCTTTGGCTGTGAGGGCTTCAGATCAGATTCTGGAGAGTTGATCTTGGTTGTCTTTTAGGTTTTGCATTCGATATGCTGCTTTAAACCTGAGTAGGTAGGTATCACTGAAATAGGGGGAAAAAACTGCAAACTGGAGGCACTGGAGCAAGCCATTTTATGTTTTCAGGCAATTTTTGCTTCCATTCAAGTGTCCATAGCTTTGCTAAAAGATCTTATTGGAGGAAGATTGCAATTTTATTTGAATTAAGGGTCATTTATATTTATCATTTTTGTTATATCCATTGGCCATTTATGATGTGGTAAATGTAGTACATAGGTACCCCAACTTCTCTCTTGTTTTTAACTGGTAAAGAGGAAGAAATGTGGATAACTTATATCAAAATACAATTAGATATCAAATTATGCATAATTTGAAAGAGTGAAAGAAGTAGAAAGTTGTGCTTTCAGATATTTTACACGTTTGAAAGAAACTTATGTAGTCTAATATCTGAGAAGCATAAGATTATGTCTGCTTCCCTCAGATAAACACCCTTGTTGACCCACTTGTTTAATAAGGAAAAACTCTGAAAAGAAGAGTTTTGACTTGTTTAAGGAGCCTCTTGTTCAATTGTGGCTTCAAATAGGTTGTGTTCGGTGGAGAGTGGAAGATCCATCTTGCTCTTACTGTGCTTTTTCTGTTTCTAAAATCTAGCTGGAGGAGTTAATCTTTAGTTGGGGGTGTGGTGGGTGGCTCAGGTGTTGGGAAGGGGGAGGGAGAGGAGAGGAGGTGAGAAAGAGAAGAGAGGACAGGGTGGGGGAGGAGGGTCATCCTGCCTCCTTCCCTGGGTTCTTTCTGAAAATGGTAGAATTTTTCTAGTAAAAATATAAATGGGTGCAGAACTGGAGTGAAGTTGTAGGAGTATTAGAGATAATGAGAGTAACTAGGTTGTACTTGCATTTAAATATTACCGTGGTGAATTAGTCATCAATGTTCTCTTATAAGGCAAGGACTGATTTTTAACTAAATTGCTTTATCAAAATAATAATGTTCTTTTGGTGGTTCTATGAATTAGGGATCTTTCAAGTAGAGGCTTGATGTGCGAAGTGTTAAACATGAGGTCTTCCCATTTTCGCAAGCTCAGTATGGTGGGGAAATTTAGTCGAATGCACACTTTGAATTTGGATTACAGCACTTCGCTAACTAGCTTCCAGAAAGATTGTTTCGCTTGCATGCCGAATCTAAAGTTCCTGTCAATGTGTGAGACAAGAGTTGCTAATCTCTGGACAACTACTGCTGCACTTTCCAAACTCCCTTCTTTGGTGGAGCTAAGATTCCAAAGACGGTTATATTATGAGGATGTAGAATCTTGTATTACGTCATCAAGTGGCAATGAGGATGGCAGAGATAATCCTTTTCCAGAAGAATCAAATATTGATATTATGACACTTGTAGATCAGAATTTAATCTCAGAGACTATGCTTCACAATCTAATGACAGTCACTAACTCGATTGGCAATCCTGAACTACAAAGGGAAGGTGAGGAGTCATCAGACGATAGTGAGGTTGATTTCTCAAGTCAGAGGCAAGAATATGGTTTCATGCATGAATTAACTAATGCAATCAGCGAGTGGAGTGGGAGGGCCAATGCAAATGATGAGGTAATGATCAAATTGATCTTTACATTCTTGGCATTTACATCATATGAGCAGCATGTCATGGTTGTTAAATGGAATCTTAGTCAACAGTACAATATTGTACTTGAATAGGAAACAGAATTGAGTCTTAACATCAGGTAAGTTACTTGAATAACTTCTAGATTTTGTGGATTTGTGTGAAGAGAACAAACTCCCAATTAGACGAGTAACACTTTGGAATGTCCAAGAAAGCCATCATATAGTTGAAGCCAAAAGCCATATTTAAAGTAAACTAATAATATGTACAAAAAAAAATTTACACCTAGAATAGGCTCTAAAAATGGTAAGGAGGATATGTATGCTTTAAATATGGCTTTTGGCTTTAACAATATGATGGCTTTCTCGAATTGTACGGAAAGTGAATAGAAAAGATGTCCCGAGTCATATAGAGAATGACATCATCTATATAAGATGTTCAGAACACCTTTGGTTCCTTTGCTTGTTAATAAATAAATATATATGCGATGTATTTAGCTGCAATGAAAATGCAGGTAGAAATGACTGTGTTAGCATCATAAAAATCATCATCAATGTCATGGAGGACAACAAGCTGCAGTGAATGGAAGAGAAATCATCTTTACATTGTTTGATGTGATTTTGTCCGCAGGTCAGAAAAATCTCATTTTCTTTTCCAACTGTTGTCTGTTCTATAGGTTGAATCTCTCAGCCACAGCGAAGAAGAATCTATTGGTGCTTCAGGCACAAATTCTTCTACAAATATTGCATCGAAATACATTTCCTGTAGCTCTTCACCTATATGCTTCAAGAAACACTACAGAGAGTTCATGATAGCTTCTTTACCCCATTTGAAAATGCTTGATGAATTACCCATTAGAAAGAATGAGAGGGAACAGGCTGCTGCTACCTTTTCACAATGCTTTGAGTACCTCCCATACAGAAGGAAAGCTAAAGAGAGCGTTCTCAGTATCTTGCGAAACCGTGAAATCAAAGAAAGTCGAAACCTGGCTCGTGCAAATAAAAGAAAGAATACATATCCATCTGGAAAGTCTCAATATTTCTACACCAGGTCACTTTGTGCTGCCAGAGTAGGATCTTGTCCTTGGCCTTCATTGCAACCGCTTTCTTGTTCTAGTTCAGGAGATGAAGCTCTGAACTTTCGCCCTAGACAATTTGAGTATCATCCTTCGGATTCTTCTCTTATGGTTTTTGGAACATTGGATGGAGAGGTGATCATTATCAACCATGAGAATGGTAAAATTGTCAGCTGCATCCCATCTTATGGAGGGATGAGTAGTGTATTGGGACTCTGTTGGCTCAAGAAGTACCCCTCTTTGGTAAGTTATGATTATGTCAATATACTTTAAGACAACTACATAGGAGTGAGTGCTACTTATCTAGGCACGTTGCTGCAAATTTGATCGCAACTTATCACAATTTTGTAGCATGCATGTACCATTTTGAAGCTTTTGATGAGTGATATTAAACATTGAGAATTTTGGCTGCTGTGGGTCTTCAGTCTAATTATATCCACTTTTTATTAGACTAAAACTTGCTTTAAGTATAGGATTATGTTCAGTTCCGAGCATAAGAAAATGGGTAATTTTGTAATGTTTGTACAGAAGTTGTAAAATCAGTGGAGATTTTTCAATTTCATCCAACTTCATCTATATTTGTCATAAAACTTGATCTTCTTTGAGACTTTCTGGTGAGTCTGGTGTTTGTGGTGGCTGCAGCTTTTACTCATGACTAGTTTTTAGCTTGCTGTAGTTTTTGCTTTGAACATTATTGTTCAAACTTCTATGTTATTGACTGCAACTCCTTGTGAATGTTATAGATATTGATCATTCCAAATCTTTAAGGTGTATAAATATATACATTTAGATTTGGATTTTTCTCCTAATATATACACATTGTTTTTTGAACTAAAGCAGAAGGCCACCTTTTGGCTTTTCTGCTGAAAGCAGTAAGTGTTGTCGAAAAGAATCCTACCCCCCCCCCCCCAAAAAAAAAAAAATGCATGAGGCTATGAGTCGTCATTAAGAGGATAATTAGGATTAGACTACTTATCCATGTTTCTTTCACCAAGATCTTCTTCATCACTTTTGCTAGGATTTGAAATCCCAGAAATCCAACAAGGGGCAAGGGATGAATTGGTTGAAAATCAGAATTTTGAAACTCTTTTAGAAAAACTCTTTTAGAAAACTATAGTATCAAAAGAAATATTATGCTGAGACTAAGTGGATGATGCCATGTTAGGCCAACAGTGATGCTCTAAATAAATTGTATTAAGGGATAAGGGGTAAGAGAATTTGAGCCAAGTACTTATAAAGGTTCAGTTATCTATGCCTAGTTGTCTTTTTACAGTCTTATAACCTCAGAAGGCTGAACTCAACTATTAAGCCAAGTAGATCGCGAGTTACTAAATCTCTTTGCCATAGCAACAGTTGGAAGACAGAGAATTGCACCTATGCTGATAATTACGTTGTGTGATAGTTGTCCTTTTAACTCACTGTTTCCCTCTGTTTCAATCTCAGCTCATTGCTGGTTCTGACAATGGTTCACTAAAGCTATATAATATCCAGCAACTACCTCCAAACAATTCAGGAGCATATTCAGGTTCTGGTTCTGTCACTTTTGATGACTTTGATCAGTTGACTTCAGTTCATGTGAATTCTGCGGATGAGTTGCTTCTTGCTAGTGGATACTCCAAAAATGTTGCACTGTATGATATCAACAGTGGAAGACGTCTTCAAGTATTCACAAATATGCATCAGGAGCATATAAATGTTGTAAAGTTTGCTAACCATTCCCCATCCCTTTTTGCTACTTCATCTTTTGACCACGATGTCAAACTGTGGGATTTGAGACAAAAACCTTTTCTTCCTTGCTACACTGCGACCAGTTCCAAAGGGAATGTTATGGTTTGCTTTTCTCCAGATGATCATTATCTTCTCGCATCGGCTGTTGACAATGAGGTATTTGTTGGTACTTGTAAAAACCACCTGTAAAATCCTGAATTATGCACTTATTTTGTTTAATTGTAGATATTGAACTGAGTAACGTTTTGCTTTTAGATTCTCAATAAGCAAGAGATCCAGTCTCATACGTGTCAACATTGATTTTAAGAATCTTTTGAGATTTCATATGTAGTCCAAGCGGGTAAGTGTATAATATGAAGCCAAATATGTTAACAAATGCATACTGGAAGATAATGCTCAATACATGATCTATATAAATTACACAAATGTCTTTATTCAAACAGCCAACGTAAAATCTATTAGCCCATAGTATTTTATGATCAAGGCTACGTACCCTATATCAGTTGTGTCGGCAACAATTCCTCCCCTCTTTAGTAAAACCTGTCGCAAGGGCAAATGTGGTGACCCGTGTCTCAATTCTGGATGGAAATAAATGTACCACTTCGTTTAGAATGCTCCCTGTATTGAATGTTCCAAGCCTTCCGATTTTGAGACTTTTTTATTTTAGCTAAATCGGGATGTCCTCATAACATCTCTTTAGTATTGTCAATCCTGAGAACACCTCCAGAAGAACTCATCAAAGTATTATTTACATTTGTTGGAAGTACTTGGTACCATCCACTAGATTGAGTTTGCGTATAGTAAGGTCTCAATTTTTGTGATGCAAAACTTCCTCCTAGTTTCATCTGTTTAAGCATTTGCATCTTTGCTGCTATTGTTTGAGATCCTTCTTCACCCATTTCTTAGGCCATGCTATTTAATATGTGACAGGTTAAACAATTTCGGGCTGCTGATGGAAAGCTTCTTTTGGATTTTGGAATCAATCCAACGGGAAGCTCCCAGAATTATACACGGTCATACTACATGAACGGCAGGGATTATATTATCAGCGGGAGCTGCGACGAGCATGTTGTCCGAATTTGCTGTGCGCAAACTGGAAGGCGTCTTAGAGACGTTTCCTTGGAGGTAAATCTATGACATTTGCATGATATGGAAATTTTATGGATTCAGCAAGTTGCTAGCAATTTAGGCTAACTTTAGGATGCTGTGAGTTTGAGATATGATGTATCTTGCTTTCCTGCAGAAGCATCTTCTGTTTATAAACTTAATGGTGTCTAACTCCTGTCGTTAATCTCTATTTATCATTTTACTAGAGCTAGAAAAACACGTCAGACTTCATGATTTGATACTCGTACGGCAGAAAGATGTGTTGTTATGGTGGGTTAATCATGATTTAGCATTGGAAATGCTGTTCGGAATATTGGTGGCTTAAAATCTTACTTTTACGTTGTTAAATGATAGATATCAATTATGAGCTTCAGTTATAAGAATTATGATCCTTGACAATCAAATAAATGGATATCAATGATGTCAAATGGGAGATTGAAGTTACAATATGATGCTCTTGATCATTCAGTAAGGCACTTGAAAGTACCAGAATGCGACCTTATATAAAGGCATGTCTCCGTGTCTCTCTATCTAAACTTAGTCAATATGCCTCTGCTGTGGAACACAGGATATTTCTTTTTGTATCCTCATATGAGGCTAAGTCACAGTTGGTTAAGATCTTGATTGTTTGAGAACATGGGCCAAATGATCTTGCTCAAATTGCGTCAAAATCTTCAAGAAAAATATTTAGGCATTTATGAAATAAGCAAGGTGGAAAACCTTGGGTACCATTTCTAATAAATAGCTCACATAAGTGATTACAGTTTGAGTGGGAAAATATATATCTCTTCTATGTGAGGAAATTTTAGTAGCCACCAGTGAAAGTTCTCAACCTGAAAAGCAAGAATAAGGCTAACAACGTATTTCCTCTTTAAGTAGAATGGCTGCACAAATTCCTGTGTTGTTTCACTTAATAAGAGCTATACCTTCAGTGAAACCCAATTGTTGACATGCTTTAAATAAGATGATTTGCAACCTCCTGGAGTCATATATTCTAATTTGAGAATTTGAAGCCATCTCCTCACGTGACATTGCAAACGAGTTTCAATATTACATATAAATCCTACGTAGGATGAAAATCAGAATCGTGAAATGGACGTATCATTTTTGAATTGTGAAAAGAATTGAATCAAGCTGTGAATTAAAAGATTCGGCAACAAAGTTCCTGAATAAGTTGGACATGAAGTGTAGCTCACTTAAACTAGGTAAGAATTAAAGAATAAAATTAATGAATAGGTGATTTCAATCATAACAAAAAATCACTGCCTCATGAATGATGTAATTTCTCAAAATTTGATTCCATAATTGTCCCCCCCCCCCCCCCCCTCTCTCCCTCTCTCTCTCTCTCTCTCTCTCTCTCCTTGTGCAAGATGTTTTTGTGGAGTGTTAAGTTAGCATAGCCATGCCCGTGCTTTTTCATACTACTGTGGAGAAGATGGAGATTAATCTTTCTTATATTAGGAAGCTTAAAGATCGCATTTTGTTTACGAAATAATTTTATTTATCAAGAAATTGTTTGAGTACATCAGTTATATGTGAAACAGCGAGAACTGGCAACAGTCATTTATAGTAAGTATGGAGCATGAAATACATAGGTGCAAATCCATAAAAGTGGAATGAGATGAAGATTCAGATACCTTGACTCTCACTTCGTTTCTCTTTTTAAATGCTGTACACTGGAAATTGCAAAGCTACACTCCAAGCTTTGGAAAGGTGTTTTATCTTTGAAATAAGCATAGAACCGGCTTTGGCACAACCCAAAAAATGCTATAATTGAAAATTGAATTGCTAAGCAAAAGTGTAGGAAAAAGCAAATGATGTGTAGATTTCTTGGATGCTTCATGCAAGTTGAACCAATTAGAATGGAAGAGTGCTTTGGAAGATTCTTGAAGGTGAGGCCTCTTTTCCAAGAAGCTGCCTGAACAAAATGAGATGTTGGGCGGGACATTAGGAAGCCAGATGGCTTTGGGAGGAGAATGACCAGAATCATTGAAAGTTAAAATTGCTTATAGCTCTATGGTAGGAGTTAAATGAGAGGACTTTGCTTTTAGAGACACATGGAAGCTTGTCTTCCTGTGAATCACCAGGATTGCTACTGAAAGGGCAAAGCGGAAGGAAGAGACATGAACATGCTCCAATCAGTAAAGTTCTTGATAAAAATGGGATTCATATGATAGATGCAATAATTAACACACCGAAATTCAGAAATCATATCATTCTGATCATTGATTAGAAGAGGATTGAAATCAATCTAGACTTAAGGGGAGGACCGTAGCACCAAGCATCGTGCCTGAAATGTACTGTACATCTGTCAATCGTCACTGATCTCAAATCAAACAGAGGTTTTGTTTTGCTTGCCTACCTATTTAAAATTGATTGCGGTAACAACATTGGAACATTTATTCGCTGAACATGTCCTGAATATGCCCAAGCAGTCGTAGTCCTAAATTCAAATGCGGTTGCTAAGAATCATAAAATCAAATAGATGGCTGATTTAAATCCATATTACTTTTATTCATCAATGTTATGGCCATCTAAGTTGATCAAGTAGGCTAATTATGGGTTATGCATGATCTGAGACCAACCAGTATTCATTTATTAGCGAGAGTTATATAGGTTGACTGGACGGCGACAAGATGTAATTAACCCTTAAAATAGCTAATTTCTTGTATTGTTGACTGGTGTCCAGGTTTTGTAAGTTTGAAACTGAAAATGTCCACCCTATTGATGGGATGCCTTAGTGGGATTGGCACGTGCATAGCAGGATATGCCAATTGGGATATAGCGGTGCAATAACTCATTGTAGTGTCCTATTGTTGTCTACGTAATCAATTGAGCTTCTGCTGAAAAGGATGTCCTTATTCCTCATGCAAACCCACCAAAAGGGAAAAAAAAAAAAAACGGTTCATACTTGTGCATGCAGATGAGAAAAGTACAAAAGAGATTTAAATGGAATAAAGATTGACAAACAGAATTTCCTCTGACATGCATTGTAATTAAAATACAGTGGACGACAACTCATTTCCTGGAAAGCAGATAATTAATGATCAAAAAGGTATTTGCAAGATGCTAATTACTGAAACTTTAATGGTCGTGTCATCAACTGAAACCGTAATCTTCTGAAACTAATGAGGTTGAGAGGAATTATCTGTGAGCATAAATAAATTGAGCTTAATTCCTTTTGTTATAAAATCCTTTGCACCTGTGATGCGAACTTGATTTATCTAATAATAAATGGTTTTTTTTTTTGCAGGGAAGAGGTTCAGGATCTTCCATGTTTGTGCAATCTTTGAGGGGTGATCCTCATAGAGTGAGTTATGCTCTATTTCGCTATTAGGCTTTGCAATTTAGACCTAATATATCATCTCAAACTGATTCCTTGTGTTACTATCAGACTGATGTCCCCATAGAATTCTGAGAAACATGTCCACACAACTTCTGTCCATTTTTGGTTTCTGTTGACATGCTTTTACATATTTAGCTAGAGGATTTTTATATTCAAAGAAATCTATGGTGAATATAATAGTGATTGAGGTAGCACTTAAAGTATGGATTTGGTCCATCAACTGTACACTTTCTCTATGCAGCCTCTTGCTAAACTTTTTGCAATAACGTCTACTCTTACGTTTCTATTTACTTCCATCTGTTACATGTGCCACTGGATGATGGTAGGGGTGCGTTATAGAATGTCCACGTGTTCAAAGGAGGACATGCAGGAAATGATTATTGATATACTGATGTACAAATTTCTGTGAAAATGTGAGGGAGAAACTAATATCATTAAATTGTTAAATGTGTGGATATCTTCGCACAAAATTTTACGACTAGGCTGGTAAAACGTCATAGAAAATTTTACTAGGACTATGCTGGTAAAATGTCATAGCAAATCAATAACTATTCCTAAATGAAATTATTCCTGCTGTCTCTTGTTCGTTATTGACATTTAGAATGGTCGAGAGCTTCTCTATGCCCTTTTTGCTAGCACGGTCCAAAACATTTCACGCGGTATTATTATATAAGAATTGAATAATTAAGGATCTTCATGCACATCACTTCTAGATGTGGTCTGGTTTTCCTTCTATCTTTAGTCTTGTCCAGGATGGGAAAGTTTATGTAGGGCTGCGTCAATTGATGGAAGAAAGGCAAATATATTTTAAACAATTAATGTTTCTGCCAATTAAATTTTAGATATCAAATTTTAGGTACATTTTACGCATCATTGCTCAGGCATCTTTTTCTGGTGATCCTGTTTTTTATTCTACATAATTTTTCAAGAGGATTCTCCTGGTGGATACAAGATTACTAGAAAATAAAAGAAACCAAGCTATTAGAATGTGTCTTCTGTTATTTTTCTGGTTGCAAGAAGCTTGAGAGGGCAAAACTTTGGGAGAGAATGCCTCACCTAAGAATACAAATCCTGCTTACATAGTAGTTCTAATGTTAACTTGCAGACTAATTTATACCTCTGTTGCTGTTGTTGCTTCCTGAAATTCATGCATTTATTGGCTTGCTACATGTCGGAAAGATGTTGTTACTTATTGGATTGGTTACCATCCAACTGTTAAGAAGTCTGGCATGATCAGCTTTTTATTGCTTCTCTCCTGTCTCAAATCCTTCAATTATCATTTATAAGCAGAAAAAGCTCACTCTTTGAGTGATTGCTTCCTAAGTGACACACTAATAGCTGTTTGATGTCTATCCTGCACTTTCGTTCATTGTTATATTATCCCATGCTGTTTCCATCCTCATTCACTTAAACTACTGTGATCAGGATTTCAACATGAGCATTTTAGCTGCCTATATGCGTCCAAGTTCAAAATCAGAGATTGTCAAGGTATGATCTGCTGACAATTTGTTATTTCATTTGCTCTCAAAATCACGTGTTATATATCCTTGGGTTATGAGTTAAATCAAGCCATAATTGTCAGGTCAATCTGCTGGCATCAAATGATGATACAAAGGAGTACTCTAATGGCCAGAATGTTCCCATATCCAACAGCCTGGGAGGTTGATGATTCTTGGTTCTAGTTGTATATTCTCCTACCTTAAATATGTGTAAATATGGATTTGCTGTATTAACATTGAATGACGAACTCGTTAAGTGAGTCCGTCATGCTGGAAGCAATTCACAGCAGGGTGAAGAAACTATGTTTATAGTGAAAGCCATGGTGAGGGTTATGCAAAGTTGCTGTGCTGAACATTGAATGATGAACTTGTTAAGTGCGTCTGTCCTGTTGTAAGCAATTCACAGCATGGCAAAGAAAATTTTTTTTAGTTAAAGGCCTGGCGCGGGTATCTTGTGAGTATATCTGCTACCCAATTACCTGTTGTGTTGTTATGTTGAGATTTCCCAAAATTATCTCTTTAGTAAGATAGATATCTAATTTGTTCTGTTGTTAGCATCTGCTATAGTAATCATTCCTATGTAAGCATCTCAAGGTTACCGTTAAGCTTAGTAGGTCATTGTGTTTTTGGGGACTGTTGCATCTGTTTCCAGGGGAAGAATTTAAGGACAAATTAGACTTGGAAGTGTGTGAATGCTTGTGCAAAATCTCTCTGAATCTTTCTGGGTTCAGCCGAATGCTTTTCCTTCTGTTGCCATCTCATATTGCCATGGAGGTTAGTGATACTTCAATGAGGCAATGAGATGAAACTTGCTTTACCAACAGATGAATGGGAAAAATGGTAAGTTTTGTGTCAGGGCCTGTGTCTGCAACTGTAGCACTCGCTTAACATCAACAGTGTAGATGAAAGGAGCCTTTCGGGGATGGACATGTATCCCTTACCCCCTTCTTTCATTATTTTCTTCATTTAATATTCACAATTCACTTAAACATTCTCTTTTAACTTATTTTTTATCCAGACTAACAGCTCAAATAATTTCTCATCGAAATTGCAAGTTACTTTATACAGTTCATGTCTATATTTATTTTCATCTTTGTAGTATATTCACTTTTCTTTTTCCTTAATAACTGAGTTTTCTTTTAAGTAAAAAAAAAAAAGTTGAGTGCTGACACTTATACTTAGGTTCATGCATTTTTGCTAATTGATTTACTTTAAATTTTATGAAATTGATTCATGAAAGCAATAAAGAGTGTTTAATAAAATGCTTCTCTTTTTTGGGTTATTGTACTGATATCCAAATTTTTATTTTTAGATATCGATTTTCAAGGAAATTATCATATGATATTAGTGCATTGAACAATCTGTCATATCATTTACTATAGAGTAATTAAATAAGATTATTTCATTTCAAACCATTTTATATTGGAATTAGATTTCTTGAGATGATGATTGCACGTGGAATTACCTTAACCATACTTTTGTAGAATTTAATAGTCATCGTTTGTGTTCTAGATACCTTTATACATCTATTCTATGGAAAATTGTCAAAAGTCCTAAACATATCACATTTCTATTGATTCAGTTTTAAACTTTTTAATTTATCAATTGAGTCCTAAGCTATTTCATATTTGGCCAAATTGAGTTAATCCAGCCAATTTTGATTGAAAATCGTTGATGTGGGTAGAAAAAAGTTTTAATAATATTTTTATTTATTTTTTATTTTTTATTTTACTATGGTCGATGAAGGTTGCCGAGCCCTCATCGGCCACTAGGCAGGGCCATCACAGCGCACGGGTGAGGATGCATTGGTCGCGGGTAGGGTCTTGTCCATGGCCACAGCCTAGAGCTTGAAGCTTAAGTGTCCATGCCTAAGAGCTTAGAGATTAAGCTCGAGTAACCGTGGTGATCACAAGCTCGAAGCTTGAGCTTCCACGGCAAACGTGAGCTCAAAGCTTGAACATTCATGGCTGCAAGCAATGGCCAATCACAATGGCCTCGCTTAGATTTGGGTGAGGCCAAGTAAGGGCGGCGACCTTTGCCAACAGCTGATAAGAGCTATGACCCTCACTAGCGGCCAATGAGGGGCTTTGTGACCCTTTCCAGGGCTGCTGAGAGCTCGGCGGCTCTTGCAGGTTGTAGAGAAAAAATGAAGAACGAAAAGAGAAGCAAAGAAAAAGAAAATAAAATAAATACAGAATTCGAAAAATATATTAAAATATTATTAAAATTTTATTTGCGTCAAGTACTAACCATATCATAAAGATAATTGGTATCGACATTGGTGATTTAAATTGGCCGGATGAATTCAATTGGCAAAATGTAAAAACGTTTAGGATTCAATTGACAAAATTAAAAAATTTAGAATTGAATCGATAAGAATATAATAAATATAAGACCTTTTAAAAACTTTTCCCATTCTCAAACTATCACCTCATACCTGAGGATCAAAATAAAATTTGTGAAATTTTTCTTTTTTAATGCATTGATTTAGCTTGTATAGTTCCACGTCGTTTAAATCTGCCCACAATTACAAGTACTCATGTTCTTAGGACTAATACCCTAAAAATCTCCCAACTTTACTAAATCTCAATTCTTCTCTCAAATTTTTTTCGTAAAAAAAAAATTAACTTTTATTTTAGCCTCAAATCTGCCAAAATCATCGTCGGTTTCTTTAACATTATTGACATTAAGAAGTCGTTGTCCTATATAAATGTGAGAGTGTTGACAAAAATGAATGTTATAATAACGAATCCCTAACTAATCTAGAAGCTAGTGGTAATCTTGGGATGTGTGGGCAGCTTCGAGATTAGAACGAAAGTTGTAGATCATTTTCAGACAAAAAAATCGGGAATAGAATTAGGATTGGAGTAGAGTTTAGGGAATTAGACCCATGGATTCTCGCTAATCTTTCATGTACATGTCTGCAGCATTTTCACAAGCTGCAGCAGTTTATGACAGCACCTAGGAATTTGTCACGTCAGGTTTTTTAAGGTGGTGTCAGTCGAGTCTGCACCATCTACCGACACCTCTGCCTTCATCGCACCGACCGCCATCCCCCCCAGAATCCACCCGTATCCTTCTCTGCCACCTTCACGTGTGACTGACAACGTTCGGACAACGCTTGCCATCAGCACTTGCGACAGAACAAGAAACGACAAGAACCGAAGAAGAAGATGGAAGCACTCCTCATCCGTCGTTCAAGACAGAGCCATCGTTACTACACATGTGCAACATAAACACTAAGCTGGATCTGGGCCGTTAAAAGTGGCGGATCTTACGTAGAATTTGTGCGGATCCGATGACGGTGGACGGTTTCAATTGAGCTCCGTCTCTCTTTTCATTTCCAGGGGTAGCTCTTTATGTAAGAGCTACATCTCGACAGAACGAGACCTCCACCGTTAGCGAGACCCGAAGATAAAGAGAAGCTTAGAAGAAAAGCCATGAAGCTGCTGGCTCCGACTCTTCTGCTCTGCTCGCTCCTCCTGAGCCTCGCTCTCTCGGAGCCTTCGTCTGCAACGTCGCGTGAGTATAAGCAAGCATACCCTCTTCTTGAAATGATAGATTTTAAGTCATGTCAATGCTTGCAACTTTCATCTGACGCTTCATCATTTGAACCATGACTAACATACAAGAATGGATTCTTGCGAAATGTTTCTTGGATTATGGTCTTGTGCTTCCGATTGAGCAACTCCATTTCAGCCTGACTTGGGCTCTCTCTCTCCATAATGTTATTTCGTATTTAGCCATGTTTTCCTCCGATCACGCCTCTAATTAGTGAGTTACAAACATCGGGATTTACCCACTTTTTTAGTTAGGTTTACATGTAAGTGATGTCCATGAACATACATTGATGCTAGCGATAATAGTACATGGATGAAATACTGCAGCATTCTGTGGGAATAAGTGCAACGGGAGGTGCGCGAAGGCGGGGGTGATGGACCGGTGCGTCAAGTACTGCAACATCTGCTGCCAGGAGTGCGGGTGCGTCCCGTCTGGGACCTATGGCAACAAGCACGAGTGCCCCTGCTACCGTGACAAGCGCAGCTCCAAGGGCAAGCCGAAATGCCCTTGATCACCATATGCATTCTCCATTGAATCTAGAGACTCTAAAGTTTGAGCTTGAGTTCATGGCCTTGATGATCAATAAGAGATTGTAGTGTTCAGACTAGGGTTTAGTAGCATGCGGACATCTCTGCTTGATTTTGTGCCTGGGAGGTGTTTGTGTTTCTGTCTTCCTGGTGGGGGTAGTCCTGATAAGGACATGTCATACAGTAGTTGCAGTCTTTTGCCCCTTTTCCATGAATTATATTGCCTTTATTTGGTGTTACTGAAAAGTGAGCATTTTATCTCCTTTTTTGTCAATTGAAAAGAAGATATCAGACTGAACATCATTTTGAAAACCAGGGGCCTAATCATTTTGAAAACTAGGGGAGAGAACTGGATTCGGTTCATAATTTGAATATGACCAAACCGGTTCAATTTCCGATTCTACGAACCTGTAGCCGGCCTAGAATTGGTTTGATCTCTAATTCCAAGGTCGGAGTCCTAGTGGGAACCGACTCGACCAATTCTATCCCTAGCTAAACTGGTATTGAAGCCTCATATTGGAAAGAGAAAATATTTTTGCACCCATTGAGTAAAGAATTGAACCATGGTATTCAACATAAAAATATAATAATATAATTACTTGAACCAACGTAGCTTTTATGTTTTACTATAAGAATTTCGTCCCGACCTAATATAAAAACGGCCGGTCTCCGAATAGAACCGAATCAAAAAACCAACCGGTCCATAGAATTGGGTTCTTGAAACAAGACTAGTTCGGTTCTCAATTTTAGGTTGGGAAATTTTTGCCCAACTTGATACCTATCATCTATGAAGCATTGACACTCTTTAAGAACTTTCAAGTAGGTAAATCTTTTGAAACGTGTCCGAACTTTCCCACTTTCGGACCACTCTTCGGGACAAACGTGAAAATCTAACAACGGTTGAGGGGGGACTCTTGATACCGAGTCAAAATTTTGACATACGAGGACGTGATTCGACATCGAGATCAATTTTAAAAATTCAATAAATGAAAGGTCAATATATATATATATATATATATATGCGTGTGAAAAAATAAAACACAATAATAAAAATAATAAATGGAGAAAGAAGAAAACATAGTCTTCATCATTTCTTTAACTCTTGAGTAGTGTGAGACTTCCCTTTAAGTTTTCTTTTCTCTATTCTAACATATCTAACATGTGAGTCTAGAATATGGATTGCATGTTTTTCTCCAAGTTTTATGAATTATTGAAATAGAGTTGAATTTATCAAATTGAAACAATAAAATGATATTAATAAATGGCAGATTAATGTTTTTATTTTATATTCATTATAAGATTTTTTAATTATTTATTTATTTATGAATTCGATTCAAATTAATTTGATTTCATAATATATATCTAATATATCCTTTGGTTAAAAGTCAATATTATACTTACCTCCGATTAAAGCTCAACCTGATACCTATCACCGCTACCGAACACCGATCTCATTTTGGATGAGTCGGGAGAGGCCCATATAAAAATGGGCTCCAACTCATCAGAAAAAAGCCCATGGACCCTCAAAACGACACCGTCGCTCCCCCCTTCTCTCTATATCTCCCTCCCCTTCCACTCAAGATTTTGGCATATTTTGAATCCTCTCTCTCTCTCTCTCTCTCTCTCTCTCTGCATTGCCAAATCGCCATTTCCAGTTGCTTCCTCAGACCGCCCGACCTCCAATGGCGAACCCCATAGTTCAAGAGGTTACTGCATCATCGATCCCCTCTTTCAAATTCGAATCCCTTCCCGTTGGATCTTCATGGGTTTCCGAGATTTCACCTAATTTTGGCCTTTTTTCTCTCTCTCTTCAGATCATCGAGAAGCAAGTGCTGACGGTGGCGAAGGCCGTGGAGGACAAGATCGACGAGCAGATCGCGGCTCTCGACCGCCTCGACGACGACGACCTGGAGGCGCTGCGGGAGCGGCGGCTGGCGCAGATGAAGCGGATGGCCGAGAAGCGGAGCCGCTGGATCTCCCTCGGCCACGGCGACTACTCCGAGATCCCCGCCGAGAAGGACTTCTTCTCCATCGTCAAGGCCAGCGACCGCGTCGTCTGCCACTTCTACCGCGAGAATTGGCCCTGCAAGGTGAGTCCGCGTCTCCCTACTTCTGGAATTGACGAAGGTTTTTGAATCTTCCTCTTTTTTTTTTTGTTGAGTTTTTGTCTATTTTGAGGTGTTTTTGGGGGTTGGGTAGGTGAAGTTGTGAGTGCCTTGGATTGCCATTGCTCTGAAATGTTGGAATTTCGTGTTGATGTTCAGCTCAAGATTCAGTATTTGTAATTCATGCCACGAGTAAAGCTAGAAGAGATATTATGACGGTATTGCAATTTGGCAAACGTTACCGTGTGGTTGTTTAAGTTCGCGGGCTCATTTAAGCATCCGACAGAGTTACGGAACTTTGCCCCAGTTCTTTGTAAAACAAATTTGCATACCGATCTTACCATCTTTCGCGTTTTCTTTATATTAGGTGGATTAGTATGTGCTTACCATAGGTTCTGCAAATGTGGTCAGCATAAAAAAGATTTTTTGCTTTCACTAGTCCATGGGAACTAAAGATGGGACGGAATTATCATATGGATAGATGATGTAGCTGCTATCTCTATGGTGAGATGAAGGTGATGTCGACACTGCTTGGGGGAATTAAGATACTTAAAGCAGCTGTTTGAATTTTGAAGAGTGATGGGTTTACTTTTGTTGATTGAATTCCCAAATCATCTTTTTATTTGGGATTTCGATATTTTTGACCATAGTATCAGAACATATGTTGTGGAAGGGAAAAATTCAACCCTCTGAGTAGGGGGTGGCGTGCTGAACTCTAGAAGGAATGGTATTTGATCACTGGTGATTTGCAGGTGATGGACAAACACATGAGTATTTTGGCAAAGCAACATATAGAGACCCGCTTTGTGAAAATCCAAGCAGAGAAAAGCCCTTTTCTTGCTGAAAAGCTTAAGATCGTTGTTCTACCTACTCTTGCTCTCATAAAGAATGCAAAAGTGGAGGATTATGTGGTATGATACATGACTTTGCAGGTTAATCTTTAGAATGATGGATATCCTTTTTGAAACCCACGGTCTCTTGTTTCTTATATTGCTACTCACTTTGTAATTAGGTGGGATTTGATGAGCTTGGTGGGACTGATGAATTTAGCACAGAGGATTTGGAGGAAAGATTGGCCAAATCTCAAGTTATCTTTTTTGAAGGTGAATCCTCATTAAATTCAAGGGCTGGTGCGCAAACTAGGAGGAGTGTCCGGCAAAGCTCAAATGCTGATTCTTCTGATTCAGAGTGAACATACTAAATCGATTCCTAAAATGTGATGTTATACTTCCAAGTTATACATCGAGTGTTGTGCCTGAGTTAAATTAGTTGTATCTCTGCATGTTGTTCTATTCGCTAGTGAGTCTTTGATGCTCCTCATCTTGGAGTAAGATCATCAGTGCTGTGAAAGCTGTTTTGTCCTTTCTTTTCTCAATTGAGAGAAGTATACCGAGAAATTGAGTTTAGGCCCTCTTTGAACTACAAGGGATGAAGCTGGAAATGGAATGCTATGCCTCAGGGTGATGGTTTTCAAAGTCTTGTCTATCCTTTATTTACTTATTCTTTTCTTATCTGTTGATGGCGATGGAACTTAGAGTTATATGTAGATGCTGCAGATTGTTATTAATCTGCTCTATTCATGTAGGCCGGGTTTCATAATCTTCTGTTTGTCAATACATAGTTGCTGGCGTTTGGGTGACCTTGAGTTGGAATATGCTCAGTAGGAGGTTTCTTAATTGCGATTATTGCATCTTGGTCCCATAGATTTTGAAGAAATAACTGAGGTCAAAATCTTTAATTCAAATTGTAATTCCTCCTAGCGATTCAGACAACACATTCGAAGAACTGCACGCATTTTTGTTACAGACAGACAAAATGAAATCTTGTCTTGCAATTGATAAGATAATCTTTGCAATTTTGTGGTCAAGTCAATCCGATTAAATGAACTGTGAGTAATAATAAGCTGGGGAGTGATTGAAAAATCATGATAGAAGCGGACAAAGAAATCACTGATCGATGTGTATAAATAGTAGATCTGCATATACAAGAAAGCGGAAAGAGAGCTCCCTATTAAATAACATGAACAACGGATAGGTGCCCCCTTACGTAACACAGACAACACAGAATCACAAAACACAATCTCGCAAAACCACACATGCATGACAATGATTCTACAAACAAAAGGAGCGACCCACACAAGTTAAAAGTACACTGAGATAGCCTTATATGGTACCAAAATCTTCAGGGGCTGGTGGCTGGAGGAGGAGCGAGGAAAGGAACGGAAGGAATCTTGGGGAGAGACGTAGGGATTGCCGGCACCGGGGGCAAGGCAGTTGGCACGGTTGGCACGCTTGGAAGTGGCGGCAGAGCAGTGGTGGGCAATGTTGGCTGGGTGGTGGGCAGTGTTGGCAATGTGGCCTGAGGCGGGGTCATAGGGATGGTAGGCAATGTGGGAATGGACGACAATGGTGGCAGCGATGTTGGTATCGATATTGTTGGTATCGTGGGGAGAGACGGTATGGATGGCATAGTTGTTGGTATCGGTATTGTGGGAAGGGATGGTATGGATGGCATAGTTGTTGGTATTGTGGGAAGGGATGGAATGGATGGCATAGTTGTTGGTATTGTGGGAAGGGATGGTATGGATGGCATAGTTGTTGGTATCGGTAGTGTTGGTATTGTGGGAAGGGATGGTATGGATGGCATAGTTGTTTGCAGCAAATGACGAGCTCCGAAGCTCATATTGGCAGTTGAGAGAACTAGGGCGATGAAGAGAACAAAGCTCTTTGAGGAAGCAGCCATGTCGGTAACTAGAGTGTGGATTTTATGTTGTGAAAGACTCAAGGACTTGAAATTAATGAGCTGAGAGGAATGGGTTGCTATTTGTGTGAGTAAATGGAGGAAGGAGATGGGAGGTTATATAGCAAGAGGTGTTTCAAAAAGAAATTTGGGTTGTGATAATAAGTTGGTGACTGGCTTTTGGGTATGGTTAGGAAAAAGAAAAAGAAAAAAATAAACATCTCTTTTATTGTTTCTTTGTTAGCTCACCTCCTCAGCTCAAAATCTCCTGACAGATGGCCAATGCTTTCGTTGAAGTCAAGCTTCGCATCTCTGTCTTTGTGGAAGGCAACTGAATAACATGCTTCCCAACTTGCTATTATCTTATGTTGATTGTTAACTTGCTTCTTGATTTTAACATATAATTCTAGGTTGGTTAGTGCTGCATTGACCAATCTCCCCGAAATTTGAACTTTATTAATCATCCTGTCTACTGTTAAGTGATGGGCTTTAGCCATTAGGTACTCCTTTTTTTTTTTTTTTTGTCGTTTCACAAATGGTAACAAAAAAAGGTCACTACGATTAGGAACCCTAATTTGGTATATCTGTACAACATTTAGTCTAATTAATTTTCATGTAAAAAAAATCTTAAACTGATACAACCATGCCACATTTACCTCTAAATTAATTTTTATGTTATAAAAAAAATTCTAAATTGGTGGACTCATGCTACATTTACTCCAACATTCCGAGCATAAACTCTTAACTATGTTAAAAGCTAATGATTTGAGCTTGAAATTTGAGACTGAGATATGAGAAGTGAAGCGGATAGGCATGAGTTATCCGAGAGTTTTCTGAAATTGTAGTAATCAACGAATTCCATTTCTAATAGAATAATTGGCTTATACACATGTTGATAAGTCGGATTTTGGAATAAAATACTTTTATGGATATTGAAATGACAAGAAAAAGGTTGATGAGGCCGATTTTAAGATTTTTTTGTAATACAAAAATAAGTTCATGGTTTTTGTGATGTAAAAATTAGTTTGAGATAAATATGGTACGAGTGTATTAGTTAGAGGTTTTGGTGAGACGAAAATTAATTTAAGGTAAATATGAGACGGGTGTATCAATTTGTGATTTTTTATGCTATTGATGTTAAAAAGAATGAAAACTAGACACAAACATTCCACAGAAAAATAGTTCTCGTCTTAGTTCCTTTGAGATTGGTGTCAAGTGTTAACAAATAAGTTATGTTCATGGGATCGTTTCTATCATATATATATATATATATAGACAAAGCCAGAGTTGAGAGTGTTCGTTCCTATAATCATCATGCAAAACTTCTCTCTGACTCTATGCTTGTCATGTGGAATTACACTTGGCATTGTGTTGTCACGTGGCCTAGTGGTACTTATTCATAATCTACTTGTAAACCTACACTCTCATATGTTCTTTTCAAATGTTAATAATAGATAAATTTAGCATTTAAATATCTACGAATGCTAAAAAAATCTAGAGTATACTTAGTCAAAACAATTAATGTAAAGTAAAAAAAAATGATTTAAATTAAGAATGGGACATAGATGTGTGTTTTCTGGACATAGATGTGTGTTTTCTGTGTTTTAAAATTGTAAGAGCACATTGAAAACCTGTAATTGATTCTGAAGGATGCGACACAAGTGCAGGAAATATCCGCCTCATAATTCTATTATTATTTATTTATTTTTATTCCCTTTTTCTGTCTTCGCAAAATTTCTTCAAACATTAATGATTGGCAGGAAGCCAATTGTTCGTCCAAATCGGCCCCTTCCTCGAGGTTTGTGAATATAGTATTGATATTGTTGTTTCTTGGTTATTATCTACCTTTTCTTTGTATTTTAGATCGATCGATTAGGAAATACCTTAAAATAGAATTTAAAAAAAATATGTGTCAGCTTGAATAAAATTAATGATGGAAAATATAATCTTAATCATTTTAAATTACTTAAGCCTAAGATAAAAAATTAGTAACACGATTTAAATTACAAAAAATACTTAAATTAGTTTGTTGAAATATCACATGACTTGACAATGGGTCTTATATATGTATATATAGGGCCAATTCCATAAAAAAACACGAACTTTAGGTGTTGTAATTCCATAAAAAAACACGAACTTTAGGTGTTGTCCCAAATCTGATTCGAACTTTATTTTGTCTAAAAAAAAAGCACAAACTTTCACTCGTGTCCCAAATCTGACCCTTCGTTAACCCTCATTCCACAGTCATCCAACGTGGCATTAAATTTAAGAACGAGACCCAAAAGAACGAGAAAATCGCTTGCTAATTGTTAATTGTTAAATTTAAGTCTGCCCTTCAATGAGGTGAACTTTACAGATGATTCTCGTGGGAAAAATAATTCAGCAGCTTTAGTTCTAGGGGACGAGGCACATAATTAGGGCCATTAGATCAATTAACAATTGGCAAGTTGTTTTCAATGTCAGAAGCTACGTTGGAAGCAGAAGATTACATTGCCTTAAAGCGAGATATTAAAAGCGTATGCATCTTGAAGTTAAATAGAGATGTGAAGCCTATTTGTGATAGACTTACTTCATTCATCTTCAAGTAGACTTTGAGTGGAAATGCCACGTCAGATGTTTGTGGAAGGAGGGTTGACGGAGGGCCAAATTTGTGACACGAGTGAAAGTTGGTGCTTTTTTTTGAGACAAAATAAAGTTCGGGCCAGATTTGAGACAACACCTAAAGTTTGTGCTTTTTTTTTTTTTATGGAATTGGCCCTATGTATATATATGTATATATGTATGTTGGAAATATTTCACTCTTTCTTTATAAATAGCTCATCCCATTTTCATTTCTTCCTCCTATCGCTGGTGTTGGAAATATTGCAAATCACCCACTTTACGAGTTTCGCACTTTTAGGTCTCATCTTACCTAACTTGTTAAACTTTTGAATCGAATAATTTTAGGCAAAGATGATTCAAGCGCTACGAAATTTAATGCTTTTAGTCTAGAAAATCTTTCTTGTCCTCGTATCCTTAGTCATGAAATTTTGTGTAGCCAAAGCTACAATGGCCCACGCAAATTTCGTTGCAAAAGGTTGGCCCTTTACCCACGAAATGAAATTTGTTGCTATTGAGTGTCTATTTTACGCCTTTTGCCATGAAATATCCCATGGTGAAGAGTATACATTCTACTACAAAGTTACTCGATTTCGTTTCCAAAGTCTATTGCCATAGGCCTTTGGCCATGACATCTCTGCCATGAAGGTTTTCGTGGTAAGAAGCCTTAGCCATGAAATTACACGCTTCTTAGCCAAGAATTCTGCCTCGGTGAAAGGTCGATTTTCTTAGAGTGCCGATTTTCTTAGAGTGCCGATTCTCTACTAAAAATGAAAAAAAGGTGGATAAGGCCGTATGTGGAGAACACATTTTTATACTGATGGCGTATGTTATAGTTACTAACAAGATCGGAACCGGTGGAAAAAGACGTGGATGAAGTCACTGATCAATACATATGACAGAAGGTACATACAGGATACTGGAAAAACATTTATACGCACCAAAAGAGCTCACTAGAAAACAATGCAAATGATGAATATAATTCCGAAAGATATCTCATGACACAACACACATGTATGCGAGCAATCTTTACAAGGAAAGGGCGGACCACAACAGCTTAAAGATACACTGAGATAACTAGACATGGTACTAAAATCTTCAGGGGCTGGTGGCTGGAGGAGGAGCGAGGAAAGGAATGGAAGGAATCTTAGGGAGAGACGTAGGGATGCCCGGCAACGGGGGCAAGGCAGTTGGCACGGTTGGCATGCTTGGAAGTGGCGGCAGAGCAGTGGTGGGCAATGTTGGCTGGGTGGTGGGCAGCGTCGGCAATGTGGGCTGAGGCAGGGTCGTAGGGATGGTAGGCAATGTGGGAATGGATGGCAATGGTGGCAGTGAGGTCGGTATCGATATTTTTGGCATTGTGGGAAGGGACGGTATGGATGGTATAGTTGTCGGTATTGGTAGTGTTGGTATCGTGGGAAGGGACGGTATGGATGGCATAGTTGTTTGCAGCAGATGACGAGCTCCGAAGCTCATGTTGGCGGTTGAGAGAACTAGGGCGATGAAGAGAACACAGCTCTTTGAGGAAGTAGCCATGTCAGCAACTGGAGTGTGGATTTTATGTTGTGAAAGGCTCAAGGACTTGAAATTAATGAGCTAAGAGGAATGGATTGCTACTTGTGTGAGTAAATGGAGGAAGGAGATGGGAGTTTATATAGCAAGAGGTAGCTCAAATAGAAATTTGGGTTGTGATAATAAGTTGGTGACTGGCTTTTGGGTATGGTTAGGAAAAAGAACAAAAAACAGAACATCTCTTTTATTGGCTCTTTGTTAGCTCACCTCTTCGGCTCAAATCTCCTGACAGATGGCCAATGCTTTCGTTGAAGTCAAGCTTCGCATCTATCTTTGTGGAAGGCAACTGAATAACTTGCTATATTCTTAGGTTGATTGTTAACTTGCTTTTGATTTTAAACATATAATTCTAAGGTTGGTATGTATTGCATTGACCGATCTCCGCGAAATTTTGACTCCGTCAAAGATCCGGTCTACTGTTAAGTGGTTGGGCTTTAGCCATTAGGTATTTGTTTTTTTTTCCTTTACACAAATGATAAAAAGAAGGGTTAACATCACTAAAAATTCTAAATTGATATACCCGTACTACATTTACTCTAAATTAGTTTTTGTGTAAAAAAAAAAATTCTAAATTGATACAACAATGCCATATTTATCCCAAATTAATTTTTTATAACATAAAAAAATTCTAGACCATTACATTTGTACCACATTTATTCTAACTTTTTATTGTTACAAAAAATTCCAAATAGAAACTCTTAACTATGTTTAAAGCTAATGATTTGAACTTGAGATCAAGAAGTGAAGCGGATGGTCAAGAAAATGAGGCATTTACGAAATATCTGAGAGTTTTTTGAAATTGAAGTAATCAACGAATTCCATTTCTAATAGAATAATTGGCTTAAACACATGTTGATAAGGTTGAATTTTTGAATATATTGCTTTTACGGATATTGAAATGAAAAGAAACAGGTTAAGAAGGCTGATCTTGATTTTTTTTGTGATACAAAAATAAGTTTTGGGCAATTGTTGTATGATTGTACCAATTTGGGATTTTTCATGACATGAAAAATTAGTTTGGGGCAAATGTGGTACAGGTAATATAGTTTGGGATTTTTTGTGGCACAAAAATTAGTTTAGGCTAAATGTGGTGGTGCTATTAAACCTAAAAAGAGTGAAAACTGGATACAAACATTCCATTAAAAATAGTTCAAGTCTTATCTCCTTTGAGATTGGTGTCTAGTGTTGACAAACAAAGTATGTTCATGGGATAGTTCTTATCATATATAGATAAAGCCGGAGTTGAGAGTGTTCATTCTAGTGCTCGTCATGTGTCACTTCTCTTTAACTTTGTATTTGTCTCGTGACTCAGTGTTACGTATCTATTATTTACGTGTTATCCTGCACTATTATAGTTATCTTCAAATGATAATAATAGATAAAGTCAATATTTAAACATCTTCAAATGCTAAAATAATCTAGAGCAAAACTTAGTCGAAACAATTAATTTAAACTTATAAAAAATGATTGGTTTAAAATAAGAATAGGATATGGATGTGTGTTTTCTGTGCCTTAAAATTGTAAGAGCACATAGAAACCTTCGATTGATGCCAAAAGATGTTCAGAACTCCAAAATGTGGCGTTGACTCTGAAGGACGCAACACAAGGTTCATGAATATAGTATTGGTATCATTGTTTGTTGTTTATTATCTACCTTTTCTCTCCTTGTATTTTAGATTGATAGATTTAGAAAATAGCTTGAAATACAATTTAAAGAATATATGTCAGCTTGAATGTATTAATGGTGGAAAAATCATCCTAATCAATTTAAATTACTTAAGCCTAAGAAAATAGAATTACTAATACGATTTAAATTACAAAAAGTATGTAAATTAGATTATTGAAATGTCATGTGACTTAATAATGGATTTTATATACTTTTACGTTAATATCTTGAAAAACCCAAAACTAGTACTTTTGTGACAAATTTACCAAAAACTAATTTTTTAATCATGAAAAACTTCAAACTGATATACATGTAACAAATGTACCCCAAATGATCACAAAAAACCTAAAACTAATATACTTGTGATAAATTTACCCGAAATTAATTTGTTCAACCACAAAAAATCCCAAAATTATATTTTTGTGACAAATATACCCTTCGTTGAATTGGATTAATGCCATAAAAAAACCACAAAAATTGTATGACTATGATATATGAAGAGTAAAATCCCAAACTGATATATTAGTCAACTGTCACATGTAGTAAAACTTAGCAAGTTGATAATAAAGTTTAACGGAAACTAATAGAAGGTAAATTTATCACAAGTGTACCGGTTTGAGGTTTTTGATGGTACAAAAATTAATTCCGAATAACTTTGTCACATATGTACAAGTATGAGATTTTTTTAGGTATTAACCCTGAAAAACTCATACTTCACTCTTTCATTATAAATAGCTCATCCCATTTTGCATTTCTTCCTCCTTTCGTTGGTTTTGGAAAAACTTCAATTCACGTGTTTAATGAGTTTCGCACTTTCGTGTCTCATCTTACCTATCGGGTTAAACTTTTGACTCGAATAATTGTGGGCAAAGATGATTCAAGCGCTTGAAATTTGACACTTGAGTCAGAAAGTCTTTTTTCGCTTCATAGCATTAGTCACAGGATTTTGTGTTGCCGAAGCTACAACGACCCACATACTTTTGTTGCAAAAAGGTTGGCCCTTAAGCCACGAAATAAAAATTTGTTGCTATTGAGTCTTGTCGCGACCTCTTTTTTTCGGCGTCCGATCGAGGCGGGCGCCTTGTGGAGGCTAATGGTTTGGCTAAATTTATTAGGCCCGGACTCTCCCAAGTCCACCAATTCACGACTTTAATAGTCCAAGTTTTTTAACATGTAAGTTAGTTTTAAAACGGAGTCGCCACTAATCGATTTGGGGTGGGTCGATTAGAAACCCAAGCGAAGTATCGGGAGAAATACTCGCTCCTGTGCAACCAGAGAAATTAGGATCGGGGATTTAATTACACTAGTTAATCACTAATGCCCTTTCGGTACCTAATCTTGTTTAAACCCTAAAGCTTTTTGGATTTTTGAGGGATTTTCCATGTATTTGTGGAGAGGAAAAACATTTTTTGATCTTTTTCTATTTTTTGGACATAAAAGGGACTTTTTGGATTTTTTTGGCATTTTTTTTAGAAAATTCAAGTCTTTTTGGCATTTTTCATGAATTTTTGGCTTTTTTTGGATTTAAAAAAATTATTTATTATTTATTATTTTGATTTTATTTACTAAAATATTATTTTATATTATAATATTATAAAAAACGAACCGGGTCGGATCCCTGGGTTGGGTCCGACCTGGGCCGTTTGCCCAGAACGCGGACGTTGCAGGCCTGACTTTTTTTTTTAATGGCGGCCCAGTAGCCCGTCGCTTCTAAATGACCCGGCCCGACCTGACAACCCGGTCCTGGCGAAACCCTACCCGATTCGACGACCCGGCTTTCATCCGCCCCCCAATTCGCGAAACCCTACCCGAACAGTGGCCCGGATCCGACCCAGGCTGGGTCCGACGCAATGCTTCCTCCCTCCTCGTCTATCCGCGGCGCCGATGGAGGGGCTAGGAGGTCGAACGGCGATTAGGGTTCTGAGAGGGAGGGGAGCTTCCGTTCGGCGGCGACGGGGGTGGCGATGGCGTACGGCGGCAGACGGCGACTGAACTCGTACCTGTCTCAGCGAGCTGCACTAGTCGATTCTACGATGAAGGGCTTTGATTCGGCCGAATCTTCGAATAGTTGCAGGCCGGCGTCGGGAAAAACAGCAGCGGCGAGGCGTGAGGGCGACAGTACAGTTTGACGGCGTCGGGACTGGTGCTTCGGTCACAACGACGGCGGCGGCCTGGCTCGGTGCGACTCGGCACGGCGGATTTCCAGATCTGCGCCCAGATCTCGACCCTCTCTCCTCCGATCTCCTTTTCTCTCCAGCCTACTCACTCAGATCTGGACGGCGTCGGGGCAAAGCTCGGGGTGGCGTCGGGGTTTGCGATAGAGCTGAATCGACCCTAGATCTGGGCCATGACCGACCCCTGCTCCCACTCACTCAACTCCTTTCGCTCTCTGATCTCCCTCCTCTATGCAGGTTCGCTTGCCGGCGGCCTCCCCCGATGTCTCTCGGTGGGAGGTCGTTTAAGCTCACGACCCGCTTCCTCTCTCGCTCGCTCTTCGGTCTCCCCCTGAAGTCTCTCAGGAGAAGGTTTCCAAGCTTGCGATGCCTTTCGACGGAGGTTGTGCCCTCCTATTTATAGGCAAGGAGGTCCGGTTGACGGAGGGACTCGGCCGCCGGTCTTTGGCTTGCCGACCGGACCCCCGCGGCTGAACCGGCGTCCCATCCGCCACCTGTCCGCCAGTTGCCCCCCATGCGCGTCGCCGTCCGTCCGTTCATCCGGCGTCGCGCCCTCTGCGCGTGTGCTGCAGAGGCGGACGGAGGAGGAAAATGGGCCGTAGGGGCCCACATGGAGGGGGGAAGAGAGGGAGAAAAAAATGGGCTGCTTTGTTTTATTTTTGTTTTTGTTTATTTATTTTGTTGTTTTTATTATTTATTATTTATTATCCGAAAAAGGCAAACTAAATAATAATAAAAAAACCTAATTAATTAAAAAAAAACGAAATTTAGGCGTCAACAAGTCTCTATTTATGCTTTTTGTCATGAAATATTTCGTGGTGAAAAGTATACTATTCTGCTACAAAATTACTCAATTTTGTTTCCAAGGTCTATTGCCACAGGCCTTTAGCCATGACATATCCGCCACCAAGAATTTCGTGGCAAGAAGCCTTACCCACGAAACTCCAGGCTTCTTAGCCAATAATTCCGCTGCGGCGAAAGGTTGATTTTCTTTTAGTGCCGATTCTCCACTAACAATGAAAAAAAGGTCGATAAGGCCGCACACGGAGAACACATGTTTGTACTGATAATGTATGTTATAGTTACTAACAAGCTTGAAACAGTGGAAAGGACATGGAAGAATGGAAGCCAAGTCACTGATCAATACATATGATAGAAGGTACATACAAGATGCTGGAAAAACATTTATTCGCACCAAAAGAGCTCACTAGAAAACAATGTGACAGAAAAGTATAATTCCAAAAGACATCAAATGACATTCCACACATATATGCGACCAATCTTTACAAAGAAAGGGCGGACCCCAACAGCTTAAAGATACACTGAGATAATCTTATATGGTACTAAAATCTTCAGGGGCTGGTGGCTGGAGGAGGAGCGAGGAAAGGAATGGAAGGAATCTTAGGGAGAGACGTAGGGATGCCCGGCAACGGGGGCAAGGCAGTTGGCACGGTTGGCATGCTTGGAAGTGGCGGCAGAGCAGTGGTGGGCAATGTTGGCTGGGTGGTGGGCAGCGTCGGCAATGTGGGCTGAGGCAGGGTCGTAGGGATGGTAGGCAATGTGGGAATGGACGGCAATGGTGGCAGTGAGGTCGGTATCGATATTTTTGGCATCGTGGGAAGGGATGGTATGGATGGTATAGTTGTCGGTATTGGTAGTGTTGGTATCGTGGGAAGGGACGGTATGGATGGCGTAGTTGTTTGCAGCAGATGACGAGCTCCGAAGCTCATGTTGGCGGTTGAGAGAACTAAGGCAATGAAGAGAACAAAGCTCTTTGAGGAAGTAGCCATGTCAGCAACTGGAGTGTGGATTTTATGTTGTGAAAGGCTCAAGGACTTGAAATCAATGAGCTGGGAGGAAGGGATTGCTACACGTGTGAGTAAATGGAGGAAGGATATGGGAGTTTATATAGCAAGAGGTAGTTCAAATAGAATTTTGGGTTGTGATAATAAGTTGGTGACTGGCTTTTGTGTATGGTTGGGAAAAAGAATAAAAAACAGAACATCTCTTTTATTGGTTCTTTGTTGGCTCACCTCCTCAGCTCAAATATCCTGACAGATGACCAATGCTTTTGTTGAAGTCAATCTTCGCATCTGTCTTTGTGGGAGGCAACTGAATAACTTGCTATTTTCTTAGGTTGATTATTAACTTGCTTTTGATTTTAAACATATAATTCTAAGGTTGGTATGTATTGCATTGACCGATCTCCGAGAAATTTTGACTCCGTCAAAGATCCGGTCTACCGTTAAGTGGTTGGGCTTTAGCCATTAGGTATTTGTTTTTTTTTTCTTTACACAAATGATAAAAAGAAGGGTTAATATCACTAAATATTCTAAATTGATATACCCATACTACATTTACTCCAAATTAGTTTTTGTGTTAAAAAAAATGCTAAATTAATGCAACAATGCCATAATTATCCCAAACTAATTTTTTATGTTATAAAAAATTCTAGACCATTACATTTGTGATTTGTACCACATTTATTCTAACTTTTTTGTGTTACAAAAAATTCCAAATAGAAACTCTTAACTATATTTAAAGCTAATGATTTGAACTTGAGTATCTGAGAAGTGAAGCGGATAGTTAAGAAAATGAGGCATTTACGAGCTATCTGAGAGTTTTTTGAAATTGAAGTAATCAACGAATTCCATTTCTAATAGAATAATTGGCTTAAACACATGTTGATAAGGTTGAATTTTTGAATAGATTGCCTTCACGGATATTGAAATGACAAGAAACAGGTTAAGAAGGCTGATCTTGAGATTTTTTTATGTGATACAAAAATAAGTTTTGGGCAATTGTTGTATGATTGTACCAATTTGGGATTTTTCGTGACATGAAAAATTAGTTCAGGCAAATGTGGTACATGTAATATAGTTTGGGATTTTTTGTGGCAAAAAAATTAGTTTAGGCTAAATGTGGTGGTGCTGTTAACCCTAAAAAGAGTGAAAACTGGATACAAACATTCCATTAAAAATAATTCAAGTCTTATCTCCTTTGAGATTGGTGTCTAGTGTTGACAAACAAATTATGTTCATGGGATAGTTCCTATCATATATAGATAAAGCCGGAGTTGAAAGTGTTCATTCTAGTGCTCGTCATACGACACTTCTCTTCAACTCTGTGTTTTTCTCGTGGCTCAGTGTTACTTATCGATTATTTACGTGTTATCTTGCACTATTATATGTTATTTTCAAATGCTAATAATACATAAAGTCAATATTTAAACATCTTCAAAAGCTAAAAAAATCTAGAGCAAAACTTAGTCGAAACAATTAATTTAAACTTATAAAAACTGATTGGTTTAAAATAACAATAGGATATAGACGTGTGTTTTCTGTGCCTTAAAATTGTAAGAACACATAGAAAACCTTCGATTGATGCCAAAAGATGTTCAGAACTCCAAAATGTGGCGTTGACTCTGAAGGACGCAACACAAGGTTCGTGAATATAGTATTGGTATCATTGTTTCTTGTTTATTATCTACCTTTTATCTCCTTGTATTTTAGATTGATAGATTTACAAAATAGCTTGAAATACAATTTAAAAAATATGTGTCAGCTTGAATATATTAATGGTGGAAAAATCATCCTAAGCAATTTAAATTTCTTAAGCCTAAGAAAATAGAATTACTAATACGATTTAAATTACAAAAGGTATGTAAATTAGATTATTGAAATATCACATGACTTAATAATGGATTTTATATACTTTTGGGTTAATACCATGAAAAACCCTAAACTGGTACACTCGTGACAAATTTATCCAAAACTAATTTTTTAATCAGGAAAAACTCCAAATTGGTACTCATGTAACAAATGTACCCCAAATGATCACAAAAAACCTGAAACTGATATACTTGTGACAAACTTACTAGAAACTAATTTGTTCGACCACAAAAAATCCCAAAATTATATTTTTGTGACAAATATACCCTTCATTAAATTGGATTAATGCCATAAAAAACCACAAAAATTGTACGACTGTGATATACGAAAAGTAAAATCCCAAACTGATATGCTAGTCAATTGTCACATGTCATAAAACTTAGCAAGTTGATAATAAAATTTAACGGAATCTAACAGAGGGTAAGTTTATCATAAGTGTACCGGTTTAGGATTTTTGATGGTCAAAAAATTAGTTATGGGTAACTTTGTCACGTATGTAGTAGTATCAGATTTTTCAGGGTATTAACCCTGAAAAGCTCATACTTCACTCTTTCGTTATAAATAGCTCATCCCATTTTGCATTTCTTCCTCCTTTCGTTGGTTTTGGAAATACTTCAATTCACGTGTTTAATGAGTTTCGAACTTTTGTGTCTCATCTTACCTATCGGGTTAAACTTTTGACTCGAATAATTGTGGGCAAAGATGATTCAAGCGCTTGAAATTTGACGCTTGAGTCAGAAAGTCTTTCTTCGCTTCATATCATTAGTCACAGGAGTTTGTGTTGCCGAAGCTACAACGACCCACATAATTTTGTCGCAAAAAGGTTGGTCCTTAAGCCACGAAATAAAAATTTGTTACTATTGAGTCTCTATTTATGCTTTTTGTCATGAAATATTTCGCGGTAAAAAGTAAACTATTCTGCTACAAAATTACTGAATTTTGTTTCCAAGGTCTATTGCACAGGCCTTTAGCCATGACATCTTCGCCACCAAGATTTTCGTGGCAAGAAGCCTTACCCACGAAATTCCAGGCTTCTTAGCCAATAATTCCGCTTCGGCGAAAGGTCGATTTTCTTTTAGTTCCGATTCTCCACTAACAATGAAAGAAAGATTGATAAGGCCGTACCCGGAGAACACATTTTTGTCCTGATAATGTATGTTATAGTTACTAACAAGCTTGAAACAGTGGAAAGGACATGGAAGAATGGAAGCCAAGTCACTGATCAATACATATGATAGAAGGTACATACAAGATGCTGGAAAAACATTTATTTGCACGAAAAGAGCTCACTAGAAAACAATGTGATTGAAAAATATAATTCCAAAAGACATCAAATGACACACCACACATATATGCGACCAATCTTTACAAAGAAAGGGCGGACCCCAACAGCTTAAAGATACACTGAGATAATCTTATATGGTACTAAAATCTTCAGGGGCTGGTGGCTGGAGGAGGAGTGAGGAAAGGAATGGAAGGAATCTTGGGGAGAGACGTAGGGATGCCCGGCACCGGGGGCAAGGCAGTTGGCACGGTTGGCACGCTTGGAAGTGGCGGCAGAGTAGTGGTGGGCAATGTTGGCTGGGTGGTGGGCAGCGTCGGCAATGTGGGCTGAGGCAGGGTCGTAGGGATGGTAGGCAATGTGGGAATGGACGGCAATGGTGGCAGTGAAGTCGGTATCGATATTGTTGGTATCGTGGGGAGGGATGGTATGGATGGTGTAGTTGTAGGTATCGGTAGTGTTGGTATCATGGGAAGGGACGGTATGGATGGCATAATTGTTTGTAGTAGATGACGAGCTTCGGAGCTCATATTGGCGGTTGAAAGAACTAGGGCGATGAAGAGAAGAAAGCTCTTTGAGGAAGTAGTCATGTCGATAACTGGAATGTGCATTTTATGTTGTGAAAGGCTCAAGGACTTGAAATCGATGACCTGGGAGGAATGGATTGCTACACGTGTGAGTAAATGGAAAAAGGAGATGGGAGTTTATATAGCAAGAGGTAGTTCAAATAGAATTTTGGGTTGTGATAATAAGTTGGTGACTGGCTTTTGGGTATGGTTGGGAAAAAGAATAAAAAATAGAACATCTCTTTTATTGGTTCTTTGTTGGCTCACCTCCTCAGCTCAAATATCCTGACAGATGACCAATGCTTTCGTTGAAGTCAATCTTCGCATCTGTCTTTGTGGGAGGCAACTGAATAACTTGCTATTTTCTTAGGTTGATTGTCAATTTGCTTCTTGATTTTAACATATAATTCTAGGTTGGTTTGTGCTGCATTGGCCGATCTCCCCGAAATTTGGGCTTCATCAATGATCTAGTCTACTGTTAATTGTTTGGGCTTTAGCCATTAGTTTTTTTTTTTTCATTACACGAATGATAAAACGAAGGGTTAATACCACTAAAAATTCTAAACTGGTATACCTGTACTATATTTACTCCAAATTAATTTTTATATAAAAAATCCTAAAATAATACAATCATGCCACATTTATTCCAAGCTAATTTTTATGTTATAAAAAATTTTAGACCATTACATTTGTACCGCATTTACTTTAACTTTTTTCTATTACAAAAAATTCTGAACAAAAACTCTCAATTATGTTAAAAGCTAATGATTTGAGCTTGAGATTAAGAAGTGAAGCGGACAGGCAAGAAAATGAGGCATTTATGAGCTATTGGAGAGTTTTCTGAAATTAAAGTAATCAATGAATTCCATTTCTAATCAAATAATTGGCTTACACACATGTTGATAAGGTAGAATTTTTGAATAGATTACTTTTACGGACATTGAAATGACAAGAAATGGGTTAAGAAGGCTGACATTGAGATTTTTTGTGATAGAAAAATAAATTTGGGGTAATTGTGGCACAATTACCCCAAATTAGGATGTTAATTGAGATTTTTTGGGCTGACATTGAGGATGATTCTGAAGGACGCGACACAAGGTTTGTGAATATAGTATTGGTATTGTTGTTTCCTGTTTATTATCTACCTTTTTCTCTCCTTGTATTTTAGATTAATAGATTTAGAAAACATCTTGAAATACAATTTAAAAAATATATGTTAGCTTGAATATATTAATGGTGGAAAAATCATCCTAATCAGTTTAAATTACTTAAGCCTAAGAAAAGAGTATTACTAATACGATTTAAATTATAAAAGGTATCTAAATTAGATTGTTGAAATATCACGTGACTTGACAATGGTCTTATATACTTTTTATATACATGTGATGTTGGACATACTTCACTCTCCATTATAAATAGTTAATCCCATTTTGCATTTCTTCCTCCGTTCGCTGGTGTTGGGAATACTTCAATTCTCATGCTTTATGAGTTTCGCACTTTTGGGTCTCATCTTATCTTTCAGGTTAAACTTTTGACTCGAATAATTTTGGGCGAAGATGATTCAAGCGCTATGAAATTCGACGCTTTGGTCAGAAAATCTTTCTTTGCCCCATATCATTACTCACCGAACTTTGAGTCGCCAAGTCGCCAAAGCGACAACAACCCACATAATTTTCGTTGCAAAAGATTAGCCCTTTAGCCGCGAAATAAAAGCTGTTGCTTTTGAGCGTCTACGCATTTTGTCATGAAATATCCCGTGGTGAAATATATACTTTCTGCTACAAAATTACTCGATTTCATTTCCAAGGTCTATTGCTACGGGCCTTTAGCCATGACATTTTGGCCACCAAGATTTTCGAGGCAAGAAGCCTTAGCCATGAAATTCCAGGCTTTTTAGCCAAGAATTCCGTAGTGAAAGGTCGATTTTCTTGTAGCACCGATTCACTAACAACAATTAAAAAAAGGTGGATAAGGCCGTATGGGAAGAACACATTTTTGTACTGATGGTGTGTTATAGTTACTAACAAGCTTGGAAGAGGTGGAAAAGACATGGATGAATAGAAGCCAACTCACCGATCAGTACATACAAGATACTGGAAAAACATTTATTCGCCCGGAAAGAGCTCACTACAAAACAATTTGATTGACGAAAGACATCAAAAGACACACCACACATATCTGCGAACAATCTTTACAAAGAAAGGGCGGACCCCAACAGCTTAAAGATACACTGAGATAAACTTATATGGTACTAAAATCTTCAGGGGCTGGTGGCTGGAGGAGGAGTGAGGAAAGGAATGGAAGGAATCTTAGGGAGAGACGTAGGGATGCCCGACACCGGAGGCAAGGCAGTTGGCACGGTTGGCACGCTTGGAAGTGGCGGGAGAGCAGTGGTGGGCAATGTTGGCTGGGTGGTGGGCAGTGTTGGCAATGTGGGCTTAGGCAGGGTCGCAGGGAAGGCGGGCAACGTGGGAATGGACAGCAATGGTGGCAGCGAAGTCGGTATTGATGTTGTTGGTATTGTGGGAAGGGACGGTATGGATGGTATAGTTGTCGGTATCGGTAGTGTTGGTATTGTGGGAAGCGACGGTATGGATGGCATGGTTGTTTGCAGTAGATGGCGAGTTCCGAAGCTCATATTGGCGGTTGAGGGAACTAGGGTGATGAAGAGAATGAAGCTCTTTGAGGAAGCAGCCATATTGGTAACTAGAGTGTGGATATTATGTTGTGAAAGGATTGCTAATTGTAGGCAATGGAGGAAGAGGATGGGAGTTCATATCGCAAGAGATGGATGTGTGGAGTTTAGTATTGTGACAATAGGTTGGTGACTGGCCTTTGGGTATGCTTAGGAAAAGAAAAACCGAACATCTCTTTATAGTTTCCTTGTTAGCTCCCCACCTCAGCTCAATCTTCCACTTGCCAAAAGAAAAGACAAAGGTCAAATCTGCTGTTTTTGTTCTGAGAGATGGCCATGCTGTCATGAAGTCAAGCTTCACAAATATGTCTTTGTGGAAGGTAACTGAACAACTTGCTTCATAACGTACCAATATCTAGGTTGGCTGTTAACTTGTTCCTGGATTTTAACATGTCAATCTAGGTTTCTTTGTGTTGGCTTGACTGATCTCTCCGACCTTTGGACTTCAACAATTACATGTTGGTCTACCATTAGAGCGATGGTGGATTTAACCTTTAGGTACTATTTTTTTTTTCTCTTGATTGCACGAAAGATAAGAAGGATTACTTTACTAGCCACAGACTTTGCACGAAAAAATAGTTCCCGTCTTATCTCCTTTGACTGTTAGATGCTAGCAAATAAGTTATCTTCACATGATTATATCTATTATATATAATTAAAGGTAGAGTTGAAAGAACATTTGCTCTTATACTTGCCAAGTGGCACTTCTCTTTAGGTTTATGCTTGCCACGTGGCATCACACTCGGCATTGTATTGCCACGTGCCCCAATAATCTTACCGATTACTTACATGTCATTACACACTCTGCACGAAAGATAAGAAGGATTACTTTACTAGCCACAGACTTTGCACGAAAAAATAGTTCCCGTCTTATCTCCTTTGACTGTTAGATGCTAGCAAATAAGTTATCTTCACATGATTATATCTATTATATATAATTAAAGGTAGAGTTGAAAGAACATTTGCTCTTATACTTGCCAAGTGGCACTTCTCTTTAGGTTTATGCTTGCCACGTGGCATCACACTCGGCATTGTATTGCCACGTGCCCCAATAATCTTACCGATTACTTACATGTCATTACACACTCTGCACGAAAGATAAGAAGGATTACTTTACTAGCCACAGACTTTGCACGAAAAAATAGTTCCGTCTTATCTCCTTTGACTGTTAGATGCTAGCAAATAAGTTATCTTCACATGATTATATCTATTATATATAATTAAAGGTAGAGTTGAAAGAACATTTGCTCTTATACTTGCCAAGTGGCACTTCTCTTTAGGTTTATGCTTGCCACGTGGCATCACACTCGGCATTGTATTGCCACGTGCCCCAATAATCTTACCGATTACTTACATGTCATTACACACTCTGGTATGTTATCGACACACTCTTGTATGTTATTATTAATTTTTTTTTGTCAGTCCTACTCTAATCCTATTCTAACACTCACTCTCAGACTTTTGCACTACCTCATTGCAGGGCGTGGGAGTCGAAACCTACTCCTGAAATCGTTCCCACCCCACTCCCCCCTGAAAAGGTGGGGATTTGAACCCCCAATCTCCCCCTTCCAAGTTGGAAGGGTGGCCATTGGGGCGAACCCCCAGTGGTTCTTGTATGTTATTTTCAAAATGTAGATAAAGTTAGCGTTTGAATATCTTTGGATGTTAAAAAATATAGAGTATATTTAGCCAAAACACATAATTTAAACTTAGCCAAAATAATTGAAATAAACTAAGAAAAGGATAGCGATGTGTGTTTTATATATTATAAATGGATATTACATTATGCATTAATAGTCTTCCTCCTCCTCCTCCTCCTCCTTTGATACATTTTCACATAGGTTAATAGACATTTCTTTTGCATGGCTCTAACATGTGTTTATAGTGTTATTTTTGCTGTTCTTTTTAATTTGCCTTTAGCTTTTGTATTGATTTTTTAACATACTTTGTTATTTTGGTTTTATTTTTGTTATTTGAAAATTATGCACACTTTAGAGAAATTAGTAAAAAATAAAAATTCAATTAGAAATATAGTAGTTGAAGGAGCTAGATTTAGGAGAAAAGAAATGGGCAGTGGGTTGACGAGCGAATCAGTCAGAGTTATCTCTGATGCCCAGATCATTCCGGCAAAATCTGCGCCCTCTCGGCATTCGGTCGGACCATCTGTTGCGGATGGAGGCTATGCATCTGTGCTTCATATTACACCATTTTTATGGAAAAATTGTTCAATTGGTTCTAAACATATTGTATGGATATTAATTGAGTCTTTAATTTTTGTGTAAAATTATAATATAGTCCTCCTGATCATTTTTTGTTAGAAATCGTTGACGTGACTATGTGCTATGCAGAATAACCGGCGATGATGGGAACGCCACATTAGCAATTTTCCTCGAAAATTAACTGTAATAATTAAATTAAAATTTTGTGCAAATGTTTTGAACTCAATTGGCATTCGCAAAATAAATTTGGTGGTTGTTGGGAAATTTTCCTATAATTTTATTGATTGAGCAATTCTATTTTTTGCAGGTGCTGATGCTCTTTGGACTTTTTGGTTGATTGTCGAGGAGGCTGGACAGCTATTTATATGATAATTTGATTTATATATATTTTTCTTTTGGATTGATCATCAAGGATGTTAGACCACCTTTAGGTAATGATATGATCTTGGTTTTTTTGGTTTATCATATAGGAGACTGGACTACTATGTCATGTATTGCTAGATCATGAATAAATTTTTTAGTTTTATATTTGCTCATTTGCTTAATTTATGATGTGTCAATAGCTGCAAAAACAGAAATAAAAATACCCAGAATTGCAATAGCAACCTAAAATATAAATTCGAAATTTGCAAAGGACTTTTAGCAACAAACTTCGTCTCAAATTTGCACCCTTTTAGCCACAAAAAAAATGATGTACTTTATAATAATATTAACGACCAAATTTTGGGTTGAAAACTACAAATAGATTCTCATTCATTTTTAGTCATGAAAAACTTCGTCTGTTATATGCGACAATTTGTTATGTGGTGAAAAACATATGGATTGCTAGTCACGAAATGTTTTGTCACCTCGAAATTTTCGCATGGTTAAAAGTAGGGGTTTATCTCACAACATCTTCGCCACAAGATATTTTATGAGCCAAGATGATTTGACCGCTACGAAATTTGACACTTCGATTACAAATATTTTACCTGGCCTCATATCATTAGCCACTAAAATTGGTGCCGTAAAAGCTAATAAAACCCTATGAAATTTTCGTCGCAAAGGGTTGGCCCTTTAATCGCAGCAAAAGAGCTCCCAAGGAAACAGAGTGAATGATAAAAAGAATCCCAAAATACATTTCATGATACGACACACATAAATGCGAAGAAGCTTACAGACATAAGGGTGGGACGCCAACAATTTAAAAATACTATGAAGTGACCTCAAGTGATGTTAAAATCTTCAAGGGCTGGTGGCTGGAGATGTGGTGATGAAAGGAACAGAGAGAATCTTAGAGAGAGAAGTAGGGATGCTTGGCATCCACGGTAAGGTGGTCGGCACGGTTGGCAAGCTCGAAAGTGGCGGCAGAGTAGTCGTGGGCAGTGCTGCTTGTGTGGTGGGCGGCGTCGGCAGTCTGGGCCGAGCCAGGAACGTTCGGACGAAAGGCATAGGCAGCTTGGTGACCTTTGGCGATTTGGGCATGGACGGCAAAGGCGGCAGCGTCGTTGGTATTTGTGTTGGTCGTGTGGTGGGCAGCGTCGGCAGTCTGGGCTGAGCCAGGGTCGTTGGGATGGCAGCCATAGGCAGATCGGTGACCTCTGGCAACGTGGGCTTGGACGGGAAAGGCGGCATTGTGATCGGTATTGATAGTGTTGGTTTTGTGGGAAAAGACAGTATAGCTGCCATAGTTGTGTCCTGCAAATGACGAGCCTCGAAACTCATATTGATGGTTGAAAAAATTAGGGTGATGAAGAGAACAAAGCTCTTCGACAAAGACATCATATCAGCAAAATGGAGGGTGGGTCTCATGTTGAGATAGGCTCAAAGGGCTTGAAATCGATAAGCTGAGGGGAATGGGTTGCTAATTGCGTTCGAGGCAATGGAGGAAGGAGATGGGAAATTATATAGTAAGAGATAGTTACATAGAATTTAGGGTTGTTATGATAAGTTGGTAACTGGCCTTTGGGCATGGTTAGGAAGAAAAACAGAACATCTCTTTACAGGTTTTCTTGTTAGCTCACCACCTCAGCGTAATCTTTGTGGAAGGTAACTGAACAACTTGCTTCTAGAATACTTGTTAACTTGTTTCTTGATTTTAACATGTCAATCTAGAATTCTTTGGGTTGCCTTGACTGATCTCTCCTAACTTTGGATCTCATCACTTACATGATGTTCTACTGTTAGAGTGATGGGATTTAGCCTTTAGGTACTTTTTTTTTCTCTCTTGATTACAAAAAATGTAAGAAGAATGAAAAGTAGGCACAAACGTCCCACACAAAAAAGATAGTTCTGGTCTTATTTCCTTTGAGTGTTCAGGGTTAGCAAACAAATTATCTTCACATGATCCATCATATTCGGCATTGTATTGCCAAGTGCCCCAATAACCTTACCGGTTACTTACATGTCATCAGGCACTTTATATATTATTTTCAAAATGCAAATAAAGTCAATGTTTGCATATCTTCGGATGTTAAAACAATATAGAGTATATTTAGCCAAAACACCTTTAAGCTTAGCCAAAATAATGGAATTAAACTACGAATAGGATAGTGATGTGTGTTTTATGTATTATAAATGGATAGTTACATTCTGCATAAATTGTCTTCCTCCTCCTCCTTTGATATATTTTCACGGGTTAATTGCCATTTCTCTTTTGCATGGCTCTAGCATGTGCTTAGAGTGTTATTTTCACATTTTATTTTTAATTTGCTCTTAGCTTTTGTATTGATTTTTGAACATATTTTGTTGTTTTTTTTTTCTTTTTATGATTTGGAAATTACGCACACTTTGGAGCAAATAGTGAATGATGAAAATTCAATTAGAAAAATAGTAGTCGAAGAAGCTAGATTTAGGAGGAAAGGAATGGGGGAGTGGGATGATGAGTAAAGTAAGGCAGAATTACCTATGATGCCTAAATCATTACGAGTACCGAATGGTGCACGATCTGTGCCCTTTCAGCATTCGATCCAAGCATCTGTTGCGGATGGAGGCCATGCATATGAGCTGGTATTACACCATTTTTACCGGGAATTATTCAATCAATTCTAAATCAATTATATGGATGTCAACTGAGTGTTAAACTTTTCAACCTTATCAATTGAGTTCTAAACTTTTCCTTGAAATTCTAATTCGAAACATTTTTCCTAATTTTTGACAAAAAAAATTCATGTGACAATATGTCACACAGGATAGCCGGCAATGACAGGACTGCCAAATTAGCGATTTTCAACAAAAATTGACCATAAGAATTATATTAAAATTTCGTCGTAAATGTTTTGAACTTAATTGACATCCGTATAATATATTTAGGAGTGAGCGAGTCCGTTTTTTGCAGGTGATGATGCTTTTATTTTTTATTTTTTATTTTTATTTTTTTGGTTGATTGTCGAGGAGGCTGGACAACTATTTATATGCTAATTTGATTTAGAATTTTGTTTTTCTTTTGGATTGATCATCAAGGATGTTAGACGACCTTTTGGTATTGATATGATCTTGGTTTTTTGGGCTTCTCATTGAGGAGACAGGACTACTATGCCATGTATTGCTACATTATGAATACATTTTTTTTTTTTTTTTAATTTTATAGGGAAAATGCCACAATAAAATTCCAAATTATTCTCATTGTGGCACAAATACTCCAAACTTTTTTTATGCATAAAAAACCCTAAACTTACTCACCGTGACACAAATATCCCAAACTTTTTGTCTTAGGAAAATACCCGAACTTATACATATATAACGTATATACCCTATATTTTAGTTCCATGTAGGATATATTTGTTATACTAGTATAATTTAGGGGGTTTTTATGACACCAAAAAAAAATAAAAAATTGATGTATAGTTCAAGGTATTTGTATCACGATGGGCATAGTTTAGGGTTCTTTTGTGATATTAATCTAATTTGAAATTTGCTCATTTTCTTAATTTATAATGTATCAATAGCTGAAAAATCATAATTAAAAATACCAAGATTTACAAATCTAAAATATAAATTCAAAATTCGCAAAGGACTTTTAACAACAAACTTGGTATCAAATTTGCACCCTTTTAGCCACGAAAAAAATGATGTACACAAAAATACTATTAGGGATGAAATTTTGTGTTGAAACCTACAAATAAGTTCACATGCACTTTTAGCCTTGAAAACTTTGTTGGTCAGATGCGACGATTTGTTATGTGTAGAAGAACATATTGACTTTTAGTCAAGAAATATTATCCCCCCGAAATTTCAACTCTGAAAATTTCGTGGCTTAAAGTGGGGATTTTTCCCATGACGTCTTCACCACGAAATATGTCGTGAGCCAAGATGATTCGATCAAAATTTGACGCCGGTTATGAATTTTTTCCTGGCCTCATATCATTCCTTACGAAAGTTTCGTCCCCAAAGGCTAGCCCTTTAACTACAAAAGAAATTCCTGTCTCTATTGAATGTCTATTTTGCGCCTTTGCCATGAAATATTTTTCAGGGTGGCTGAAAAATATACTTTGGGCCACGAAAATTACTCGATTTCGTCGCCAAGGTCTACCGGCCAAAAGGCCTTTAGCCACGACTTCTCCGCCACGAAATTCCAGGCTTCTAGCGACGAAATTCCACTGTAGCGAAATGTTGATTTTCTTATAGGGTCCGCTCTCGTGCTAGCAATGAAAAAGGGCGGATAAAGCCGTACGTGGAGAACTCTTAATACTTTTCAGTGTTATAACTACGAATAAGCTTGGAAGCAGGGGAAAGGACAAAACACACGAATGGGAGCCGAGTCACCGATCGATACGTATCATAGTAGGTAGATACAATATACTGGGAAAACACTTATTCGCAGCAAAAGAGCTCACTAGGAACAATGTGAATGATGAACAGAATCCCAAAATACATCTCTGACACAACACACGTATACACGAACATTCTTACAAATATAAGGGGGGACGCCAACAATTTGAGAATACTCTCGGGTGACCTCGCATGCTAAAAATCTTCAAGGGCTGGTGGCTGGAGGTGGAGTGAGAAAAGGAATAGAGGGAATCTTAGGGAGAGAAGTAGGGATGCTTGGCATCGGTGGCAAGGTGGTCGGCATGGTTGGCAAACTCGGAAGTGGCGGCAGAGTAGTTGTGGGTAGTGTTGGTTGTGTGGTTGGCAGCGCTGGCAATGTGGGCTGAGGTAAGGTCGTTGGGATGGCAGGCAAAGGCGGTGTCGCGACCTTTGGCAATGTGGGCATAGATGGCAATGGCGGCAGCATTGTCGGTATTGGTAGTGTTGGTATTGTGGGAAGAGATGGTATAGATGGCATAGTTGTTTGCAGCAAATGACGAGTTCCGAAGCTCATATTGATGATTGAGAAAATTAGGGCAATGAAGAGAACGAAGCTCTTTGAGGCAGAAGCCATATCGGTAAATGAAGTCTAGATCTTTTGTTGTGATAGGCTCAAGGACTTGAAATCAATGAGCTGAGAGGAATGGATCGCTAGTCGTGTCTGGGTAGATGGAGGAAGTGATTGGGAGTTTTTATAGCAAGAGACAGTCGTATAGAATTTTGGGTTCTGATGACAAGTTGGTGACTGGCCTTTGGGTATGGTTAGGAAAAAAAGAAAAAGAAAAACAGAACATCTCTTTACAGGTTCTTTGGTAGCTGACTTTCTCAGCTCAATCTTCCACCGGCAACCCTGTTCTTTTTCTGACAAGTGGCCATGCTTTCATGAAGTCAAAGCGTCACATCTATGTCTTTGGGGAGGGTAACTGAACAATTTGCTTCGTAACATATCATTATCTAGGTTGGTTGTTAACTTGCTTCTTGATTTTAACATTTCAATCTGGGTTTCTTTGTGTCGGCTTGACTGATCTCTCCTAACTTTGGACTTCATCAATCACGTGGTCTTCTGTTCGAGGGATGGCCTTTAGCCTTCAGGTACTCTTTTTACTTTTTGTTACGCAAACGTTAAAAAGAATGAAAAGTAGACACCAACATTCCACCAACAAATAGTTCTGGTCTAATCACCTTTGAGATTGGTGTAAAGTGTCAACAAACAAGTTATCTTCCCAAGATCATACCTAAAACAGGCACTTCTCTTTTGCTTTACCCTTGCGACGTGGCATGACACTTGGCATTTTGTTGCCACGAAATCCACTAACCTTGCCGAGTATTGACAATCTTGCATTCTTATATGTTATTCTCAAAGAGTAAATTTAGTTTACACAATTAATTCAAACTTATTCAACATAATTGAATTAAATGAATGGTGTGATAGAGATGTGTGTTTTCAAAGGGTGATTGGTTATAGGGTGGGCTTGAACGCATTAGGGATGCTTATCAGTTTTTGGAATCGGGAACTAAACTTGTTGATCTTGGAACTCAATCAAGGTCAACACAAGAATCGACCGCTTTTCTTTTTTTTCCAATTCATTTTATAATATATGCAATATATATGTGTCAAACATGAATACAGTTCTTTTGTTGAGGATAATATATCAAACATGTTCAATTTCAACATATATTTTCTATTATAAAGAAAAGATTAAAAGACTTATTTAGGGTTATAGGTTTACTAATTCCTAAAGGTTTAATTCCAGTTTCAGGTTTCCAAGTAAATTGGCAAGTTTAAGGTATATAAGTGGTCGAGATTGATTCTTAGTTTTTGAATTACCAACCGAGCTGGTTGGCATAGGTTGCTTTCCAAATTGAATCAGTCCAGTTGCTCACCCCTATGTTTTATGTGTTATAAATGGATAGTACATATTGCATTAATCATCTTCCTACTCCTCCTTTGATACATTTTTACATAGGTTTGTAGCCTTTTCTTTGTTTCATAGCTCTAACATATGCTTGCAATGTTATTTTGGCATTTCTTTTTAATTTGCTCTTAGCTTCTGTAATGATATTTGAACATATTTTGTTGTTTCGTGCCTTTTTATTTTATTTTATTTAAATTTGGAAATCATACGGAGAAAATAGTAAATGATGAAAATTCAATTAGAAAAATAGTAGCCGGAGGAACAGGGTAGAATTATGTAAGTGCAATATCTTTGATTGATTCTCTTAATGCGGCATTTAATGGTTCTAATTTTTTTCTAACTTTAATTGTATGACCCGGAAAAGATATCAGAGATGCGCGCGAAGACCATTTTGAGTTTGACAAGAGGGACCGAAGGCGAGGTAATATGAATTTTAAGTGCTGCCTTCGTGGCGATTTGTTTCGTAGTGAAAAACTTATGATGTCAACTACAAAAATTTCTTAGCTAAAATTATGGATTTTTCTCATAATATTTTTGCCATGGCATATTTTGCGGACCAAGATGGTTCAACCGCTTCGAAATTTGACGCTTCGGTCACAATTTTTTTTTTCCTGGCCTTACGTCATTAGCCACAACATTTTGTGCCACCAAAGCTACAACAATCCATGAAATTTTCGTCGCTAAAGGTTGACCTTTAGCCCCAAGTAGAAGTCGGCCCTATTGAGGATCTTTTCGCGCGTTTGCCGTGAAATATTCTTGTGAGGAAAAGTATACTTAAGGCTATGAAATTATCCGATTTCGTCTCCAAGGTCTACCGCCATAGGCATTTTAGCCACGACTTCTTTAACGAAATTCCAGACTTTAGCCATGAGATTATGTCGGGGCCAAAGGTCAATTTACTTGTAAGGTGGAAAGAAGGTGGCTAAAGCTGTATGTGGAATACACTTTTTTATACTGACGGTGTACATTATAACTGCTGACAAGCTTTGGAACTGGTGGAAAGGGCATAAAGTGAATGGGGACGAAAATCACTGATCAATACATGTCATAATAGGGTTGATACAACAGACCGGAAAAGCATTTAATCGCAGCAAAAGAGCTCACTAGGAAACAATGTGAATGATAAATAGAATCCCAAAATACATCTCATGAAGCCACACGCGTATACTCGAACAATCTTACAGACATAAGGGGGGACGCCAACAATTGAAAAAATACTCTGAAGTGACCTGACATCATGCTATAATCTTCAAGGGCTGGTGGCTGGAGGTGGGGTCAGGAAAGGAATAGAGGGAATCTTAGGGAGAGAATTAGGGATGCTTGGCAATGGCGGCAAGGTGGTCGGCACAGTTGGCAAGCTTGGGAGCGGCGGCAGAGTAGTCTTGGGCAGTGTTGGTTGTGTGGAGGGCAGCGTCGGTAGTGTGGGCTGAGGCAGGGTCGTTGGGATGGCAGGCATTGGTGGCACAGCAACCTTTGGCAATGTCGGCATGGCTGGCAGTGGAGGCAATGGCGTTGGTAAAGTTGGTATGGTGGGAAGAGACGGTATTGATGGCATAGTTGTTTGAAGCAGATGACGAGCTCCAAAACTCATATTGATGATTGAGAAAATTAGGGCGACGATGAGAACAAAGCTCTTTGAGGAAGAAGCCATACCAGTAAATGGAAGGTGGATTTTATGTTGAGGTAGGTTAAAGGACTTGAAATGAAGGAGCTGACTGCAATGGATTGCTAATTGTGTCTATGATGGAGGAAGGGGATGGGAGTTTATATAGCAAGACACAGTTAAGATACAATTATGGGTTGTGTAATAAGTTGGTGACCGACCTTTGGTTATGGGTAGGAAAAGACTAGAACGTCATCTTATTGGCACTTAGTTAGCTCACCTCCTCAGCTCAATCTTCCGCCCGGAAAAAAAGCAAGAAGTGGTCAAATCTGTCGTTCTTGTTCTGCCACATGGCCATGCTTTCATGTCGTCAAGCTTCGCATCTATGTCTTTGAGAGAGATAACTAAACACCTTGCTCCATAACATACTATTATCTAGGTTGATTGTATAACCTGCTTCTTGACTTTAACATATTAATCCAGGTTTCCTTGTGTTGCCTTGACTGATCTCTCTAAACTATGGACTCAATTAATTAGATGGTCTACTGTTAGAATTATGGGCTTTAGCCTTTAGGTACTCTGCTTTCTTTTCCTTTTTCTTCTTTTTGTGGCTCAAAAGATAAAAGGAATAAAAACTGGACACTCCTAAAAAAGATAGTTCCGGTCTTACATCCTTTAAGAATGGTGTTTATTGTTACCAAACAAGTTATCTTCATAGGGTTGTACCTGTTGTACATAGCTAAAATTGGAGTTGAGAGAGTGTTCGCTCTTGTACTCATCGTCGCTCTTGTACTCATCGTCGCATGACACTTCTCTCTAGCTCTATGCTTGCCATGTGGCATGACATTTGGCATTGTGTTACCACGTGGCCCAATAACCTTACCAATTATCTACATGTCATCTTATCCTTCGAATGTTCATAATAGATAGAGTCAATATTTAAGCATCTTTAAATGCTAAAAAAATCTAGAGTAGGCATAGTCAAAACTATTAACTTAAGCTTAATTAATGTAATTGAATTAAGCTATGAAATAGGATTAATCATCTTCTTCTCCTTTGATATACTTTCACATACGTTAATAACCTTTTTCTTTTCTGCATAGCTATTAAAATGTGCCTACACAATTATTTTGGCATTTCTCTTTAATTTGCTACAGCTTCTGTAATGATTTTTGAACATAGTTTATTCTTTCGCGCTTTTATGATTGGGAAAATATGCATAGTGTGGAGAAAATAGTAAATGATGAAAAATTCAATCAGAAAAACAGTAGTTGAAGAAACCAGATTTAGGAGAAAGTAGTGGGGAGTGGGTTGATAAGCGAACGAGGCAGAATCGAAGAATTGTAATATCCTCGATCAATTCTCTTAATGCAGAATTTGATGCTCTCATTTTTCCTAATTTTGATCGTTTGACCAAGAGAAGATGTTAGAAATACACACAAAAACTATTTTGCCTTTGACTCTAGAGGCCGGAGGCGAGGTATCGTGGTTTCGAGAAGAAGAGATCATGGAGGCCGTGCCGGCTGAGTCTGGATATCCTCGCGGGGCCGGGTACGCTGTTGAGCTTCCAAAAATGTCTACAGTTCGGACTTCGGCTGGATGTTCCGGGTAGCATGGCCTCACCTCGAGAGAGAAGATGTTAGAGGAGCAGCTTAATGACGCATTCTTGGCGGTGGATGAGATGAAGGTGGGGATGTCTTTGCTGCTTGACATCGTTACGAGTACAGAATGATTCACGGTCTGCGCCCTCTGTACATCCCCGGTGGACCATCTATTGGAGAGGGAGGCTCTGCCATAAAATATTAGGTACAACGGACTTAAGATAAATCATTCAAAAAGCTGACACATGTCAACATTGGGCCTGCTCGTTAGAACGAGAGAGTAATAGAGAGAATTTCAAAATCTCTGATATGTGGGCTCAATGTTGACATGTGTCGTTTTCTGAATGAGTCATCCTAAATCTGACATGGCAAGATGATTTTTCTTTTTTGTTGATCATCATGGAGGTTGGTCTACCTTTAGGTAGGGGTGAGCATGGTCCCGGTTGGGCTGGTCTGCCCCCTAACCCTAGGACCAACCCGCACAATGCTGGTCCTCAATTTTTAGGACCGAGGATCGACCCTATTGAGCTTGGGACCGAGGACCGGACCGACCTAATGGATTCGGTCCGGTTTCAAGGTCAACCCGGTACCAATCAACAATTTTTTATTTCATTTTTTGTATTCCTTAAAAAAACGATTAAGGACCGAACTGACTCATTGGGTTCAGTCGGTTTCAGGGTCAACCCAAGATCAACCAATAATTTTTTTAGTTCATTTTATGTACTCCTTAAAAAAGCGATTGAGGACCGAACTGACCCATTGAGTTCAGTTCGGTTTCAGAGTCAACTCAGGACTAACCAATAATTTTTTATTTCATTTTTTGTACTCCTTAAAAGGGCAACCGAGGACCATACAGACTCAATGGGTTCGATGATGAGCGAGATTAGCTAAGAAAGGCAAGCGGTGATGGTCAAGTGGGGTGAACATTGAACAGAATGAGCATCGAATGTTGAGTGGGAAGTAACAAGCCAAGCGAGCATCGAGCGGCAAGCGTGACCCAAAGTGAGCGAGGCGAGTGTCAAGTGGTGAGCGAAGAAGTTGTTTCTTTCGATTTTGGCAAATTGAAGACTAAGATGACAAATAAGACAGAAGAGAACGAATACTAAAGGATGATGTCATAAGGAGCTGTTTATGTCTTTCTAGACGCCGTAAGGACTTCTCACAAAAACATTTTCCTCATTGGTAAATTATGTTTATTGACACTATAAAAGACATTAAAAATCTAAATTATTAAAGAACAATGTAAAATTACTTGAACTCCTCACTAAAGAGCTGTTTAATATTGTTGACACCGTTTATTTTAAGGTTTTTTCTATATAAAAAAATTATAAGTAATATATTAGATATATATATAGTCAGGGTTGGTCCGGGTTGGACCGACCCAGAACTCTTAGGACCGAGGACCAACTGCACAGTGCTGGTCCAGGAATTTTAGGACCAAGGACCGACCCAATCTCCCTGGGAACTGGACTAGGACCGGCAGGGTGAGGCCGGTGCAGGGTCGGTCCAAGGTTGACCCTAGACCGATGCTCACCCCTACCTTTAGGTATTGATATGACATTGATTTTTTCTTTTTTATTTGTATATCATTAAGGGGGTTAGACCACTATGTCATGTATTGCTATATTATGAATCTAGAGTTAACCTTATATCCGCGCATTGGGTTTAAGTCATGATATGCATAAACAACTACAAAAATAACAATTAACAGTATCTAGATTTGCAAATGGTACCTCTAGTATAAACTCAAAATTTGCAAAGGACTTTTTTTTTTTTTGATCAGAAAAATTTGCAAAGGACTTTTAACAACGAGGAAATTTGCACCTTTTTAATCAGGCAAAAAAATGATGTACAAATGAATTTAGGGATGAAATTTTTATGTTGGAAAATTCGAAGTAAATTCACACGAACTTTTGGCCATGAAATGTTTATCAGATTGATGCGACGATTCATCTCGTGATGAAAATGATATGAACTTTTAATAAGGAAATGTGGTGTTGCCACAAATTTCAGCTACGAAAATTTCATCGTTAAAAGTACAGGTTTTCCCCGGGACGTCGTTGCCAAGAAATATCTTGTGGGCAAATATAATTCAACTGGTACGAAATTTGACGCTTCAGTCACGATTTTTTCCTTGCCTAATTCTGGTGCCAAAGCTACTAAAACCCACGGATTTTTTGTCACAAAAGGTTGCCCCTTAACGTTGAGCATCTATTTTACGCCTTTTAACGTGGATTATTTTCGTGGCTAACAATGGGGAAAAGGTCGATAAAGTCGTACGCGGAAGACAGTCTTTTTTATACTGACGGTATGTCATTATTAGTAACAAGCTTGGAAACAGTGGAAATGACATAATAAGGATAATAGCCAAGTCACTGATCAATAGATATCATAGTGGTAGATAACAATCACTCGCACTAAAAGAGCTCACTAGAAAACAATGTAAATGATGAATAGAATCCCGAGAAGACATCTCATGACAACACATACATATGCGACCAATCTTACAAACAAAAGGGGGAACGCCAACAATTATAAAATACTCTCAGGGGACCTCACATGATGCTAATAACTTCAAGGGCTGGTGGCTGGAGGTGGAGTGAGGAAAGGAATAGAGGGAATCTTAGGAAGCGAAGTAGGGATGCTTGGCATCGGCGGCAAGGTGGTCGGCATGGTTGGCAAGCTCGGAAGCGGCGGCAGAGTAGTCTTGGGCAATGTTGGTTGTGTTGTGGGCAGCGTTGGCAGTGTGGGTTGAGGCAGGGTTGTTGGGATGGCAGGCATTGGTGGCACAGCAACCTTTGGCAATGTTGGCATGGCCGGCAGTGGAGGCAACGACGTCGGTAAAGTTGGTATGGTGGGAAGAGACGGTATCGATGGCATAGTTGTTTGAAGTAGATGACGAGCTCCAAAGCTCATATTGATAATTGAGAAAATTAGGGCGACGATAAGAACAAAGCCCTTTGAGGAAGAAGCCATGCCAGTAAATGGAACGTGGATTTTATGTGGAGGTAGGTTAAAGGACTTGAAATGAAGGAGCTGACTGGAATGGATTGCTAAATGTGTCTATGATGGAGGAAGGGGATGGGAGTTTATATAGCAAGACGCAGTTAGATAAAATTATGGGTTGTGTAATAAGTTGGTGACCGACCTTTGGTTATGGGTAGGAAAAGACTAGAACGTCATCTTATTGGCACTTAGTTAGCTCACCTCCTCAGCTCAATCTTCCACCCGGAAAAAAGCAAGAAATGGTCAAATCTGTCGTTCTTGTTCTGCCACATGGCCATGCTTTCATGTCGTCAAGCTTCGCATCTATGTCTTTGAGAGAGGCAACTAAACAACTTGCTTCATAACATACCATTATCTGGGTTGAGTGTATAACTTGCTTTTTGATGTTAACATATTAATCCAGGTGTCCTCGTGTTGCCTTGACTGATCTCTCCAAACTTCGGACTCAATTTATTAGATGGTCTACTGTTAGAATGATGGGCTTTAGCCTTTAGGTACTCTGCTTCCTTTTCCTTTTTCTTCTTCTAGTGGCTCAAATTATAAAAATAATAAAAACTGGACACAAGCATTCCACAAAAAAAAAAAAAAAAGTTCTGGCCTTATCTCCTTTAAGATTGGCATTTACTGTTACCAAACAAGTTAGTCTTCGTAAGGTTGTACCTATTGTACATAGTTAAAATCGGAGTTGAAAGAGTGTTTGCTCCTGTGCTCATTATCGCGTGGCACTTCTTTGTAGCTCCGTGCTTGTCAATAACCTTATCAATTATTTACATGTCACCCTTCTTTATGTTATTTTCAAATGTTAATAATAATAGAGTCTATATTTAAGCTACTTTGAATGCTAAAAAAATCTAGAGTAAGCATAGTCAAACTATGAATTTAAGCTTCACTAATGTAATTGAATTAAGCTAATAATAGGATTAATCATCTCCTCCTTCTTCGATGTACTTTCACATACGTTAATAACCCTTTTCTTTTCTGCATAGCTCTTAAAATGTGTCTACACTATTATTTTGGCGTTTCTCTTGAATTGCTAAAGCTTGTATAATGATTTTGAGCATATTTTATTCTTTCGCGCATTTATGATTGGGAAATTATGCATAGTATGGAGAAAATAGTAAATGATGAAAAATTCAATCAGAAAAACAGTAGTTGAAGAAACCAGATTTAGGAGAAAGTAGTGGGGAGTGGGTTGATAAGCGAACAAGGCAGAATCGAAGAAGTGTAATATCCTCGATCAATTCTCTTAATAATGCAGTATTTGATGTTTCTCATTTTTCCTAACTTTGATCGTTTGACCAAGAGAAGACGTTAGAAATACACACAAAAACTATTTCGCCTTTGACTCTAGAGGCCGGAGGCGAGGTACCGTGGTTTCGAGAAGAAGTGATCATGGAGGCCGTGTCGGCGGAGTCTGGATATCCTCGCGAGGCTGGGTATGCTGTTGAGCTTCCAAAAAAGTCTACAGTTTGCACTTCGGTTGGATGTTCCGGGCTAAGAAGCACGGACACTCTTCGGAAGTCTCTGTGTCGTGTTCGACATTCCGACACGTGTCCGACACGCTCCAACATGCTCCGACACGTTCCGACATGCGGTCAACGAGTGTCGGGAAATCCGACACGTGAGTTCGAAATTTCGACATGCGATTCCGACACGCACGGGGTCAATTTTAAAAATTTTCAATACTTGAGAGGTCAAAATATAAATATATAAAAAAATAATGAAAATAACAAAAATAAAGGAGAAAGAAGAAAATTCTCACTCTCAAGTTTCTCATTTATAAGTTTTGATATTCCCGTGAGTGACGATGGAACGCTCATCTTATCGTCGGCGTCGCTCCGCCGCCCCCGCAAACTTTAAGTTGTGATTTTTTTTTGTTTTTTGCTTCTTTCCACCTCTCACGGTCATCGTCTGTGAGTTATCTCTTTTGGTCTATGTAATTAGCTTGTGAGTTATTGCTTACATTTTCTATGGCGAATTTAGTTATTTCCTTTTCTTTTGGTCATACTTCGAGAGTTATTGTCCTAGATTGAACCTTGTTTTGCAGAGGAGCTCCAAGCTAGTCTATATCATGAACTCGGAACTCTGTCTGGGATTATAAGAAATCTCACTAATTTCCGACAAGTATAAAAAAACATGACATGTTCTTTCAAATTTACTCTTTTGTGTTTGTAATTTTTGAATTTCTTATTCAATCTCTGTCAAATTAAAACAATGAATGATATTAACAAATGTTGAATTAATATTTTTAGTATAAATTAATTTTATACTCTTTTTATTATTTATTTTTGCATTTATATATAAAAATATATATTTAAAATATAACGTGTCGGAACGTGTCGGAATTCTTTATTTTTTTAGAAATAACGTGTCGATGTGTTGTGTCGTGTCGTGTCGCGTCGCGTGTCGCGTGTCCGTGTCGGTGCTACATAGGTTCCGGGTAGCATGGCCTCACCCTGAGAGAGAAGATGTTAGAGGAGCAGCTTATGGTACGTTTGATAATGTTTCTATTAAAAAATTGTTCCAGGGAATAAAAATTTCTATTCTTTGGAACAATTTTTTAATAGAAGAACGCGTTTGGTAAACTTGTTCCTGGAATAGAAAAAGAACAGAAACACGTTTAGTAAACTTGTATAATTTTTTTGTTTCTTTTAATTTTTTAATATTTTTTAATATTTTTCTTTTTTTCTATTTTATTTTATTTTTTTTCTTTTTTATTTTTTCTTCCTTTTGGCTGGTCGCCGGCCATGGCCGAGGCCGACAACCAGCCAAAGAAAAAAGAAGAAGAAAAGAAAGAGAAGAAAAAAAGGAGAGAGAAAAATTGTTTCTTGAAAGTGTTTCGGGAACAAAAAATAAGTTTTTTTTTTTTTTCTTGTTTCTGTTTCAAATTTGTTCTTGAGGACAGAAAAATAGATTTGGAACAAAAATGTAAATAAACACGTTTCTGTTTTTTGTTTTGTTTTTTAGAACAAAAAAATAGAAATTGTGTTAATGATGCATTCTTGGCGGTGAATGAGATGAAGGTGGGGATGTCTTTGCTGCTTGACATTGTGAAGCACAAACTAGCTTCCTGCTTCTATGGTGCCTAGATCGTTACGAGTACAGAATGATTCACGATCTGCGCCTCTGGACATCCCCGGTGGGACCATCTGTTGGAGAGGGAGGCTCTGCCATAAAATATTAGGTACAACGGACTTAAGATAAATCATTCAAAAAGCGACACATGTCAATATTGGGCCTGCTCGTTAGAACGAGAGAGTAATAGAGAGAATTTCAAAATCTCTGATATGTGGGCCCAATGTTGACATGCGTTGTTTTCTGAATGAGTCATCCTAAATCTGACGTGGCAAGATGATTTTTCCTTTTTTGTTGATCATCATGGAGGTTGGTCCACCTTTAGGTATTGATATGACAATGATTTTTTCTTTTTTATTTGTATATCATTAAGGGGTTAGACCACTATGTCATGTATTACTATATTATGAATCTAGAGTTAACCTTAAATCAGCGCATTGGGTTTAAGTCATGATATGCATAAACAACTGCAAAAATAACAATTAACAGTACCTAGATTTGCAAATGGTATAAACTCAAAATTTGCAAAGGACTTTTAGTAACGAGCAAATTTGCACCTTTTTAATCAGGCAAAAAATGATGTACAAATGAATTTAGGGATGAAATTTTTATGTTGGAAAATTCAAAGTAAATTCGCACGAACTTTTGGCCATGAAAAGTTTATCAGACTAATGCGATGATTTTTCTCGTGACTAAAAGCATATGGACTTTTAATAAGGAAATGCGATTGTTGCCACAAAATTTCAGCTACGAAAATTTCATCATTAAAAGTACAGGTTTTTCCGGGGACGTCCTTGCCAAGAAATATATTTTGGGCAAATATAATTTAACTGGTACGAAATTTGACGTTTCAGTCACGAATTTTTCCTTGCCTAATATCATTTAGCCACGAAATTTTCTGGTGCCAAAGCTACAAAAACCCACGGAATTTTCGTCACAAAAGGTTGCCCTTATAAGTTGAGCATCTATTTTACGCCTTTTAACGTGGATTATTTTCGTGGCCAACAATGGGGAAAAGGTAGATAACGTCGTACGCGGAAGACAGTCTTTTTTATACTGACGGCATGTAATTATTAGTAACAAGCTTGGAAACAGTGGAAATGACATAACAAGAATAATAGCCAAGTCACTGATCAATAGATATCATAGTGGTAGATACAAGATATTAGATAACAATCACTCGCACTAAAAGAGCTCACTAGAAAACAATGTGAATGATGAATAGAATCCAGAGAAGACATCTCATGACGACACATATATATGCGACCAATCTTACAAACAAAAGGGGGAACGCCAACAATTTTAAAATACTCTCAGGGGACCTCACATGATGCTAATAACTTCAAGGGCTGGTGGCTGGAGGTGGAGTGAGGAAAGGAATAGAGGGAATCTTAGGAAGCGAAGTAGGGATGCTTGGCATCGGCGGCAAGGTGGTTGGCATGGTTGGCAAGCTTGGAAGCGGCGGCAGAGTAGTCTTGGGCAATGTTGGTTGTGTTGTGGGCAGCGTTGGCAATGTGGGTTGAGGCAGAGTCGTGGGGATGGCAGGCATTGGTGGCACAGCGACCTTCGGCAATGTTGGCATGGCTGGCAATGGAGGCAGCGATGTTGGTAAAGTTGGTATGGTGGGAAGAGACGGAATAGATGGCATAGTTGTTTGCAATAGATGACGAGCTCCAAAACTCATATTGATGGTTGAGAAAATTAGGGCGATGAAGAGAATCAAGTTCTTAGAGGAAGATGCCATATTGGTATATGGAGTCAGGATATTGTGCTGTGATAGGCTCAAGGACTCGAAATCAATGAGCCGAGAGAAATGGATTGCTGATTATGTCCGAGTAAATGGAGGAAGGATATGGGAGTTTATATAACAAGAGATGGTCATATAAAATCTAGGGCTGTGATTATAAGTTGGTGACTGGCCTTTGGGTATGGTTAGGAAAGAAACACAAAACATCTCTTCATTGGTTCTTTGTTAGCTCACCTCCTCAGCTCAATCTTCCACCGACAAAAAGGAAACAAAAAGGTCAAATCTGCTGTTCTTGTTTTGACAGATGGCGTGCTTTCATGAAATGAAGCTTCGGATCTTTGTGGACGGTAACGAATAGCTTGTTTCATAACCACCACGGACTAGAGAGGTTGCCAACTTGCTTTTGGACTTTGACGTATCGATCTAAGGTTTTTATATATTTCCATGTCATTTTTGGTGAACTCCTGGTACTTGAAGAAGTCAAAACTTGTGGGGCTTTAACATCCGCATCAAGCCTAAATACGTATATTTTATTGAAACATGTGACAATGCAACTGCATAAGTCTAACAAGTTTGACGTCATTCGTCATATGGGAACGATGATAAATATATGGGAAATTTTCATTTTACTCCCCTCAACTTTAGTTTTGATGCACATTAAACCCTAAACCTCAAAAAATTGCATTTTACCCCTTTGAACTTGCACTTTCTTTCGAGAAGTAAAGTGCAAATTTCTTATTACCTTTGTATAAATTTCTTCCCTAATTTACATAAGCGATATCTAAAATACATTTGGAAATATGTTGAGCCACAAAAATGAATTTCAATTTTTTTATTCTTGAAAAACTAACAAATATAAGAAAAGCTAAGAAAACAAAAGATAGAGAGACATTGAATACGAGATTAAGAAAAAATAGGGATAATAACACTAGGAGTACCAAAACTTTTATACGGCGCTCATTTTAGTGTTAAAACATTTTTTTTTCGCTCACTTAAGTGCCACATTGAAGTAAAATCGATTACTTGAGTGCCAATTTCGGCAAATCATCTTACATGGAATTTTCTAATTTTTTTTTGAACTTTTTATATTTTTTTTTTTTTTTTTTTTGGCTTTTTTTTTAAGGGCCGGCAAGGGCTCATCGGTCGAAGGCCTTAGGCAAGGCTGCAAGGAACCTCACGAGCTTTGGGCAGCCACGGGTGATGCCGCCTAGAGTGAGCAAAGGTCCTCGCGACCTCACCCGCAATTGTCGAGGTTGTGACGCCCTTGCTAGCTCTAGGCAACATTGCTCGTGAACGGGGAGGCCGTGACACCCTCACCTAGGGCTTTCGTGTGAGGGCGAGGCAGCCCTCGCCCAAATCTAGCCATGAAGGCCATGGGCGAGGGCATCACTACCTTGTCGGCCTAGGGTGAGGTTGCGTCACCTGCAATCACCCAAAGCTGGCAAGGACCTTTGCGGCCTCGCCAATGGTTGACGAGGGCAAGGTTTCATGGCTGGTGAGGGACACCTTGGTGAGGGTTGTCGGTGTCCCTCACCAGCCTTAAAAAAAAAAAGACAAAAAAAATATAAATTCAAAAAAATAAAATATTAAAAGTAATATTAAAAAATTGTCCACATCATGCCAACAAAGTCACGTTGGACGACCAATGTGAACATCAGATTTTTCGACAAGTTAAATCGAAATTGGCATTCAAGTGATCAATTTTTCAAATTTTGGCATTTAAGTTTGAAAAAAAGAAAATTTAGAACTCAAGTCAATATCATAGGAAAGTTTTGGCAATACTAGTTTTCTTATACCGGAAAATTTTAAAACATCCGAAAAATCGATTCTCTCTCTCTCTCTCTCTCTGGAAAGTTTTGGCACTCCTAGTTTTCTTATCTCGGAAAATTTTTAAAACATACAAAAAATCAACTCTCTCTCTCTCTCTCTCTCTCTCTCTCTCTGTGGCACTCAAGTCAATGTCAAAGTTTTGGCACTCCTAGTTTTCTTATCCTGGAAAATTTTTAAAACATACAAAAAATCAACTCTCTTTCTCTCTCTCTCTCTCTCTCTGGAAAGTTTTGGCACTCCTAGTTTTCTTATCCCGGAAAATTTTTAAAACATACAAAAAATCAACTCTCTCTCTCTCTCTCTAAAAAATATTGCAGCTTCTTATAATAAATAGTCACTAATTTTTTTCATCTATTTACATTTTATGTTATCCGCTTTAAATATCTCATAGGTATTTCCTAATTTAAATATGAATTTGGTAGTCTTAAGGGTTAGTGGTGTCAATTATCCCTTTTCATATTTTATTCATTATTTATTGGAATTAATATAAAAAAGACCATTTGATAAGTCACCCCCATTGTCCGCAACACATGAAAACAGAAAAAGGTCAACAGCTTTAACAAGTGTAAGAAAATGCATGCTCAGAGAATAAACTGTATCTTTTCAAAGTTCGGAATGTATTACACACTAATCTTAATTCTTAACGTTGAGGGGTAAAATGAAATATTTTTCCAAATATATGAACATATACCTAAAAATAGATGAGTGGCCATCCGTACCAATAACCATACTAAGGGGTAAAATATCATGCAGAACAAGGTAATTATGTTTTTGTCTACTTCCCCTTTTAAGTGGCATTGGTTGCATCATATGATATGACGGGAATGTTGGGAAACTTGGTGCTAGAGTGGGAAACTTCTTTTTAAATGTCCATGCAAAATTCGTATAATCAAGGACTGTGATGGCATCTTTCGTAGTGATTTCTGTTAACTTAGTTGCTAGACGAATAAAAGTTAAATTGGTGTTTAATTAACGAGTTATATAAAGATATCGAAGGTTCATTGACTTTCTTTTCCCCTTCAGTTTTTTGATGGCATCTTTCGATTTCCTTTTTGTGCGATCGGGTGGGACGGCTTTTGAGGGTTGCACCTTGTTGCCGTGGAGACGACGCTGTAAACTTTGCCACATTAGCTAGGGTGAGGGTGGCGACCCTTGCCATTCTGAGTGGCTAAGGTGCGCGCCCCTCAACGACCAGTGAGCGTGTGATGATGCACCAGGGTTGGCGGCGGAACATTTTCCTTAGTTTATTTGGTAGAATGACCTCCGTAAACCAAATATATTGTGCGAGGACTCAATTTTACATGAAAAATCCTTAGTGTTCTCCTCAAGCAATTAGAAAAAGTCGAAGAACAAATGACGTCTTCACACCAACTAGACTTGCCATCAAAATCTGGGCGGAAGATCCCCTAATCCATATGACACTTGTGTCTCGATAGATTTCAGTTGCCGTTGATCAAAACCTCAATTTTATAAATTCACAATTTGTTGAATTACAGAAAGGGCTCCATTCCATACCGGATAGAGGATCCATGCCCGAAATTTGTGTACTGCAAATTCGTCCGAGATGATGTGGAATGACATTTCGGAGATCTTTAACAAATCAACCCACTAAAAAATAAAATCAAACGGGGAGAAGGCATACTGCTCCCAAATCGTATCCATCTTTTAACTCCATAAAAATGCTGCTAACGGTAAAGGAATTCCAATTAGAAAAGAAATTAACTCCATTTAATTATCTAGTTAAAAGCAACTATCATAAAATGTTTGATAGGGCACAAACGAATGCGAGTAATATCCCAATTTATGTGAATGAGGAAGATGGAGGTTGAGGAACGATGTCAATTCAGTATAGATGTAGCACTTTTTGGTTGAGTTGCTTTTCTATCTGAATCTTTTCCTCCTCATAAATCCAATTGATTGTACCGCGCGTAACAATGAGCATGGAAGCGATGGAACAAACATAATAAAATGGGAGTCTAGTCACTGATCAAGACATATATATCATAAATACAAAGGTACCTGGCAATGGAAAAGACTTTTAATTCACACCCAAAGACCTCTCTAGAAAACAATATAAATGACCCAAAGAATCCGAAAAGACATCATAACACAATACACGTGTATTCGGACAATGCTACAAACAAAAGGACGTACTCCAACATATCAAAAATACTCTCAGGTAACCTCGTATGGTACTAAAATCTTCAAGGGCTGGTGGCTGGAGGAGGAGTAAGGAAAGGAATAGAAGGGATTTTAGGGAGAGAAGTAGGGATGCTTGGCATTGGCGGCAAGGTGGTCGGCATGGTTGGCAAGCTTGGAAGTGGTGGCAGAGTAGTCTTGGGCAGGGCTGGTTGTGTGGTGGGCAGCGTCGGCAGTGTGGGCTGAGGCAGGGTCGCGGGCATTGGTGGCACGGCGACCTTAGGCAATGTTGGCATGGCTGGTAGTGGCGGAAGCAACGTCGGGTTTGGTAGAGTCGGTATTGTGGGAAGAGATGGTATGGATGGCAAAGTTGTTTGCAGCAGATGACGAGCTCCGAAGCTCATATTGATGATTGAGAAAATTAGAGCAATGAAGAGTACAAAGCTTTTTGAGAAAGTAGCCATATTGCTATATGGAGTCAGGATATTGTGCTGTGATAGGCTCAAGGACTTGAAGCCAATGAGCTTAGAGGAATGGATTGCCGATTGTGTTGGAGTAAATGGAGGAAGGAGATGGCAGTTTATATAGCAAGAGATAGTTATATAAAAATTTAGGGTTGTGATTATAAGTTGGTGACTGGCCTGTGGGTATGGTTAGGAATAAACAGAACATTCCTCATTGGTTCTTTGTTAGCTCACCTTCTCAGCTCAATCTTCCACGGGAATAAATAATAAAGAAGGGGTCAAACTTTGTGTTCTGTTCCGTTTGGTCGAATGGTCGTCATCTCATGAAAGTCAAGCTTCTGATCTGTGTCCTTGTGGATGGTAACTAGATAACTTGTTCCATAACTATTGCTAACTAGGGTTATCGATGACTTGCTTCAGGATTTTAACGTACTAATCTAGGGTTTCTATGTGTCGCCTTGACAAATACCTCGTTACTCTGGACATGTCAATGCTTTTAACTGTGATCTTCTTCGGTTTACTCCTCAGACTTGAAGAAGTAAAAACTTGTGGGACTTTATTTACTTCCGAGTCTAGCCTTTTTACGAAGAAAAGTTTATGATCATGGAAACATATGGCATTGCGAAGTCATCTCTATCCCTTTTTGTCTGTGTCTGTGTCTGTGTCTCCGTCTCTCTCTCTCAAGCTTGGAGGTCTTTAAGTGCCCATCACAAATATTTTTTTCATTTTTCTAAAAATTTCCTAGTTTATAAAGTTTTTCTAAAGCACATTAGATTAGTAAAGTATATGTTTAGTTGTAATAACAAGTAAAATCATGCATTGACATTAATGTACCATTTGTTTTGCAGAAAATGAATGATTTGGAAAAGCATTTTTTTATTTTAAAAATGATCACTTATAACAATTACGAAAATGAATAAATGGAAATTATTTTTATTATCCATGAAAATATTTAGGCATAAATTGTCGTGGATAATAAAAATATATTTCATTGATTAATTATTTCAATCGATATAAGTGATTATTTTTAAGAAAATATTTTTCAAATAATTTATTTCCGTAAAAAAAAAAATAGAGACTAAATGGTTGAAAAGGTGACATCTTAATCCAATAGCTAATATTTTTGTCTTCAATTTACTTTTTGTGGTATCCGTTCTAATATATCTGGTTTTTTCATAACCAAATATATTTACGTGGCAAGTTCAGGGTTATTGAATTATATATATATATAATTTTTGTTGGAATTGATACCAACAAGGACCATTCGATGCAAAATTAAAGAAAAAATTACAAAAGAGTAAAAGGTCATGCAGGACAGCCTAGAACATGATTTTGTCTTCTTCCCCTTTCACGTAGAATTAATTGCCGCCATGACAACGATAGGTATTTGGTAAAAGTTGGCACTAACGGGGGGAAATTTACTATTAGTTTTTTTTTTTTTTTGGTAAAGGTAAGAAATATATTGAGGAAATGCCAAATGTACAAAAGATCTCATCACCAGAAACTTACACTCCAAATGCAGGAACAAAAGGAGTGGAAGGGTGACGAGATGAAAAAGCCGCAAAACGTGGCACAACACTACAACACCTAGACCAAAAAGAAGCACGGCATGATCAACCGGCTACAAAAGACGCCACAGGCGAGGAAGAGGTCACCGTCGGAACGAACTATTTACGGGTCCCTAGTGAAAATAATCGGGTCTAGGCCCCAACTTCTCTGCAACCTTCTGTTTCTGAAATTATTTTCGACGTTCCTGAAGGTGATAGCCTTGTCTTCGACCACTTTGAAGAGGTGGTTCTTCATGGCCGAGACCGTCAGGGGCTGGTTTCTAAGGATGATGTTATTCATATTTTTCCAAATGATATGAAAAAGCGCGCCAAAGGAAAAATGGGCAATACACTTGTAGAAATTTTTACCCATCAAATAGGTAGCGGCCCAACAGAGGTTCTCCCTCCAGGTTCTATTGCGTCAAGGCAAATTGCATCTGGAAGCCCAAAAGAAAGCAACGCTAGTCGTGACACAGCAATCAAAAAACAGGTGATCAACAGAGTCGGGCATACTTTTGCAAAATGCACAGGCAGCACTTCCAATTCTAGCATAGGACATAAGGTGAGCCTGGGTTGGAAGTTTGCGCTTGGCAATAAGCTAAAGATTAAGCTGATAGCGAGGCACTATGGCGTTGTCCCACACGGAGTGCCAATGGACCCGCGATCTCTTCTTTCTGATGGAGTTCCATGTCGTTGCCACCGTGAACCAGCCCGAAGAGCTTTCTCGCCAGCAGAAATGATCCGAGTCACCCAACATGACCGGGAGAGGATGACCCCACGATTTAATCACCGTCCTGAGAGCTTGGCCAGCATCTGAGAAGAGGTCAGCAACATAAGCCTGCCTAGAGAGCCCTGAGCTGTAGATAAGTGAATCTGAGAAGAGCAGGTTCAGGGGTCCCCTAGGGTGCCAATTATCAAACCAAAGAGAGGTTGTTTGGCCATCGCCAATATTCCAATAGAAGGCCATATAGAAATCACTCCTTAGGTTTAACAAGCTCTTCTAGGCCCAAGAGCAACAGGTTGGCTTCCTAGCAACCCAAAAGTTTTTGTTCTTTAAGAAAGTAGAATGGACCCACCTACACCACAACGCTTCCTTGTCAGAGAACAAGAGCCAGATATGCTTCAACATGGCGGCTTTATTGCAATCTCGGAGCCTCCTGATACCTAGTCCTCCTTCAACCTTTGGAAGGAAAACTTCATCCCAAGCTACCTTAGCACCACCCCTGCCTAGGTCCAGACCTTTCTATAGAAATTGTCTGAGGATTTTCTCTATCTGGTCTACCATAGCTATAGGTAAAACAAATACACTAGCCCAGTAGGCTTGTATAGCATGAAGAACTGACCTGATAAGCTGAAGTTGTTCAGCAAGAGAGAGGAAACGGTGAGTCCAAGACTGAACGCTTGCAGTGATGCGGTTGACAAGGGCACAACAGTCTGTTTTGTTGATCCTCGAAGTGATTATAGGAACCCCTAGGTACCGAACCGGCAAGTTCCCTTCTCGAAAGCCCAACTCCAAGAGAATACCATTCCTTAAGAAGGGTGCGCCACCCGCCAAAAAAATTTCACTCTTGCACGGGTTAGGACAAAGGCCACTCCAAGAGGAAAATATATGAAGACCTTCCTTGAGGAGAGCCACTATAGGAAGGTGAGCCTCACAAAAAAGGAAGACATCATCCGCAAAAAAGAGATGTGAAAGACCCGTTGCCTTACACCTCCAGAAGAACTTGAAATCAGGCCTTAAAGAGTACCTAATAATGATCTCTGAAAGCACTTCCATAATCATAGTGAAAAGGTAAGGAGAGATGGGATCACCTTCGTGGAGACTTCGGCCGCTTGCAAAGAACCTGTGGAGCTCTCCATTCAAAGCAATTGAAATTTGGGTGCGTGCACACAAGTCATAATAAGTTGCGTGACAGACTGAGGGAAGCCAAAGGCCAGCAACACACCTTCGAGAAAGTCCCAATCCACAGTATCATAGGCTTTCCTGAAGTCCACCTTTATCGCACATTTAGGGAGATAAGGCTTGAGGTGGAAGCTAGAGAATAGCTCCTAGGCCAGCAAGATGTTATCCCTGATCCGCCTGCCTTTTACAAAAGCAGTTTGATAAGGGCCTATCGAGCTCTTCAAAGCTAGGGCCACCTGATTAGCTAGCACCTTTGTAATACACTTGTAAATAGTGTTGCAGCAGGCAATAGGCCTATAATCCTCCACGGAAGTGGCATTGATTACTTTAGGAACCATCACCAATATGGTATTGTTAATCTCCCTTAAAAGTTTTCCGGAGGTGAAGAAATCCATCATTGCAGTCATGACTAAGGGACCAACTGTGTCCCAGTTTTCTTTGAAGAACTCCGCTGTGAAACCATCCAGTCCAGGTGCCTTTCCCCTAGGCAAGGAGAAGATAGTGTCTTGGATCTCCAATTCTGTAACCGGTCGAGCGAGGAGCGCAGCCTGATCATTCGAGAGTGGATGCTGGATAACCTCCCTCAGGTCCTCCAGCGAAAGTCTAACCATCTCCCCTTGCGGCGCCAAGAGGTCTTGAAAGAACTCTACAAATCGATGCTGCACTAGTCGTGGCTCGGTCACTTGGTTCCCCGAAGAGTCGAGCACGGAAAGGACTCTGTTTCTTAAATGTCTTTTGTTGATATACTGGTGGAAGAACTTGGTATTGCGGTCTCCCTCCCTGAGCCATCTGACCCTGGACTCCTGCCTGAAGAAGGACTCCTCCAAGGCATGCAACTTTGCAAAGATACGCCTTTGGTTTTTTTCCACCTCAGCAAGGTCAATAGAAAGGGGGTTTTGCTGCAGGCCTACCTGAGTGGTCTCCAACGTCTTCCTCACATCAAGAGTTCTGGCGGAGATATTAGAGAAAGAATCTCTATTGAGCTACTTGAGCCGATATTTAAGAGCCTTGAGCTTACAAACAAGCTTATATATAGGGACTCCAACACTCGGGGCATCCTAAACTTGTGAGACAATCTTGTTGAACTTCAGGTGCTTCATCCAGAAGTCGAAAAACTTGAAAGGCTTCCTTCGAGGAGTCGGATTAAGCACCTTCACCACCATAGGTGAGTGATCCGAGATTCCTGGCGCCAGGAAGGAGGCTTCCGAGTAAGAGAGACTAGACTCCACTTGGCATTCACCAAAACCCTGTCGATCTTTCTTGCTTTCCTAGAAGGCCCCGAGAACGTAGTCCAAGTGTATCTAAAACCAACAAACCTTAGGTCTTCTAGCTCAGCCTGCTCCAAGACTGTCCAAACTCATCAAAACAAGGGAGCCAATCTTCAGAGCCACCGACACGGTCCGATGGATCTTTAATAGCATTGAAATCCCCAAAACAAGCGAGGGAGTGTCGTGGAGATGGATGCTTCTAGATATGATATCCTCCCAAAGAGGTCTCCTCAGCGAAAAGGAGTGATCTCTATAAACAAAAGAGATACAGCAAGTCACCCCAAAATCCAGGCTCTCAAAGTTCCCATAAACTGCGTGCTTGGTAACTGAGAAGGCTTCAAATTTAACCCTTAAAGGGTCCCAACCAACCCAAATTCTGCCCCTAAGGGAGAAGTCGTAGTTTGCAATCTAATACCAATTCCTCAACAAGCCTTCAGAGATGGAGTTGATGCGATCATGTGGCACCTTAGTTTCCAACAAACCAATACAGAACAAGTGGTTCGATAAAACGAGGTTAAGAACCTCCATTTGCCTAGTTGGGTCAACAAGGCCTCTAATATTCCAGCAACCTATATACATATGTACAAAAGAGGAAGAGAGTAAGGGTTACCTCCTTTTCGGAGGCTTGCAGCGGCTTGGAGGGGGAGCCCCACGGGCCGACGGAGGAGGCGGGGCTGGGGAGAGCGCCAAGAGCTTGTCCTGGATAGTCTCCTCTATCTTAGTCGGAGGAGCCTTCGGTGACAGACAAAGCAAGGGAAGATCATCATCTGAGCTACCAAGGTGGTTGGCCGACCCGTCTGACTTCGCTCTCCTACTTGAGTTTGCTACTGAACCATCAGGAGGGCTAATGGGATCTTCCTCCACGGTAGAGCTAGGAGCATCCACCTTGGTGAGGATCCGAAGCCCACTTTGAGCCCTACGGGTGGAGGTTGAGGGCAAGTTCTTGACAACTGCCGCTTTCTGTTTGAGGGATCGCCCCTCATCTTCGGAGCTGATTAGATAGGCTAAGCTCGTCTCCTTAGGAGGGGGAGGTTTTTTCTTCTTTTCCCTAACTTTTTTCCAACCCAATTCATTTTCTCTAAGATCTACCACCAACACTGGAGTAGTCTCGAGGGGTCGGGCCTCCACGGGAGGGGAGGGAATGGCCCGAGTTTGCTGTTGGCCCTGCCCCGCCTTCAGACCATCTGAAGAGGCTGCACAAGTATGTCCAAAGGAGCCACACTTCAAGCATTCCGTTGGCTTCCACTCATACTCGATGGCAATAAACCGATCCACTCCATTAAGTCTTACCTTGACCGAAGAGACCCTCGACTAATTAAGTTGAAGCTCAACGCAAACTCTTGCGAAGGAAATCATACGGGTTTGCTCTGTGCTTTGATCAACAAACAGAGGCTTGCCAATGGTACTCGTGATGACGCTAATTGCCGAGGCTTTCTAAAGGTCAAGAGGTAGGTTCTTCAAGCGAATCCACACCAGCACCGTGGTTTGCTTTTCCCTCTTTAACTCTAGAAAAGGCTTCCATTGTTGCAATACGAGCGGAAACCTTGCAACCGTTATAGGTCCATTTTCCAAGATCTTTCTTTTGAACAAGGGGTCAGGGATGCGGAAGAAATAAAAGCCCTAATCATCGGCTAAGACCTCAACAAGTTTCGGTCCCCAACTATGCTTGAGCGAGCGCTTCATGAGCTGGAAAGACAGCCTCCTTCCCACATAATACCCAACAAGGCACTCATGCCATTTGGGATCCACCGTATCCAACACCTCTTCAGGGAGATTCACCACAAGAACATCATCCTCAAACGAAGGAGGAACAAAGGTAAGGTCATACCCTTTCGCTGCAAGCTTCGCAATATTTGCCCACGTCCGGGCAGTCGAAGCCTCTGAGTCCCTCACTTGTTTATGCGAGGCTTGGGGCTGTTTGGGAGCCGACTTCGCTCTGCTTCGTCCTCTCGAACGTCTATCATGGGCCGCATCCTTGGGACGACCACGGCCTGTAGTCTCCACAGTCTTTACTTCCACAGGAGCGTTGCCCGTGAGCAAGGAGGGTTGGGCCTCTTTGTTTCGAGTGAGAGGGCTAGAAGCCCTCTCAGTTCCAGCAATCAACTAGACCGCACTACTCGGCTCACCAACCACAAAAGATAAGAGCCATAATTACAGCAAGACCAAGCCCACTTCCACTCGAACCCTTTACAGTACAGCCATCAAGAGAACCGTAACAAGTAAGAGGCTAATCGGGCTAAGGCAGGTGCTGTTGAGATCAAAAACCCCTATTAGACCTCGGAGCTACAGTAGCCAGACACTCTAGGGAGCCCGAGCGGATTGACACAGTAGCTCGACAAGGGACGTAGCACGGCGGGGCTTGATCGGGACGATGGAGGGAGCTAGGATGCCTATATACCGCTTCGAGGAAGGCCAGAGTCGCACCCATAGTCGCACCACTAGGGATCGAGTAGCGCAACAGGAGGGGATTCACGGAAAGAACGAACCGCGAAGCAGCAGTATTGTAAGAACAGTATCGACGCCCAAGAAGCACCCAGATCTGAACCAGGAGGACGAATTGGAGGGGAAGGCTTGGAGGGGGCAGAGGAAGAGGCCTAGGAGACCCTAACCTCCAATGCACAGGCCAAGACAACCAGCAAAACCACCCAACCGAGCAAACCCCTTTCCAGCAGAAGAGAATCTCGATCTGTCCTTGGGTGAAGCAGATCTCGATTTGTAGTCCACCCCTTGAAGATCCGTTCGATGGGGATGTAGAAGAGGGATAAAAGAGTCTACCCTCCAAAATCAGCCCAATCGGACGGTTGGATCTCCGGGAACGAGTAGCTGAACAGATGGTGAACAAAGCTGATTTCACCCAGCAGAGAGTACTCGCGAGAAGCAGATCTCGATTTGTAGTCCATCCCTTGAAGATCCGTCCAGTGGGGATGTAGAGGAGGGATAGAAGAGTCTACCCTAAAAAAATCAGCCGAATTGGACGGTTGGATCTCCGGGAACAAGCAGTTGAACAACAAATGAACAAGTAGAGAGCACTCGCGTGAACATGCACGGTGCCCCCCCCCCCTCCCCCCAAAAAAATTTACTATTAGTTTCTTCCTTAGAAAGAGAAGAAATAACAAAATCTCATGGTTTACAATCAATTCATTTCATATTTCTTCCTTTAGATGACAAATTTTCACATTTAGATGATATGTTGGATGTACTAATACCCTAATACATTCATCTAGAAATCCCAGCATTTTTCAACGGCAATGGAGTTCCACAACGTAGAAGAAATTAACTCCAATTACTTATGTTGCTAAAAGCAATGATTATAAATTATCTGATTGGGCATGCGCAAGCATGAGTAATACGCCATTTTACCATTCTATTTGAATCTTTTTCTCATCATAAATCCAGTTGATTGTATTGCACGAAACTATGAGTTGGAAGCGATGGAAAGAATTCAATAATCTGAGCCAATTCACCGGTCAATACATATATATGAATGATATATAAAAAGCAACATGAATGATACATAGAATCCCAGAAGACATCGTAACACAAGACTCTATATTCGAACAATTCTACAAAGAAAAGGAGGCACTCCAACAAATTGTAAATACTCTCAGGTGACCTCGTATGGTACTAAAATCTTCAGGTGCTGGTGACTGGAGGAGGAGCAAGAAAAGGAATAGAAGGGATTTTAGGGAGAGATGTAGGGATGCTAGGCATCGGAGGCAAGGTGGCGGGCATGGTTGGCAAGCTCGGAAGTGGTGGCAAAGTAGTCTTGGGCAGTGCTGGCTGTGTGGTGGGCAGCGTTGGCAATGTGGGCTGAGGCAGAGTTGTTGGGATGGCAGGCATTGGTGGCATGGTGACCTTTGGTAATGTTGGCATGGCTGGCAATGGAGGCAGTGATGTTGGTAAAGTTGGTATGGTGGGAAGAGACGGAATAGATGGCATAGTTGTTTGCAGCAAATGACGAGCTCCGAAACTCATGTTGATGGTTGAGAAAATTAGGGTAATGAAGAGAACCAAGCTCTTACAGGAAGAAGCCATATTGGTATATGGAGTCAGGATATTGAGCTATGATAGGCTCAAGGACTCGAAATGAATGAGCCGAGAGGAATGGATTGCTGATTATGTCCGAGTAAATGGAGGAAGGATATGGGAGTTTATATAACAAGAGATGGTCATATAAAATCTAGGGCTGTGACGATAAGTTGGTGACTGGCCTTCGGGTACGGTTAGGAAAGAAACCCAGAACGTCTCTTCATTGGTTCTCTGTTAGCTCACCTCCTCAGCTCAATCTTCCACCGGCTAAAGGAGAAAAAAAAGGTCAAATCTGCTGTTCTTGTTTCGACAGATGGCATATTTTCATGAAATGAAGCTTCGGATCTTTGTGGACGGTAACGAATAGCTTGTTTCATAACCACCACGGACTAGAGAGATTGCCAACTTGCTTTTGGACTTTGACGTATCAATCTAGGGTTTTTATATATTTCCATGTCATTTTTGGTGAACTCCTGGTACTTGAAGAAGTCAAAACTTGTGGGGCTTTAACATCCGCATCAAGCCTAAATACGTATATTTTATTGAAACATGTGACAATGCAACTGCATAAGTCTAACAAGTTTGACGTCATTCGTCATATGGGAACGATGATAAATATATGGGGAATTTTTATTTTACTCCCCTCAACTTTAATTTTGATGCACATTAAACCCTAAACCTCAAAAAGTTAAATTTTACCCCTTTGAACTTGCACTTTCTTTCGAGAAGTAAAGTGCAAATTTTCTTATTACCTTTGTATAAAATTCTTCGCTAATTTACATAAGCGATATCTAAAATACATTTGGTAATATGTTGAGCCACAAAAATGAATTTCAATTTTTTTATTCTTGAAAAACTAACAGATATAAGAAAAGCTAAGAAAACAAAAGATAAAGAGACATTGAATACGAGATTAAGAAAAAATAGGGATAATAACATTAGGAGTACAAAAACTTTTATACGCCGCTCATTTTAGTGCTAAAACTTTTTTTTTTTCGCTCACTTAAATGCCACATTGAAGTAAAATCGATTACTTGAGTGCTAATTTCAGTAAATCATCTTACATGGAATTTTTTAATTTTTTTAATTTTTTGAATTTTTTGTTTTTATTTTTATTTGCTTTTTTTTAGGCGCAAGGGCTCGCCGGTCGAAGGCCCTAGGCAAGGCTGCAAGGAACCTCATGATCTTTCGACAGCCACGGGTGATGCCGCCTAGAGTGAGCAAAGGTCCTCGCGACCTCACCCGCAATTGTCGAGGTTGTGATGTCCTTGCCAACTCTAGGCGACATTGCTCGTGAACGGGGAGGCCATGACACCCTCGCCTAGGGCTTTCGCGTGAGGGCGAGGCAGCCCTCGCCTAGATCTAGCCATGAAGGCCATGGGTGAGGGCATCACTACCTTGTCGGCCTAGGGTGAGGTTGCATCACGCGATCACCTAAAGCTGGCGAGGACCTTTGCGGCCTCGCCAATGGCCGACGAGGGCTCGACAGCCTAGCCGAGGGCAAGGTTTCGTGGCCGGTGAGAGTTGTCGGTGTCTCGCACCAACCTAAAAAATAATAATAATAAAGGCAAAAATAATATAAATTCAAAAATTCAAAAAATAATAATAAATTATTAAAAATATTTAAAATAATATTAAAAAATTGTCCACATCATGCCAGCGAAGTCATGTTGGACGATCAGGGTCTATGTTAGATTTTCCGACAAGGCAAATCGAAATTGGCATTCAAGTGATAGATTTTTCAAATTTGTGGCATTTATGTTAGAAAAAAAGTTTTGGCACTCAAGTCAATGTCATGGGAAAGTTTTGGCACTCCTAATTTTCTTATCCCAAAAAAATAATAATTACATTAAAAGTTGAGGAAAATGGAAAATTTTAAAACATACGCAAAATCAACTCTCTCTCTCTCTCTCTCTCTCTCTCTCTCTCTCCACCTTAGAGTGCCTCTCCCAAGTATTTCCATTTTTTCAAGACTTTCCTAGTCTTTAAAGTTTTCTCATTTGGCACATTACACTAGTAAAGTTCAGGTTTAGCAGTTTTTACAAGTTAAATCATACGATTGACATAAAATGGTTGAAAAGTTATTGCAGCTTCTTATAATGAATAGTCACTAATTTTTTTAATCTATTTACATTTTATGTTATCCGCTTTAAATATCTCATAGGTATTTACTAATTTAAATATGAATTTGATAGTCTAAAGGGTTAGTGGTGTCAATTATCCCTTTTCATATTTTATTAATTATTTATTGGAATTTAGATATAAAAGACCATTTGATAAGTCACCCCCATTGTCCGCAACACATGATAACAGAAAAAGGTCAACAGCTTTAACAAGGGTAAGAAAATGCATGCTCAGAGAATAAACTGTATCTTTTCAAAGTTCGGAATGTATTACACACTAATCTTAATTCTTAACGTTGAGGGGTAAAATGAAATATTTTTCCAATTATATGAACATATACCTAAAAATAGATGAGTGGCCATCCGTACCAATAACCATACTAAGGGGTAAAATGTCATGCAGAACAAGGTAATTATGTTTTTGTCTACTTCCCCTTTGAAGTGGCATTGGTTGCATCATGATATGACGGGAATGTTGGGAAACTGTTGATACCTAATTTTGACCATGTTATTTATTTATTACATTAAGCATTTCATAGCATTGCATTTAGGTAATAATAACATTTAGGATCAAACTTATCTTTTAGAAAATAACAAATAGAGGATAATAAATAACATATAATATAAAATAAAATAAAAACATTTGGAGGGAGATTTTGGAAATTTTTGAATAAAGAAGCATTTTTCTTGTTAAACATATCTCATCATTTCAAAAAATTTGAATTCAAAAAAATTCAGTTGTTGTTTGATTTTAGAGCCTTTTTATTGTTGAGTGAATATCTCACTTGCAAAAATAACTTGGAGTTTTCCTCTATAAATAAGAAGACGATGTTTCGAAAGCAAAAGGGGGCTTCTTTGTTCGGTTTTCGAAAAAATTCACAAAAGAAAACAGAGTTTTATTAAGAAGAAAAGTCAAAAGAAAAAAGGCGGAGAGAAGAGAAGATACAGAGAGAGATGACGTGAGGCAAAGGAGAAAAGTGAGAGTGAGGTAGACGTGTGAGGGTTCAGCAGAGAGAGAGATAGAGACAGGAGAGAGAGAGAGAGAAAAAAAATAAATAAAAAGAAAAGAAGAATACTGTTCTTCTTCCCCGGTGCCCACTGCCGTCTGCCCGTTTCTCACCGAAGTCCGCTCGTCTCCCCCCCGCTGGTCTCCGTCGCCGAGTGCCACCCAGCTGACGCCTGAAGCCGCGGCCGCCCGCCTCTCGACGCCACACCACCGCTGCCTGCCTCTGCCCGAGCACTAGCAACGCTTTCTCCGCCGGCGTCCGCTGCTGCCCACTGCAGCGCGCCTGCACGAGCACCACAGCCGTCGAAGCCGCAGCAACTTGACGTCGCCCGCACCAGCAGCGACCTACTGCTCGTCCTCCTCCATCGTCGCACCACAGCAGCCCGCGTCACCGCCGACTGCTGCTCGCCTCCGTCCGGCGTCCGACAGCCTCGCTCCACCTACAGCAACCCCGAGCAGTGCCCAAGCACCCACGGCGCCCGCGCCAGTACCCAACGTCCGCGGCGCCGCCCCCACTGTTGCTATCCCGATCTCATCGCTTGGCTGCCCCGACGCTGGGAGATCTGAAACGGCCTCCGACGCCTCCTCCTCCGTGCGACGACTCCACATCAGCTCTGTGCTCGCTGCTGCGGTGCTCCTGCGACGCACGCGACACCTGCTCGACGCGCTACCACTGCTTCGCCGCCGCTATTGATCAACTCCCGCGCCGGTCACCGCTACTTGAACCCCCGCGCCACCTCTGCCCAGCGCTGACGAATTTGCTGCCCCCATTTTCCTTAGGTTGCTCATTTTTCTTTTATTTTTATTTTTCTTATTTTATGTTATTTTACTTTATTTTTAGTTAGTTTTGCTTTTATTGTTTAAGTTTGAATATCGTGAGGTGACTTTTAGATTATGCATTTTGTAGGCATTATCAGCTAGAATTTTGTCCATAATTAATGTAATTATTAATTTAATCCGAGAGACATCGGATTATTTTTTAATTATATTAATTTTTGGGCTTTTCGGGTAGAATTTCAATTGTTAAATCATAATAATTATTTAATTTGGTCCGTAAGACTTCGGATCAGATTTTTAATTATTTTGATTTCGTTGTTGTGATAATTAGGGTTAGAATAATCGTTAATTTAACCTGTGAGACAACATGTTATTTTTTTGATTATTTTAATTCTTTGTTGGTTGATTATGTTGATTATTTAGGTTTAATATTTCATAATTGCGCACCTTTTTAAAAAAAATCAAAAAGTATAAAAAAATCTAAGTCTTGCATTAGAGTTTTTTTTAGGCTTAGTAAATTAGGATCGCATCATGTTATTATGTTTTAGTAATCCCATCGTGTAGTTTTTTTTTTAAATTACATCATTATGTTGTTTTCTTTTTTAATAAGAATTATTAGGTAATTTTAAAAAAGAAAAAAAAACACAAAAGGTCATTTATTTGGATAGTTAATAGGTTAGCTCATAATGAATCCCATTTTATGTCATCATTGTTTAATGTAGGTTGCATACATAAAAAAAAATCATTAAAAAAAATCATAAAAAGAACATGCATATAGATTTATTATGTCATTCATCCCATATCATGAAACGCATGCATATTTAGGATTATATAAATTAGATTGCATACATATAGTGATAGTTCAAGTTATGCCATATGAATTGCATCTCACATATCATTAGAGTAAAATTCATGCATATCAAATTTAAATTAGGATTACATTTAATTAGATATCATGTCATTTAGAAAATCATGTTTAGGGCATGCATTTTTATTAGCATTTTTTGTAAATGTTTTTTAGAGATTGGACCTAAATAAGTTGTAGTTTATAATTTCTTATGAATCTAGCATTTCGGTTTATTGAATGTTATTTCATTGATTGTGCACCCGCATGACCACCATTTGCATGTTAGTAGCTTAGGTTAAAATTAATCAATACTGCCTGCAAAATATTTTTGAAATTAAAATAAAAAGGTACCGAAAGGACGTTAGACTAATCTAGCGTAACCATGTCCCAGGACTTATTGAATTTCTGGTTCGCAAAAATAAAGTATTCTCCCATACTTTATTTGGGTTTCTAACCAACTCTAATTGGTTAGTGGCGGTTCCAAATTAAGTATAATTGTATGTTTAAATGGGTTAATTTCTTAATATCAAGTCGTGATTGGTAGGACTTGGGAGGGTTCGTGCCAAGTCTTCGGACTTAGTAATCCAATAGCCTTCTTTAGGTGATTCACCCTCCAAATTTAGGTCGCGACAGAAACTTGGCGCTAGAGTGGGAAACTTCTTTTTAAATGTCCATGCAAAATTCGTATAATCAAGGACTGTGATGTATATGTCGATGTTTTCGTAGTGATTTCGTTAACTTAGGGTGCGTTTGGTAACATTTCTGTTTAAAAATTGTTTCGGGAACAGAAATAGAAAAAAGTATTTCGCGGGGAACAATTTTTAAACAAAAAACGCGTTTGGTAAATCTTTCCAGAAATATAAAAAGAATAGAAACACGTTTGGTAAATTTGTATAATTTTTTTTATTTCCTTAGTTGCTAGACGAATAAAAAGTTAAATTGGTGTTTAATTAACTAGTTATATAAAGATATCGAGTTATATAAAGAATTTCATTGACTTTCTTTTCCCCTTCCGTTTTTTGATGGGATCTTTGGATTTCCTTTTTGTGCGATCGGGTGGGACGGCTTTTGAGGGTTGCACCTTGTTGCTGTGCAGACGACGTTGTAAACTTTGCCACATTAGCTAGGGTGAGGGTGGCGACCCTTGCCATTCTGAGTGGCTAAGGTGCGGCCCTCAGCGACCAGCGAGCGTGTGATGATGCACCAGGGTTGGCGGCATCATTGCCTTACCCCAACGAGGGTTCGGCCATTTTAGCCAATGACCGGGCCGTGGCTTAGCCTTCCCTTTTACATATGTCAGTGACATTTCATTAAAGGTTTTTTTTCCTACTTGTTCAATATTTTGAGTATATAACTACAACATTTTACGCAAGCATTGCGGAACATTTTCCTTAGTTTATTTGGTAGAATGACCTCCGTAAACCAAATATATTGTGCGAGGACTCAATTTCGCATGAAAAATCCTTAGTGTTCTCCTCAAGCAATTAGAAAAAGTCGAAGAACAAATGACGTCTTGACCTCAACTAGACTTGCCATCAAAATCTGGGCGGAAGATCCCCTAATCCATATGATACTTGTGTCTCGATAGATTTCAGTTGCCGTTGATCAAAACCTCAATTTTATAAATTCACAATTTGTTGAATTACAGAAAGGGCTCCATTCCTTACCGGATAGAGGATCCATGCCCGAAATTTGTGTACTGCAAATTCGTCCGAGATGATGTGGAATGACATTTCGGAGATCTTTAACAAATCAACCCACCACCAAAAAAAAAAAAAAAAAAAATCAAACGTGGAGAAAGCATACTGCTCTCAATAAATTCTAACAAATCGTATCCATCTTTTAACTCCATAAAAATGCTGCTAACGGTAATGGAATTCCAATTAGAAAAGAAATTAACTCCATTTAATTATCTAGTTAAAAGCAACTATCATAAAATGTTTGATAGGGCACAAACGAATGCGAGTAATACGCCAATTTATGTGAATGTGGAAGATAGAGGTTGAGGAACGATGTCAATTCAGTATAGATGTAGCACTTTTTTGTTGAGTTGCTTTTCTATCTGAATCTTTTTCTCCTCATAAATCCAATTGATTGTACCGCGCGTAACAATGAGCATGGAAGCGATGGAAAAAAACATAATAAAATGGGAGTCTAGTCACTGATCAATACATATATATCATAAATACAAAGGTACCTGGCAATGGAAAAGACTTTTAATTCACACCCAAAAACCTCTCTAGAAAACAATATAAATGACCCATAGAATCCGAAAAGACATCATAACACAATACACGTGTATTCGGACAATGCTACAAACAAAAGGACGTACTCCAACAAATCAAAAATACTCTTGTGTAACCTCGTATGGTACTAAAATCTTCAAGGGCTGGTGGCTGGAGGAGGAGTAAGGAAAGGAATAGAAGGGATTTTAGGGAGAGAAGTAGGGATGCTCGGCATTGGCGGCAAGGTGGTTGGCATGGTTGGCAAGCTTGGAAGTGGTGGCAGAGTAGTCTTGGGCAGGGCTGGTTGTGTGGTGGGCAGCGTCGGCAGTGTGGGCTGAGGCAGGGTGGTAGGGATGGCAGGCATTGGTGGCACGGCGACCTTAGGCAATGTTGGCATGGCTGGTAGTGGCGGAAGCACTGTCGGGTTTGGTAGAGTTGGTATTGTGGGAAGAGACGGTATGGATGGCATAGTTATTTGCAGCAGATGACGAGCTCCAAAGCTCATATTGATGGTTGAGAAAATTAGAGCGACGAAGAGTACAAAGCTTTTTGAGAAAGAAGCCATATTGGTATATGGAGTCAGGATATTGTGCTGTGATAGGCTCAAGGACTTGAAGCCAATGAGCTGAGAGGAATGGATTGCTGATTGTGTTGGAGTAAATGGAGGAAGGAGATGGCAGTTTATATAGCAAGAGATAGTTATATAAAAATTTAGGGTTGTGATTATAAGTTGGTGACTGACCTGTGGGTATGGTTAGGAATAAACAGAACATTCCTCATTGGTTCTTTGTTAGCTCACCTTCTCAGCTCAATCTTCCACAGGAATAAATAATAAAGAAGGGGTCAAACTTTGTCTTCTGTTCCGTTCGGTCGAATGGTCGTCATCTCATGAAAGTCAATCTTCTGATCTGTGTCCTTGTCGATGGTAACTAGATAACTTGTTCCATAACTATTGCTAGCTAGGGATATCGATAACTTGCTTCAGGTTTTTAACGTACTAATCTAGGGTTTCTATGTGTCGCCTTGACAAAAAGTTTATGATCATGGAAACATATGGCATTGTGAAGTCATCTCTGTCTCTGTCTCTGTCTCTATCTCTGTCTCACTCTCTCTCTCCCTCAAACTTGGAGGTCCATAAGTGCCTATCACAAATATTTTTTCAATTTTCTAAAAATTTCCTAGTTTATAAAGTTTTTCTAAAGCACATTAGATTAGTAAAGTATATGTTTAGTTGTAATAACAAGTAAAATCATGATTGACATTAAGGTACCATTTGTTTCGCAGAAAATGAATAATTTGAAAACCATTTTTTTATTTTAAAAATGATCACTTATAACAATTACGAAAATGAATAAATAGAAATTATTTTTATTATCCATGAAAATACTTAGGCATAAATTGTTGTCGATAATAAAAATATATTTCATTGATTAATTATTTCAAATGATATAAGCGATCATTTTTAAGAAAATATTTTTCAAATAATTTATTTCCGTAAAAAAAAAAAAATAGAGCCTAAATGGTTGAAAAGGTGACATCTTAATCCAATAGCTAATATTTTTGTCTTCAATTTACTTTTTGTGGTATCCATTCTAATATATCTGGTTTTTTCATAACCAGATATATTTATAGTTAAGTGGTTAAGTTCAGGGTTATTATATATATATATTGTTGGATCGATACCACCAAGGACCATTCGATACAAAATTAAAGAAAAAATAACACTTTGCACCCAAAAGGCATGTGCACAACATATGATAACGGAAGAAGTTCACGCATTAACAATTAACAAGAATTTGTTCAATAACCCTAAGATCAAAAATTGTGTTCCAAATCTGTGAACATATATCTAAAAATTTAAAGTTCTAAAAGTAAAAGGTCATGCAGGACAACCCAGATCATGATTTTGTCTTCTTCCCCTTTCACGTAGAATTAATTGCCGCCATGACAACGATAGGTATTTGGTAAAAGTTGGCGCTAACAGGGGGAAATTTACTATTAGTTTCTTCCTTAGAAAGGGAAGAAATAACAAAATCTCATGGTTTACTATCAATTCATTTCATATTTCTTCCTTTAGATGACAAATTTTCACATTTAGATGATATGTCGCATGTACTAATACCCTAATTCATTCATCTAGAAAAGCTCAATGGCAATGGAGTTCCACAACGTAGAAGAAATTAACTCCAATTACTTATGTTGCTAAAAACAATGATTATAAATTATCTGATTGGGCATGTGCACGCATGAGTAATACGCCATTTTATTGGAATGCAAAATATACGGATTGCTGTAAGGTGTCAATTCAATATAGTTGTAGCGCTTTTCATTTCAAGTTGCTTTTCTATTTGAATCTTTTTCTCATCATAAATCCAGTTGATTGTATTGCACGAAACAATGAGTTGGAAGCGATGGAAAGAATACAATAATTTGAGTCAAGTCACCGGTCAATACATATATATGAATGATATATAAAAAGCAACATGAATGATACAGAGAATCCCAGAAGACATCGTAACACAAGACTCTGTATTCGAACAATTCTACAAAGAAAAGGAGGCACTCCAACAAATTGTAAATACTCTCAGGTGACCTCGTATGGTACTAAAATCTTCAGGTGCTGGTGGCTGGAGGAGGAGCAAGAAAAGGAATAGAAGGGATTTTAGGGAGAGAAGTAGGGATGCTCAGCATTGGAGGCAAGGTGGCGGGCATGGTTGGCAAGCTCGGAAGTGGTGGCAAAGTAGTCTTGGGCAGTGCTGGTTGTGTGGTGGGCAGCGTTGGCAATGTGGGTTGAGGCAGAGTTGTTGGGATGGCAGGCATTGGTGGCAAGGTGACCTTTGGTAATGTCGGCATGGCTGGCAATGGAGGCAGTGATGTTGGTAAAGTTGGTATGGTGGGAAGAGACGGAATAGATGGCATAGTTGTTTGTAGCAAATGACGAGCTCCGAAACTCATGTTGATGGTTGAGAAAATTAGGGTAATGAAGAGAACCAAGCTTTTAAAGGAAGAAGCCATATTGTTATACGGAGTTAGGATATTGTGCTGTGATAGGCTCAAGGACTCGAAATCAATGAGCGGAGAGGAATGAATTGCTGATTTGTCCGAGTAAATGGAGGAAGGTTATGGGATTTTATATAACAAGAGATGGTCATGTAAAATCTAGGGCTGTGATAATAAGTTGGTGACTGGCCTTTGGGTATGGTTAGGAAAGAAACCCAAACATCTCTTCATTGGTTCTCTGTTAGCTCACCTCCTCAGCTCAATCTTCCACCGGCAAAAAGGAAACAAAAAGGTCAAATCTGCTGTTCTTGTTTAGACAGATGGCATGCTTTCATGAAGTGAAGCTTCGGATCTGTCTTTGTGGACGGCAACTAATAGCTTGTTTCATAACTACCACGAACTAGAGAGATTGCCAACTCGGCTCTGGACCTTGACGTATCAATCTAGGGTTTCCATATATTTCCACGTCATTTTTGGTGAACTCCTAGTACTTGAAGAAGTCAAAACTTGTGCTGCTTTAACATCCGGATCAAGCCTAAATACGCATGCTTTATTGAAACTTTAGTGTTGATGCACATTAAACCCTACACCACAAAAAGTTGCATTATACCCCTTTGAACTTGCACTTTCTTTCGAGAAGTAAAGTGCAACTTTCCTTATTACTTCTGTATTAAATACTTCGCTAATTTACATAAGCGATATCTAAAATACTTTTGGAAATATGTTAAGCCACAAAACTAAATTTCACTTGTTTTATTCTATTTAACTAAGAAAAACTAACAAATATAAGAAAAGCTAACAAAACAAAAGATAAATAAAAAAAATATTAAATACGAGATTAAGAAAAAATAGGGATAATAACACTAGGAATGCCAAAACTTTTATACAGTGCTCACTTGAGTGTTAAAACTTATTTTTTTTGCTCACTTGAGTGCCACATCAAAGTAAAATCGATTACTTGAGTGTCAATTCCAGCAAATCATCGTACATTGAATTTTTTGAATTTTTTTTGAATTTTTTGTTTCTATTTTTATTTGCTTTTTTTTTTTACGGCCGACGAGGGTCACTAGCGACCCTCGCCAATTGAAGGCTCCAAGCAAGGCCGTAAGGAACCTCACGAGCTCTGGGCAACCATGGATGCCACCGCCTAGAGCAAGCAAGGGCCCTCGCGACCTCACCTAGAGCCAACAAGGTCGCGATGCCCTCGATAGCTCTAGGCAACATTGCTCGCGATTAGCGAGGTCATGACACCCTCACCTAGGGCTTTAGCAATGAGGGCGAGGTGGCCCTCGCCTAGATCTACCTATGAAGGCCATGGGCGAAGGCATTGCTACCTTGCCGGCCCAAGGTGAAGCAGCGTCGCCTATTGCCGCCCAAAGTTGGCTATGGCCCTTATGGCCTTGCCAACGATTGACGAGGCCTCGACAGGCTCGCCCAAGGCCTTCGCGGTCGAGGGTGAGGGTTTCATGGCCAATGAGGGTTGTTAGTGTCCCTTGCCAGCCTTAAAAAAAAAAAAAAAAAAAGCCAAAAAAACAAAAAACAAAAATAAAAAATAAAAAATTCAAAAAATAAAATAAAATATTATAATATTAAAATACTATTAAAAATTTATCCACGTCATGCCCGCAAATCCACGTTGGATGACCAACATCTACGTCAGATTTTTCAGCATGACAAATTAAAATTGACATTTAAATGATCAATTTTTCAAATTTATGGCATTTAAATGAAAGAAAAAAGGTTTTGGCACTTAAGTGAATGTTGTATGAAAGTTTTGGCATTCCTCGTGTTCTTATTCCGAAAGAATAATAAAAATTAAAAATTTTAGAAGATACACAAAATCAATACTCTCTCTCTCTCTCTCACCACCTTGTATTTCCATTTTTTCAAGACTTTCCTAGTCTTTTTTCTCAGATTTGGAATATTACACTAATAATAGTCACTAATTTTTTCATCTGTTTACATTTTATGTTATCCGCTTTAAATATCTCATAGGTATTTCCTAATTTAAATATGAATTTGGTAGTTTTAAGGGTTAGTGGTGTCAATTATCCCTTTTCATAATTTATTCATTATTTATTGGAATTGAGAGCAAAAAGACCATTTGATAATTAACCCCCATTGTCCGCAACACATGATAACAAAAAACGGTGAACAGCTTTAACGAGCGTAAGAAAATGCAAGCTCAGAGAATAAACTGTATCTTTTCAAAGTTGGGAATGTATTACACACTAATCTTAATTCTTGACGTTTGGGGGTAAAATGAAACATTTTTCCAAATATATGAACATATACCTAAAAATAGATGAGTGGCCATCCGTACCAATGACCGTACTAAGGGGTAAAATGTCATGCAGGACAAGGTAATTATGTTTTTGTCTACTTTCCCTTTCAACTGGCATTGGTTGCATCATGATATGACGGGAATGTTGGGAAACTTGGCGCTAGAGTGGGAAACTTCTTTTTAAATGTTCATGCAAAATTCGTATGATCAAGGACTGTGATGTATATGTTGATGTTTTGGTAGTGATTTATGTTAACTTAGTTGCTAGACGAATAAAAGTTAAATTGGTGTTTAATTAAGGAGTTATATAAAGATATCAGAATTTCATTGACTTCCTTTTCCCCTTCAGTTTTTTGATGGCATCTTTCGATTTCCATTTGTGCGATCGGGTGGGACGGCTTTTGAGGGTTGCACCTTGTTGCCGTGCGCAGACGACCTTGTAAACTTTGCCACATTAACTAGGTTGAGGGCGGCGACCCTTGCCATTCTGAGTGGCTAAGGTGCGCGGCCCTCAGCGACCAGCGAGCGTGTGATGATGCACCAGGGTTGGCGGCATCATTGCCTTACCCCAACGAGGGTTCGGCCATTTTAGCCAATGACCGGGCCGTGGCTTAGCCTTTCCTTTTACATATGTCAGTGACATTTCATTAAAGGTTTCTTTTTCCTACTTTTTCAATATTTTGAGTATATAATTACCACATTTTAAGTGAGAATTGCGGAACATTTTCCTTAGTTTATTTGGTAGAATGACCTCCGTAAACCAAATATATTGTGCGAGGGCTCAATTTCACATGAAAAATCCATAGTAATCTCCTTAAGCAATTAGAAAAAGTCGAAGAACAAATGATGTCTTCACCCCAACTAGACTTGCCATCAAAGTCTGGGCGGAAGATCCCCTAATCCATATGATACTTGTGTCTCGATAGATTTCAGTTGCCGTTGATCAAAACCTTAATTTTATAAATTCACAATTTGTTGAATTACTGAAAGGGCTCCATTCCATGCCAGATAGAGGATCCATGCCCGAAATTTGTGTACTGCAAATTCGTCCGAGATGATGTGGAATGACATTTCGGAGATCTTTAACAAATCAACCCACTAAAAAAAAATAATCAAACAGGGAGAAAGCATACTGCTCTCAATAAATTCTAACAAATCGTATCAATCTTTTAACTCATAAAAATCTGCTAACGGTAATATAATTCCAATTAGAAAAGAAATTAACTCCATTTCATTATCTAGTTAAAAGCAACTATCATAAAATGTTTGATAGGGCACAAACGAATGCGAGTAATACGCCAATTTAGGTGAATGTGGAAGATAGAGGTTGAGGAACGATGTCAATTCAGTATAGATGTAGCACTTTTTGGTTGAGTTGCTTTTCTATCTGAATGTTTTCCTCCTCATAAATCCAATTGATTGTACCGCGCGTAACAATGAGAATGGAAGCGATGGAAAAAACGTAATAAAATGCGAGTCTAGTCACTGATCAATGCGTATATATCATAAATACAAAGGTACCTGGCAATGGAAAAGACTTTTAATTCACACCCAAAGACCTCTCTAGAAAACAATATGAATGACCCATAGAATCCGAAAAGACATCATAACACAAGACACGTGTATTCGGACAATGCTACAAACAAAAGGACTAACTCCAACATATAAAAAATACTCTCAGGTAACCTCGTAAGGTAATAAAATCTTCAAGGGCTGGTGGCTGGAGGAGGAGTAAGGAAAGGAATAGAAGGGATTTTAGGGAGAGAAGTAGGGATGCTCGGCATTGGCGGCAAGGTGGTCGGCATGGTTGGCAAGCTTGGAAGTGGTGGCAGAGTAGTCTTGGGCAGGGCTGGTTGTGTGGTGGGCAAAGTCGGCAGTGTGGGCTGAGGCAGGGTCGTCGGGATGGCAGGCATTGGTGGCACGGCGACCTTAGGCAATGTTGGCATGGCTGGTAGTGGCGGAAGCGACGTCGGGTTTGGTAGAGTTGGTATCGTGGGAAGAGACGGTATGGATGGCATAGTTGTTTGCAGCAGATGACGAGCTCCGAAGCTCATATTGATGGTTGAGAAAATTAGAGCAATGAAGAGTACAAAGCTTTTTGAGAAAGAAGCCATATTGGTATATGGAGTTGGAATATTGTGCTGTGATAGGCTGAAGGACTTGAAGCCAATGAGCTGAGAGGAATGGATTGCTGATTGTGTTGGAGTAAATGGAGGAAGGAGATGGCAGTTTATATAGCAAGAGATAGTTATATAAAAATTTAGGGTTGTGATTATAAGTTGGTGACTGGCCTGTGGGTATGGTTAGGAATAAACAGAACATTCCTCATTGGTTCTTTGTTAGCTCACCTTCTCAGCTCAATCTTCCACAAGAATAAATAATAAAGAAGGGGTCAAACTTTGTCTTATGTTCAGTTCGGTCGAATGGTCGTCATCTCATGAAAGTCAAGCTTCTGATCTGTGTCCTTGTGGATGGTAACTAGATAACTTGTTCCATAACTATTGCTAACTAGGGATATCGATAACTTGCTTCAGGATTTTAACGTACTAATCTAGGGTTTCTATGTGTCGCCTTGACAAATACCTTGTTACTCCGGACATGTCAATGCTTTTAACTGTGATCATCTTTGGTTTACTCCTCGGACTTGAAGAAGTAAAAACTTGTGGGACTTTATTTACTTCCGAGCCTAGCCTTTTTACGAAGAATTGTTTATGATCATGGAAACATATAGCCTTGCGAAGTCATCTCTGTCTTTCTCTGTCTCTCTCTGTCTCTCTCTGTCTCTCTCTCAAACTTGGAGGTCTCTAAGTGCCTATCACAAATATTTTTTTCTTTTTTTCTAAAAATTTCCTAGTTTATAAAGTTTTTTTAAAGCACATTAGATTTGTAAAGTATATGTTTAGTTGTAATAACAAGTAAAATCATGCATTCACATTAAGGTACCATCTTTTTGCAAAAAATGAATGATTTGGAAAACCATTTTTTTTTTATTTTAAAAAGGATCACTTATAACAATTATGAAAATGAATAAATAGAAATTATTTTTATTGTCCATTAAAATACTTAGGCATAAATTGTTGTCGATAATAAAAATATATTTCTTTGATTAATTATTTCAAATGACATAAGCAATCATTTTTAAGAAAATATTTTTCAAATAATTTATTTCAGTAAAAAAAAATATTAGAGCCTAAATGGTTGAAAAATATGGTGACATCTTAATCCAATAGCTAATATTTTTGTCTTCAATTTACTTTTTGTGGTATCTGTTCTAATATATCTGGTTTTTTCATAACCAAATATACTTACGTGGCAAGTTCAGTGTTATTGGAGATATATATAATTTTTGTTGGAATCGATACCAACAAGGACCATTCGATACAAAATTAAAGAAAAAATTACACTTTGCACCCAAAAGGCATGTGCACAACATATGATAGCGGAAGAAGTTCACGGCATTAACAAGTGTAAGAAAATGAAACCTTTTAAAGTTCGGAATTTAAAGTTCAATAACCCTAAAGCTGAGGGATCAAATGAAATTGTATTCCAAATCTATGAACATATATCTAAAGATACATTAGCAACAGCCTGCACTAATAACCTTACTAAAGAGTAAAAGGTCATGCAGGACAACCCAGATCATGATTTTCTCTCTTCCCCTTTCACGTAGAATTAATTGCCGCCATGACAACGATAGGTATTTGGTAAAAGTTGGCGGTGAAAAGGGGAAATTTACTATTAGTTTCTTCCTTAGAAAGGGAAGAAATAATAAAATCTCATGGTTTACAATCAATTCATTTCATATTTCTCCCTTTAGATGACAAATTTTCACACTTAGATGATACGTCAGATGTACTAATACTCTAATACATTCATCTTGAAATCCCGGCATTTTTCAATGGCAATGGAGTTCCACAACGTAGAAGAAATTAACTCCAATTACTTACGTTGCTAAAAGCAACGATTATAAATTATCTGATTGGGCATGCGCACACACGAGTAATACGCCATTTTATTGGAATGCAAAATATACAGATTGCTATAAGGTGTCAAGTCAATATAGTTGTAGCGCTTTTCATTTCAATTGCTTTTCTATCTGGATCTTTTTCTCATCTTAAATCCAGTTGATTGTATTGCAAGAAACAATGAGTTGGAACCGATGGAAAGAATACAATAATCTGAGCCAAGTCACCGGTCAATACATATATATGAATGATATATAAAAAGCAACATGAATGATACATAGAATCCCAGAAGACATCGTAACACAAGACTCTGTATTTGAACAATTCTACAAAGAAAAGGAGGCACTCCAACAAATTGTAAATACTCTCAGGTGACCTCGTATGGTACTAAAATCTTCAGGTGCTGGTGGCTGGAGGAGGAGCAAGAAAAGGAATAGAAGGGATTTTAGGGAGAGAAGTAGGGATGCTAGGCATCGGAGGCAAGGTGGCGGGCATGGTTGGCAAGCTCGGAAGTGGTGGCAAAGTAGTCTTGGGCAGTGCTGGTTGTGTGGTGGGCAGCGTTGGCAATGTGGGCTGAGGCAGAGTTGTTGGGATGGTAGGCATTGGTGGCAAGGCGACCTTTGGTAATGTCGGCATGGCTGGCAATGGAGGCAGTGATGTTGGTAAAGTTGGTATGGTGGGAAGAGACGGGATAGATGGCATAGTTGTTTGCAGCAGATGACGAGCTCCCAAACTCATGTTGATGGTTGAGAAAATTAGGGTAATGAAGAGAACCAAGCTCTTAAAGGAAGAAGCCATATTGGTATATGGAGTCAGGATATTGTGCTGTGATAGGCTCAAGGACTCGAAATCAATGAGCTGAGAGGAATGGATTGCTGATTATGTCCGAGTAAATGGAGGAAGGATATGGGAGTTTATATAACAAGAGATGGTCATATAAAATCTAGGGCTGTGATGATAAGTTGGTGACTGGCCTTTCGGTACGGTTAGGAAAGAAACACAGAACGTCTCTTCATTGGTTCTCCGTTAGCTTACCTCCTCTGCTCAATCTTCCACTGGCAAAAGGAAAACAAAAAGGTCAAATCTGCTGTTCTTGTTTCGACAGATGGCATGTTTTCATGAAGTGAAGCTTCGGATCTGTCTTTGTGGACGGTAACCAATAACTACCACGAACTAGAGAGATTGCCAACTTGCTTCTGGACTTTGACGTATCAATCTAGGGTTTCCATATATTTTCATGTCATTTTTGGTGAACTCCTAGTATTTGAAGAAGTCAAAACTTGTGGGGCTTTAACATCTGGATCAAGCCTAAATACGTATGTTTTATTGAAACATGTGACAATGCAACTGCATAAGTCTAACAAGTTTGACGTCATATAGGAACAATGATAAACATATGGGAAATTTTCATTTTACTTCCCTCAACTTTAGTGTTGATGCACATTAAACCCTAAACCTCAAAAAGTTGCCTTTTACCTCTTTGAACTTGCACTTTCTTTCAAGAAGTAAACTGCAACTTTTCTTATTACTTCTGTATTAAATTCTTCGCTAATTTACATAAGCGATAACTAAAATACATTTGGAAATATGTTGAGCTGCAAAACTAAATTTCACTTGTTTTTTTTTTTTTGGTAAAAGGTAAGAAGTATATAGACTTTTGCACAAAAAGCGATACAGCTGTACAACAAGGGGACCCTGGCACCAGCTTACACTCAGAAAGACAAGAAGTCCAAACAAGTGAAAGGGGGCTAGGGGGGAGAAAAGGGGAGGGAAGAGCTGCGAGAGAGATACAATGCAAATAAAAACAGCAGCAAAAGAAGGCCAAAACAACGGCCAACAAAGGAGATGAGGGGGAAGAGCACACAACACTGTGGCCCGCACAAGGAAAAGACACAAAGAGGAACAGAACAGGAGGGACACCAAGCTGGAAACACAAGCCGCACCATCAGGGAAGACCCGGGAGAGCTCCATCAGAAGCATCACCCAGCAATAGCGAGATGGGAAGCAATGTAGCAAAGGAGGCGAGGAGCAGGATGACACAGAAGCTTCACCAACCATTAGGCCAAGGAACAAACGGGGGGGGGGGAGACCATCCAAGGAAAAAGAAGAAGGGGTGACCTCATATAATCCCCAGGGAATAGGCAAGTGCGAAACCTCTGGGCAGGAACGTCAAAGGCGGCAAGTAGCCAACAGTCAGCATAATCAATCAAAGATGGAGGGGTGGATGCCCTAGCTAAGTTGGAGTCTTCTATTACGAGGGTTGTCCGGGACCTTGGGGAAGGTTAAAGCCCTATCATTGACGGCTTTACGAAGGTGGCCCTTTAAAGTCGGGAGGAATAATCTTTGATTGCGAAAGATAATGTTATTCCTCACTTTTCAAATGAGATAACATAAGGCACCAAAGGCAAAGCGAGCCAAGGATTGGTGGAAGCTTGCATCAGAAAGGTGTTCGATAACCCACAAAAGATTGTCCTTCCAAGCATGATTCCGCCAAGGTAGGTTACACTTAGCTGCCCAAAAGGATGCAAGGTGACCAATGATAAAACATCCAAAGAATAGGTGGTCAACCGAGTTCGGCATAGAAGAGCAGAAAGCACAAGAAACATCCGAGATTCTCTCATAAGCAAGCAACAATATATGGGTTGGCAGTCGATTGCAGGAGATTAATTATAAATGGGTCTGATACCGAGGAGGTAATGAGGGGTTCCATATAAATCTCGACCAGGGGACCACGAGACCCCTCGGCCTTAGAAGGCTCCAAGCTGATGCAGTAGAAAACACCCCTGAGGAATGACCAAGCCATAGAAGACGGTCGCTAGCATCATTGAGGTTTGGAAGGGGATCATCCCAACTCACTATGGAGGTCGCAACAGCAAAAGGGAGGGGCAAGGCAGTTAAAGTAGTAGCTACCGAAGCGAGCCTTGGTATACCGGAGCATTAGATTTCTCCGCCAGAGAATAGCTTGTAGAGCGAACCACGTGGGTGCCAGTGATCGAACCAGAAAGAGACAGATAGCCCATTACCAATGCGCCACTTAAAATGATGTTGGATCAAATCACGAAGGCCAAGCAACTTCTTCCAAGCCCAAGAGCAATATGTAGGTCTTAGGACAATCCAGAAATTTTTGCGATTTAAGAAGATGAAATGAATCCATTTAGTCCAAAGCGACTCCTTATCGGTGAAAAGGAGCCATAGGTGTTTGATCATAAACAGCAATATTGCTCACCCGAAGGGATCTGATACCCAATCCGCCTTCCTCCTTAGGTAAACAGACATCAACCCATGCAACCTTTGCACCCCCAGACCCTAAGTTTGGGCCTCTCCAAAGAAATTGCCGAAAAATCTATTCAATTCGGTTAGTGATTGAGGCGGGAAGGATAAATAAACTAGACAATTAAACTTGGATAGAATGAATGACCGATTTGATTAGCTGCAATCTGCCCGCTAAAGAAAGAAACTAGTTGGTCCAGGATTGAACTCGCGAGGCAATCGTATTCACCAAGGAAACACAATCCTCCTTGCCCAATCTCGAGGATATAATAGGCACACCGAGGTACCTAAAAGGAAGAGAGCCTAGCTGAAAGTTGGAGGTACTTACCAGAGCATTCCTTAGAGAGTCAGGGCCTTCACTTGTTTCATTCTATTTAATAAAGAAAAACTAACAAATATAAGAAAAGCTAACAAAACAAAAGATACAAAAACATTGAATATGAGATTAAGAAAAAATAGGGATAATAAAACTAGGAGTGCTGAAATTTTTATATGGCACTCACTTGAATGTTAAAACTTATTTTTTTGCTAAGTGCTACATCAAAGTAAAATCGATTACTTGAGCGTCAATTCCGACAAATCATCTTACATGAAATTTTTTATTTTAATTTTTGTTTCTATTTATATTTGTTTATTTTTTGACTTTTTTTTTTCTTTAGGGTCGGCAAGGGTCATTGGTGACCCTCGTTGGTCGAAGGCCCTAAGTGAGGTTGCAAGGAACCTCGCGAGCTTTGGGCAGCCATGGGCGACGCCACCTAGAGTGAGCAAGGGCCCTCGCAACCTCACTTGGAGCCAACAAGGTCGCGATGCCCCCCCAGCTCTAGGCAACATCGCTCACGACCGGCAAGGTCGTGACACCTTCACCTAGGGCTTTCACAGTGAGGCAAGGTGGCCCTCACCTAGATCTACTCATGAAGGTCATGGGTGAAGGCATCGCTACCTTGCCGACCCAAGGCGAGACGACATCGCCTATGGCCGCCCAAAGCTAGCAAGGACCCTTGCAGCCTTGCCAATGACTGAGGAAGCCCCGACGGCCTCGCCTAGGGCCTTCGCGAGGGTTTCGTGGTTGGCGAGGGTTGCCGGTGTCCCTTGCTAGCCTTAAAAAAAAAAAAAAGCCAAAAAAACAAAAGTTCAAAAAATTCAAAAAATAATAATAAAATATTTAAAATATTAAAATAACTTTAAAAAATTGTCCATGTCATATTGGCGAAGCCACGTTGGATAACCAGCGTCTACATCAAATTTTCTGACAAGGCAAATCAAAATTGACATTCAAATAATCGATTTTTCAAATTTGTGATATTTAAGTGAGAGAAAAAAAGTTTTGGCACTCTTGTGAAAATTGTATGGAAGTTCTGGCACTTCTAGAGTTCTTATCCCAAAAAAAATAATACTTATGTTAAAAGCTGAGGAAAATGGAAAATTATAAAAGATACGCAAAATCAATACTCTCTCTCCCTCTCTCTACACCTTAGAGTGCCTCTCCCAAGTATTTCCATTTTTTCAAGACTTTCCGAGTCTTTAAAGTTTTCTCAGATTTGGAATATTACACTAGTAAAGTTCATGTTTAGCAGTTTTTACAAGTTAAATCATACAATTGACATAAAATGGTTGAAAAAATATTCCAGCTTCTTATAATGAATAGTCACTAATTTTTTTCGTCTATTTATATTTTATGTTATCCACTTTAGATATCTCATAGGTATTTCCTAATTTAAATATGAATTTGGTAGTTCTAAGGGTTAGTGGTGTCAATTATCCCTTTTCATAGTTTATTCATTATTTATTGGAATTGAAAGCAAAAAGACCATTCGATAAATTCACCCCCATTGTCCGCTATACATGATAACAAAAAAAGGTCAACAGCTTTAACAAGTGTAAGGAAATGCAAGCTCAGAGAATAAACTGTATCTTTTCGAAGTTCGGAATGTATTACACACTAATCTTAATTCTTAACGTTTGGGGGTAAAATGAAACATTTTTCCAAATATATGAACATATACCTAAAAATAGATGAGTGGCCATCCGTACCAATGACCGTACTAAGGGGTAAAATGTCATGCAGGATAAGGTAATTATGTTTTTGTCTACTTCCCCTTTCAAGTGGCATTAATGCATCATGATATGACGGGAATGTTGGGAAACTTGGTGCTAGAGTGAAAAACTTCTTTTTAAAAGTCCAAGCAAAATTCGTATAATCAAGGACTGATGTATTTGTTGATGTTTTCATAGTGATTTATGTTAACTTAGTTGCTAGACGAATAAAAGTTAAATTGGTGTTTAATTAAGGAGTTATATAAAGATATCAGAATTTCATTGACTTTCTTTTCCCCTTCAGTTTTTTGATGGCATCTTTCGATTTCCTTTTGTGCGATCGGGTGGGACGGCTTTTGAGGGTTGCACCTTGTTGCCGTGCGCAGACGACCTTGTAAACTTTGCCACATTAACTAGGTTGAGGGCGGCGACCCTTGCCATTCTGAGTGGCTAAGGTGGGCGGCCCTCAGCGACCAGCGAGCGTGTGATGATGCACCAGGGTTGGCGGCATCATTGCCTTACCCCAACGAGGGTTCGGCCATTTTAGCCAATGACCGGGCCGTGGCTTAGCCTTTCCTTTTACATATGTCAGTGACATTTCATTAAAGGTTTCTTTTTCCTACTTTTTCAATATTTTGAGTATATAACTACCACATTTTATGCAAGCATTGCGGAACATTTGCCTTAGTTTATTTGGTAGAATGACCTCCGTAAACCAAATATATTGTGCGAGGACTCAATTTCACATGAAAAATCCTTAGTGTTCTCCTTAAGCAATTAGAAAAAGTCGAAGAACAAATGATGTCTTCACCCCAACAAGACTTGCCATCAAAATCTGGGTGGAAGATCCTCTAATCCATATGATACTTCTGTCTCGATAGATTTCAGTTGCCGTTGATCAAAACCTCAATTTTATAAATTCACAATTTGTTGAATTACCGAAAGGGCTCCATTCCATACCGGATAGAGGATCCATGCCCGAAATTTGTGTACTGCAAATTCGTCCGAGATGATGTGGAATGACATTTCGGAGATCTTTAACAAATCAACCCACTAAAAAAAAAAAAAAAATCAAACGGGGAGAAAGCATAGTGCTCTCAATAAATTCTAACAAATCGTATCCATCTTTTAACTCCATAAAAATGCTGCTAACGGTAATGGAATTCCAATTAGAAAAGAAATTAACTCCATTTAATTATCGAGCTAAAAGCAACTATCATAACATTTTTGATAGGGCACAAACGCATGCGAGTAATACACCAATTTATGTGAATGTGGAAGATTGAGGTTGAGGAACGATTTCAATTCAGTATAGATGTAGCACTTTTTGGTCGAGTTGCATTTCTATCTGAATCTTTTCCTCCTCATAAATCCAATTGATTGTACCGCGCGAAACAATGAGCATGGAAGCGATGGAAAAAGCATAATAAAATGTGAGTCTAGTAACTGATCAATACATATATATATATCATAAATACATAGGTACCTCACAATGGGAAAGACTTTTAATTCACACCCAAAGACCTCTCTAGAAAACAATATGAATGACCCAGAGAATCCGAAAAGACATTATAACACAAGACACGTGTATTCGGACAATGCTACAAACAAAAGGACTCACTCCAACATATTAAAAATACTCTCAGGTAACCTCGTATGGTACTAAAATCTTCAAGGGCTGGTGGCTGGAGGAGGAGTAAGGAAAGGAATAGAAGGGATTTTAGGGAGAGAAGTAGGGATGCTCGGCATTGGCGGCAAGGTGGTCGGCATGGTTGGCAAGCTTGGAAGTGGTGGCAGAGTAGTCTTGGGCAGGGCTGGTTGTGTGGTGGGCAGCGTCGGCAGTGTGGGCTGAGGCAGGGTAGTAGGGATGGCAGGCATTGGCGGCACGGGGACCTTAGGCAATGTTGGCATGGCTGGTAGTGGCGGAAGCGACGTCGGGTTTGGTAGAGTTGGTATTGTGGGAAGAGACGGTATGGATGGCATAGTTGTTTGTAGCAGATGACGAGTTCCAAAGCTCATATTGATGGTTGAGAAAATTAGAGCGATGAAGAGTAGAAAGCTTTTTGAGAAAGAAGCCATATTGGTATATGGAGTCAGGATATTGTGCTGTGATAGGCTGAAGGACTTGAAGCCAATGAGCTGAGAGGGATGGATTGCTGATTGTGTTGGAGTAAATGGAGGAAGGAGATGGCAGTTTATATAGCAAGAGATAGTTATATAAAAATTTAGGGTTGTGATTATAAGTTGGTGACTGGCCTGTGGGTATGGTTAGGAATAAACAGAACATTCCGCATTGGTTCTTTGTTAGCTCACCTTCTCAGCTCAATCTTCCACAGGAATAAATAATAAAGAAGGGGTCAAACTTTGTCTTCTGTTCCGTTCGGTTGAATGGTCGCCATCTCATGAAAGTCAAGCTTCTGATCTGTGTCCTTGTGGATGGTAACTAGATAAATTGTTCCATAACTATTGCTAACTAGGGTTATCGATAACTTGCTTCAGGATTTTAATGTACTAATCTAGGGTTTCTATGTGTCGCCTTGACAAATACCTCGTTACTCTGGACATGTCAATGCTTTTAACCGTGATCATCTTTGGTTTACTCCTCAGACTTGAAGAAGTAAAAACTTGTGGGACTTTATTTACTTCCGAGTCTAGCCTTTTTACGAAGAAAAGTTTATGATCATGGAAACATATGGCATTGCGAAGTCATCTTTGTCTCTGGCTCTGTCTCACTCTCTCTCTCAAACTTGGAGGTCCATAAGTGCCTATCACAAATATTTTTTCATTTTTCTAAAAATTTCCTATTTTATAAAGTTTTTCTAAAGCACATTAGATTAGTAAAGTATATGTCTAGTTGTAATAACGAGTAAAATCATGCATTGACATTAAGGTACCCTTTGTATCGCAGAAAATGAATGGTTTAGAAAACCATTTTTTTATTATAAAAATGATCACTTATAACAATTACGAAAATGAATAAATTGAAATTATTTTTATTTTCCATGAAATAACTTAGGCATAAATTGTTGGGATAATAAAAATATATTTCATTGATTAATTATTTCAAACAATATAAGCAAACATTTTGAAGAAAATATTTTCAAATAATATATTTCCGTAAAAAAAAATTAGAGCCTAAATGGTTGAAAATTATGGTGACATCTTAATCCAATAGCTAATATTTTTGTCTTCAATTTACTTTTTGTGGTATCCGTTCTAATATATCTGGTTTTTTCATAACCAAATATATTTAAGTGGCAAGTTCAGGGTTATTGGATATATATATATATATGTAATTTTTGTTGGAATTGATACCAACAAGGACCATTCGATACAAAATTAAAGAAAAAATTACACTTTGCACCCAAAAGGCATGTGCACAACATATGATAGCGGAAGAAGTTCACGGCATTAACAAGTGTAAGAAAATGAAACCTTTTAAAGTTCGGAATTTAACGTTCAATAACCCTAAAGCTGAGGGATCAAATGAAATTGTGTTCCAAATCTGCGAACATATATCTAAAAATGCATTGGCAACAGCCTGCACTAATAATCATACTAAAGAGTAAAAGGTCATGCGGGACAACCCAGATCATGATTTTGTCTCTTCCCCTTTCACGTAGAATTAATTGCCGCCATGACAGCGATAGGTCTTTGGTAAAAGTTGGCTCTAACAGGGGGAAATTTACTATTAGTTTCTTTCTTAGAAAGGGAAGAAATAACAAAATCTCATGGTTTACTATCAATTCATTTCATATTTCTTCCTTTAGATGACAAAATTTCACATTTAGATGATATGTCGGATGTACTAATACCTGATTCATTCACCTAGATATCCTGGCATTTTTCAATGGCAATGGAGTTCCACAACGTAGAAGAAATTAACTCCAATTACTTATGTTGCTAAAAGCAACGATTATAAATTATCTGATCGGGCATGCGCAAGCACGAGTAATACGCCATTTTATTGGAATGCAAAATATACGGATTGCTGTAAGGTGTCAATTCAATAGTTGTAGTGCTTTTCATTTCAGTTGCTTTTCTATCTTAATCTTTTTCTCATCATAAATCCAAATGATTGTATTGCACGAAACATTGAGCGGGAATCGATGGAAATAATACAATAATCTGAGCCAAGTCACCGGTCAATACATATGTATGAATGATATATAAAAAGCGACATGAATGATACATAGAATCCTAGAAGACATCGTAACACACGACTCTGTATTCGAACAATTCTACAAAGAAAAGGAGGCACTCCAACAAATTGAAAAAATTCTCTCAGGTGACCTTGTATGGTACTAAAATCTTCAGGTGCTGGTGGCTGGAGGAGGAGCAAGAAAAGGAATAGAAGGGATTTTAGGGAGAGAAGTAGGGATGCTAGGCATCGGAGGCAAGGTGGCGGGCATGGTTGGCAAGCTCGGAAGTGGTGGCAAAGTAGTCTTGGGCAGTGCTGGTTGTGTGGTGGGCAGCGTTGGCAATGTGGGCTGAGGCAGAGTTGTTGGGATGGCAGGCATTGGTGGCAAGGCGACCTTTGGTAATGTCGGCATGGCTGGCAATGGAGGCAGTGATGTTGGTAAAGTTGGTATGGTAGGAAGAGAGGGAATAGATGGCATAGTTGTTTGCAGCAGATGACGAGCTCCAAAACTCATGTGGATGGTTGAGAAAATTAAGGTAATGAAGAGAACTAAGCTCTTAAAGGAAGAAGCCATATTGGTATATGGAGTCAGGATATTGTGCTGTGATAGACTCAAGGACTCGAAATCAATGAGCGGAGAGGGATGGATTGCTGATTGTGTTGGAGTAAATGGAGGAAGGATATGGGAATTTATATAGCAAGAGATAGTTATATAAAAATTTAGGGTTGTGATTATAAGTTGGTGACTGGCCTGTGGGTATGGTTAGGAATAAACAGAACATTCCGCATTGGTTCTTTGTTAGCTCACCTTCTCAGCTCAATCTTCCACAGGAATAAATAATAAAGAAGGGTCAAACTTTGTCTTCTGTTACGTTCGGTCGAATGGTCATCATTTCATAAAAGTCAAGCTTCTGACCTGTGTCCTTGTGGATGGTAACTAGATAACTTGTTCCATAACTATTGCTAACTGGGGTTATCGATAACTTGCTTCAGGATTTTAACGTACTAAGCTAGGGTTTCTATGTGTTGCCTTGACAAATACCTCGTTACTCCAGACATGTCAATGCTTTTAACTGTGACCATCTTTGGTTTACTCCTCGGACTTGAAGAAGTAAAAACTTGTGGGACTTTATTTACTTCCGAGTCTAGCTTTTGTACGAAGATAAGTTTATGATCATGGAAACATATGGCATTGCGAAGTCATCTATATGTTTAGTTGTAATAACAAGTAAAATCATGCACTGACATTAAGGTTCCATTTGTTTCGCAAAAATGAATGATTTGGAAAACCAATTTTTTATTTTAAAAATGATCACTTATAACAATTATGAAAATGAATAAATAGAAATTATTTTAATTGTCCATGAAAATACTTAGGCATAAATTGTTGTCGATAATAAAAAAATATATTTCATTGATTAATTATTTCAAACATTATAAGCAATCATTTTAAGAAAATATTTTTCAAATAATTTATTTCCGTAAAAAAAAATTTAGCCTAAATGGTTGAAAAATATGGTGACATCTTAATCAAATAGATAATATTTTTGTCTTCAATTTACTTTTTGTGGTTTTTTCTTGACCAACAAGGACCATTCGATACAAAATTAAAGGAAAAAATTACACTTTGCACCCAAAAGGCATGTGCACAACATATGATAGCGGGAGAAGTTCACGGTATTAACAAGTGTAAGAAAATGAAACCTTTTAAAGTTCGGAATTTAACGTTCAATAACCCTAAAGCTGAGGGGTCAAATGAAATTGTGTTCCAAATCTGTGAACATATATCTAAAAATACATGAACAACAGCCTGCACTAATAACCATACTAAAGAGTAAAAGGTCATGCAGGACAAGCCAGATCATGATTTTGTCTTCTTCCCCTTTCACGTAGAATTAATTGCCGCCATGGCAACGATAGGTATTTGGTAAAAGTTGGCACTAACGGGGGGAAATTTACTATTAGTTTCTTCCTTAGAAAGGGAAGAAATAACAAAATCTCATGGTTTACAATTAATTCATTTTACATTTCTTCTTTTAGATGACAAATTTTCACATTTAGATGATATGTCGGATGTACTAATACCCTATTACATTCATCTAGAAATCCCAGCATTTTTCAATGGCAATGGATTTCCACAACGTAGAAGAAATTAACTCCAATTACTTATGTTGCTAAAAGCAATGATTATAAATTATCCGATAGGGCATGCGCACACACGAGTAATACGTCATTTTATTGATATGCAAATTATACATATTGTTGTAAGATGTCAATTGAATATAGTTGTAGCGCTTATCATTTCAGTTGCTTTTCGATTTGAATCTTTTTCTCATCATAAATCCAGTTGATTGTATTGCACGAAACATTGAGCTAGAATCGATGAAAGAATACAATAATCTGAGCCAAGTCACCGGTCAATACATATGTATGAATGATATATAAAAAGCAACATAAATGATACATAGAATCCCAGAAGACATCGTAACACACGACTATGTATTCGAACAATTCTACAAAGAAAAGGAGGCACTCCAACAAATTGTAAATACTCTCAGGTGACCTCGTATGGTACTAAAATCTTCAGGTGCTGGTGGCTGGAGGAGGAGCAGCAAGAAAAGGAATAGAAGGGATTTTAGGGAGAGAAGTAGGGATGCTAGGCATCGGAGGCAAGGTGGCGGGCATGGTTGGCAAGCCCGGAAGTGGTGGCAAAGTAGTCTTGGGCAGTGCTGGTTGTGTGGTGGGCAGCGTTGGCAATGTGGGCTGTGGCAGAGTTGTTGGGATGGCAGTCATTGGTGGCAGGGCGACCTTTGGTAATGTCGGCATGGCTGGCAACGGAGGCAGTGATGTTGGTAAAGTTGGCATGGTGGGAAGAAACGGAATGGATGGCATAGTTGTTTGAAGCAGATGACGAGCTCCCAAACTCATGTTGATGGTTGAGAAAATTAGGGCGATGAAGAGAATGAAGCTCTTTGAGGAAGAAGCCATATTGGTAGATGGAGAATGAGTTCTGTGTTGTGTATAGGCTCAAGTGAAGAAAGATTTCTGCTTGCGATGCCAGTATGGGGAGAACGATTGGAGTTAATATAGCAAGAGATGGTGTTGAAATTGGGGTTGAGATAATGAGTTGGTGACTAGTCTTTTGGTGCGGGTAGGAAAGAAATGGAAGATAGAGAAGTTCATTGGTTCTTAGTTAGCTCACCTCCTCGTTTCCATCTCCCACCGGCAAAAGAGAAAGGTCAAATAGTTGCTCTCTTCTGCCAGATGGCAATGTGTTCATGAAGTCAAAGCTTCAATCGGATCTTTCGTCTCTAAGGAATGTAACTAATAACATGCTTCATAATTGACAAAATTATTTAAAAAATCCTAAATCTTATTGCACTTTTTCTAATTTAATCATAAATCTTTCAAATTTATCAATTAAGTTCTAAATCTTTTCAAATATATTCAGATAATTTTGATTAGAAATTGCTGATGTGACCTCCTCCCATTTTATATGGCATGAGAATACTCAAATCACAGGCTTCTTCATGGAGGTGGATTCTTCATCAACATATCTACATCCCACGACAATAATTTTTTATTTTATTTCCAGGATTCACTCACGTTGGCCACATACAGAACACGCTCAAAAGTTGGAACACGAGGAAGAAAACTCACGTACGTGCACAAAGGGAAAGAACATCCGTGAAGGCTATTTTTGGTCCGGAGTAGCTGTGCTCCGCCAATCCACCGCGAGTCGTTCCAGCATCCACCACCACCTAGTGGGCTCCTGCCGCATCCCCCAATGCTCTTCGGTCGCTTTCCGACGACCACCAGCTAGCGCTTTGGAGCCGCTGCAGCACTTTTGGCGAGGCCAGCAGCAACTGCGAACTCCGGCGAGCCGTCGGCTACACCTTCACCGATTCCTGCAGCAAAACCAGTAGTCTGACAAGCTCCAATACTTGCTGTGCTTCGCTCAATCCAGTCCAAGTTCTCTGGCGTCTCATTGCTGCCCACCAAAGCCGCCTAAAAGTTCTTTCGTAGTCCAAGTTCCCGGCTGAGTCCCTCGAGTTTCAGTCGTGCCGGTTCACATCGTGTTGCTCGCTCTCTCACCGGTGACTGTGAGCCTCTGCGCCGCCGGTCCACAAGCCGGAGTCTATATGATCGTCCCTCATCGTCGGCCTTGTTGGAATCGCAGCCCGATTTAGGTAATTCTGTAAGCCATACTCAATTCAAATATTTAATTTCCTACATTGGGTTTATTGAGCTTCTACCATGATTTTTTTATATATTATATTTTTAGGCATATCCCAATTAGGAAAATTCTCATATTTAAAATCTCAATAATCAAGAATTCAAGCTGTGAGATGTCATATCGGATTTTTGGTTATTTTGATTTCTTGTGTTGGGTCGTGGTAAATATATTGATTATGTGAGTTTATTATATTGCATGAGTTTATTTTAAGATATTTTCCTATTTTGGAAAAAATAAAATAAAAATAAAAATTACATTGCATATAGGATAGGTTAGTTTCTTAGTTTTAGAATTGCATGTTTAAGAGTAATGTAGTAATTTAGGAAATTAGGAAATTTCCTAATTTAGAATAGGATTTAATCAACATTATTTCCTAATTTAGATTAGGTAATTTCCTCCTTTAGCTTTAAAAAAATCACAGAAAATAACATGCATATATCATATAGAATTAGTTGTATCTATTCCATGTCATTACATTGCCATATCATTAACTGTCACATCATCGTTGCCACATCATCATTGTTACCATGTCATAATTTCTGCATCTTTAGTGATTACATGTTTAGGGTAATGTCAGAATAGCTCATATTAATTTAACTTGTCATTAAAATTAGGTCATATAAATTGCATGTCACATGTCATTAATCATTCATGCACGATAAACTTAGATTTTAATTGCACATAATTTAGTTTTTATTAACAGGAACAAGCCCAAACAAGTTAGTTAGAATTGCTCAATCATTTAGAAATCATGTTTAGGCTAGGCATGCATTTTTAATTAACATCTTGCAAATACTGGGAAATTAATTAGTAGGGTTGTGCTTTGTTTTGCATTGAGGTTAACCCAATTTATAGCAATATATTTATTTAATACTTTTGTTTATTGAGCATTAAATTATCTAATTGTGTACCTATATGAACACCTCTCACATATTATTAGTTTAGGTTTTAAGGTCGATCAAGATTGCTTGCAAAAATATTTTTGAAAATAAAGAGAAAATATACGAAAATGTATTAGATTAATCTAGTGTAATCAAGTCCCTATATCCATGAATACGGAGTAGGACACTATAAGTGCCAAAAGTTGTGTATAATGCTAACTTTAGTGCCAAAAGTTTTCTCTAGCTCACTTAAGTTTCAAATTAGAGAAAAAAACGATTACTTAAGTGTCTCTAGCAAGAAATTCAGACAAGAGAAATTGCATGATTTTATAATTAAAAATTTTATTTAATGTGGCATTTTTTTTGCGCCACAGTGGTCACTTTTTCATTTAGATTGTCATTAAAATGATCATTTTTTAATGATGGCTTTGAAGTAATCATTTTTTAACAACGATTGGCAAATGATCACTTTTTAACCTTCTATATGTCATCATTTAAGGGTTATATACCGACTAGGCATTACCGGCAAGCCACATAGGATTGAGACATTATTAAAATATGGCCACGTCCTATTTCTGATGACATAGATTGGAATTCACACTAAAGTGATTGTTTAAAAAAAAACGGCACTTAAGGGACCTGAAAAAAAAAAAAACTAACTAACTAACTAACTAACTAACTTTTGGTATTAAAGTGAGCACCATATACAACTTTTAGCACATCTAATATCTTTCTCCCTCCATGAATTTCTAGTTCACAAAAATAAAGTGTTCTCCCATATTGCACGTGAGTTTCTAATTAACCTATAATAGATTAATGACAAGTTCTATTTGAATTGATTTGCATGTTTAATTGAATAAATTAAAAACCCATGTTGTGGTTGATATGGAAGTAGGAGAGTTTGCATTACATTATTGGCTTGGTAATCCATTAATTTTCCATGTGGTTCACCTCTGACAAGGATGCAATCGCGAGTAGGTCAACTGCCATGATTTTTTTGGTATTTGTAATTTATTTTGAGACAAATTCAATCATACTTTGACCAAATATAACTTTTCCATCATATGCTCGATTCACTCGTTTTTTACCTCAACGTAATGCTCACAACCTAAACTCTTCATAAATGCAATTCAATCTTAAAAAAAAAAGTGTCGAAATCGTGAATATCGAGGAATCAGGCAAATCAAACTAGCTTGGTAAAAAAGTTACTAGGCAAGTTCCATGTAGTGAAGAAGAGACGTCCTCAATTGAATGGAATATCTAAAATTATACTCTTTTTAAAATCCGATGAACACATCTAAAATGCTCTCTCAAATACACGCACGAAATCTGCCCCGCCTCTCTCCGCCTTGGATCCGAGAAGCCTGGACATGAACGAACATTACAATGAGTGGAGCCTAATAACAGAAGCAGAAATGACAACTGACGGCGGATGCATTGGAAATATTTCAAGACGTTTAGGATTGGATTCGAATTTTTGGGAATAAGGTTAGTGATATGGGGCTGTATCGATTATGGATTTCTCGTATATATTGATTATGGATTTCTCGAGTGTCGAAGTCTTAGAGAAAATCAAGAAAGGGCAAAACAGGACCATGATTTTCGATTGTTGTTATCAAGGAAATTTTGTTGTCTTGAAAAGATTCCCTGTGGTCACTTCGTTGTCAATAAAAACATTCTCAATTTCTTATCTAGACATCCACATCCAAATGTGGTAATAATCGCAAAGTACCCTACTATAAGAAATTTGGGTCTATTATTGTAGAGCTATGTGCTTGTAGTTTGCAAGATCTAATTAAAACACTATTGCCTTCCTCTGATTTCATTATCTTCTATAACGATGCACCATCAATGATTGGTAATTTATTTTTACACAAATTTGGTCGTACTTCGACCTGAGATAACTTTTCCATCTTATCCTCAGTTCACTTATTTTTTACCTCAACGGAAAGTTTGCGACTGTCACGAAACTATCAGGGAAGGGAATAGGTTTAGGAGAATTGCCTAAAAGACAAGCCTACTACTCATAATCAGGCAGGGACTCCCCCAAGCCCATACCTTGCACGATTTTATGGTGTTTATAAGAATTTTGTAATAAGAAGTCACCACTAACCTATTGGGATCGATTAGAAACCAAGTAAAATATGAGAGTATACCTTATTTCCTACGCAAATATAAAATCTAGAGTCAATGAGTTGATTACCTAATTATCCAATTAGTGTCCTTTCAATACCTAATCATGTTTATTTAAAAAAAAAGATTTTTGTTAGGCAATTTGGATTAATTTTAAATTAATCCGCTAACATGTGAGGTGATCATAAGGGTGCATAATTATTAAAATAACAATCAACAGCCAAGGAAAGCGTTAAATAAAATACATGGGAGAGTAAAGATTTAACATTATCAAATAGGAAGCATGTCACCTCTTCTTCTCTAGTTGTCTTCTTCATGCGTCCCCGCACGCTCGAAGACTCCTGAACTAGGCTCCCTTCCCGAACCACAACTGGACCAACCTCAACTTCCGGTGAGCTCTCACCAACACTTAGACCATCGTTGGGCTACCAACCTCTGTCGTTCATCTGCCCTGGCCACCGTCGATCGTCACTGGCTATAAGCTTTGGTGACTGTTAACTCACTTACTAGAACCAAGAAAACTCTCTCCAACTTGACGATACACAATTGTTTCACGAAAATCATATAGAACACCATGAAAATAATCAAAGCAAACATGATTCAATGAGCATAGAAAGGAAGGTACGTCAATCATTGAGTTCAAACAAGAACTGACTCTCGGTTTTCTTTGAGGCATTTTGTCAAACACATGGTACACAGTAGTTGAAAGGGGAACCTAGCCTATTTTTAAGGCTTGGGTTTGAGCTAGTGTCGATGCACAATATATATAAGCAACACAAAGACCAATTGCTAACACTTAACCTAAGTTTAACTAAGATACAGCAAGGCTCGGCTAAAACAAATTAAGAAAATTGGGATGTCATTCAGACATTTGCTCAAACAGTTGGTGTGCATTACTGAAATGAAGGATTTCTAGCGCGATTAAGACTCAACTTAAGCCTAGGTTTACAACATAGCATACCAAAACGCAATAACATTAGAGACAGACCAACGAGACTAAAGCTCGCATGAACTGGACCGCTGCGAGCTTCGGCCCTACACCCCCATGAAAACAGAACGCACATGCTCAGGAGACCTACCTCGTTCAACGGGAAGGGCTGCGATGGACAGCAACTCACGAATGGACGACCAACGAAGTAAAACACTCCTTCCACCTCACTCTCTTGGATATCTCACTTGAATATGTCCGAAAAACCTTTCTCAAGGCCTCCACAATAGAAAAACCAAAACTCCCAAAGACATTATGTTCTCTTCCTTTTAGCTCGGCCAGCAACAGGCACACAAAGCTTTTGTCGACGAAAGCTTTGCTATCCATCGAGGGATGCTCGGGGATGGTGGCCTGCCCCTGGAGTTGATGCTATCCATCATAGGAGATTGAGGAAGAAAAGGGAGAGCGCGAGAGGAGAGTTTGGAATTGATATTCCCTTATCACTAACCTTATTCCCAAAAGTTTGAATCAAACCCCTAACATTTTGAAATATCACGATTGCGTAATCTATCGTTTGTCATTATTTTTGCTCCTGTGAGACTCTACTTTCTTGGAATGTTTAGCCATGTCCAAGCTTGTCGAATCCAAGATTGGGAGAAACGAAGTAAATTTTGTGTGTGCGTGTGAGAGAGAAATAATTTTACATTTGTTCACATAATTTCAAAAGGAATAAGATTGTAAATGTGCCATTATTTGATTGAGGACATCTCCTCATCCATGTACTTGCCTTATAACTTTTTTCACTAGTTCGATTGGCCCAATTCCTTCAAATTAGCAATTCTGACACTTTTTAAAAGATCGAATTGCATTTCAAAAAACTTTAGGTTGCAAGCTTTCATCAAGGAGGGGTCACCCCGCAAAGCTTTCGTCGACAGGTAGGCAATACTATCCAATCCGAGGTGCAAGCCACCACCGAGGAGGGGTCACTCTACAAAGCTTTTGCCAACAAGTAGGCGGCACTATCCAATCCGAGGTGTAAGCTTGAGGCCACCATCAAGGAGGGTCACTCCGCAAAGCCTTCGCCGATAGGTAGATATTATCCAATTTTTAAAAAAAAATTGTTATATTGAGAATCACGATAATCAAGAATATTTAGCCGCAAGACGTTGGAATAAATTTTTGATTATATTGATCTTTTGTCTAGGTCAATATTCTTGATTATTGTAACCTTACATGCATGTGTCACAGTCCGTGAATTCTCCCGTACTCGTGACACTTGTGAGTGACGCTTGGGGTTATTGGGTGAAGAGTGAGGAGGCAGAAGGGTAGAACACAACTGGTCCGTGAGAGTGGCATCAGGACGGCTGATGCTATGAGTTCTAGGATGGAAGGATTACATCACTTAGGAGATTTGAAGACGGGGTAGGCCTCCCGTGCACAAACTGGTCGGGAGCTGATGCCGCTCTCCTAACGAGGCCATGGCAGGCCAAAATTAGTTGTTGTGCCTAAAGAGATTTGCTGTCTCACTCGATGGACTAGACGCCCAAGCGACGCTGGGCATGGTACCATCTCGTACGAAGAAGCATTCATCGTATCGTTCGCTGGAATAGCTACACGAATCAAGGCTGGCCTGGCAAATTCTGCTCGCCAGGTGCCCGTGGGTCATTCCAAGGCCAAGGAAACTCTCGGCCCGTGACAAGTGGTATCAAAGCAAGAATCCCTTTAGTAAGCGAGTGAGAGAGTCGGAGAATCAGGCTTTTCGCTCTAGTGTGGGTCGAATAGATAAGTCCTAGTGGGACCGATCCTAGTGGACGGAGAGGAATCTGCCGGGGCCAAAAGATGCCCAAACGTAGCGGGGCTCTCTGCTCCTAGGATGACAATGGATACTGGGACGAGTTTGTTTACCGCTGAGCCGATAGGGAGTTCGAGATGAACCGAACCCTTGCTGAATGGGGATAACATTCCTGGATCGATCGGTGAATTCGAAGAAGAGGTCTACTGCCACGTTTTCAACAAGGAAGGAACCTCCATTGATTTGCTGGGGTCAAAGAAGCTGGATAGGCTGAAATGGTGCTGCCAAAAGATGCAGTTGGCAAAAAATGCCACACTTGCCAGAAAGCACAGGTGACTGAGAATAGCTGAGCAGCGGAGATCAGAAGAGGCTACCGATGAAGCAAAACCTGTTTTGTTAGGGGAGCGTGACTATTCGATGTGAAATCCCAAAAGTGGCACATCAATGGTTAATGGATGCAAGAAAGCGACAAAACATATCGCAACGAGGACGTTGCGAATTTGAGTGGGGGAGAATGTCACGATCCGTGAATTCTCCCGTACTCGTGACACTTGTGAGTGGCGCTTGGGGTTATTGGGTGAAGAGTGAGAAGGCAGAAGGGTAGAACACAACTGGTCTGTGGGAGTGGTATCAAGACGGTTGGTGCTAGGAGTTCTAGGATAGAAGGATTACATCACTTAGGAGCTCTAAAGATGGGGTAGGCCTCCCGTGCACAAACTGGTCGGGAGCTGATGCCGCTCTCCTAACGAGACTATGGTAGATCGAAATTAGTTGTTGTGCCTAAAGAGATTTGCTGTCTCACTCGATGGACTAGACGCCCGAGCGACGCTGGGCGTGGTAGCATCTTGTACGGAGAAGCATTCACCATATCGTTCGTTGGAATAGCTACATGAATCAAGGCTGGCCTGGCGAATTCCGCTCGCCAGGTGCCCGCGGGTCGTTCCAATGTCAAGGAAACTCTCGGCCTGTGACACATGCACGCACGCAAAGGCTAGTGGATCTCACTCCAAAAGCTAAAACTTCTTTTTTTTCATTACTTTTTCTCTGCCTCATATATAATTTTCATGTGAGCCTGTCCAAAACCCTGAAACTTAAATCTTATTACTTGTATTCATGTACGTCAACAATGTTCTCTCGTTATGCAGAGTTTCCTCTACCTCAATGGTAGTTCAGTTTTGAAAACCCTAACATTCCTGTTGACATCCCATCTTCTTCATGTCCATGGTATTTTTGCTTCCCCTGTTTTCCCAACCTATCCCTCTCTCGATGGGTTTATTACTGGTGCTCAATTCCCTTGGCTTCCCTTGAATTTGTAAGGAGCTCCGTCACTATTTCCACTTCCTTGGTTTCATCCTTTTCCCAATCGGTATCCTGACCCTATTTCGCACATCCTTGCTTCCAATTCCGACTGATTTGGTGGTTTCGTACTTCTTTATTTACAAATTTCGGCTTCTGCATGGCTTCATTTGCCCAGTTCCGAGCTTCATCTTGCTAATTGCCTCTTTATGTTTCAGACGCTCTTGGTTTCACAGTCTGGCACTAGCTTCACATATACTACCATGCTTTTAATTTGCTTTGTTGTTTAACCACATGGACCCAGACGACCAAGAGGACTCTTCACAACTCGCTGCCCTTTGTAACAAGTTGGGTCGTCTTTGCTCTAAGCAACAAATTGAGGTTTGAGATGATGAGCTGCCGCTTGAAAAACTGGAGGAATGCAGATTAACGCTAGTTGGTACAATTCTATCTAATCCCTCTATTAATTTTCAAGCATTTCAAAGTACCTTGAAGCGAGCCTGGAGAACTGACCAAGTTGAGATATCCCAAAGAGAGGCGGGCTTGTATGTTGTGAAATTTCAGTCTGATGGCGAAAAGCAGCGAGTCCTGGATGGTGGGCCTTGGCTTTTTTCTGGTCATTTGGTCATCTTCAAGCCATGGATACCTAATACACCACTACACTGTTACGACTTTTCCAGTTGTGCTTTCTGGGTGCAAGTCTTCGGCCTTCTGTTGGAATGGTGTACTGAGCACATGATCAGCAAAAGCAGATAAACATTTTGGCTGAGTACTAGAAGTGAAAGTAGAAACAAAATAGGGCTCAACTCTTAGAGTTGGGAGAGCGAGGGTAGAAATTAATTTACAAGAACCCTTGAAAATAGGCCAACTAATCCGTATTGATAGGAAAACACTATGGCTAGACTTTCGTTATGAACGGCTATCCCACTTCTGCTATTCTTGTGGTAAGCTAGGACATTATGCCATGTATTGTAAGGACTTTCCTTTTGAAGAGGCAAAACTAGAAGGCAAAGACAAGATGGCTTATGGCCAATGGCTACGTGCAGAGGTCAAGGAACATAGCCCTTATTGGCAGACATTTTATGAACCAAAGGAAAAAACAGAGCAAATCGACGAGGTTGTACCTGAAACTCCTCCCTCTTTGACCCATCCCATTCCTTTACTACCTTCTAGTGCCATTGTCGCAGTAGCACCCCTGAAGCAACCAGCAACACCAATTAGTACTATCTCTGCAGCTCCAAATTTGCAATGTCATCAAGATGGAATACTGAAGGGGACCCCAATCACCACTATGCGGATACCTGCAACAGCAACAATGAAAGGGATTCAGACCCAATCAATGGACTTACCGCAGCCCAAGAAGCTAAAAAGTACAAGACTCACTTCTAAAGTAGGTGCTGCCAAAAAACTTAAACGGTATAATCCCTATGAGATGAGAAATCCAGCACAAGAAAACCTAGATGAAGCACATCTTCTGGACACACCTATCTTCGCAGCAGAGGAGGCAGGACAGTGGGCTATGGTGGTCGGCCCTCAATAGCCACCCACTCACCAATGAAGATACTAAGCTGGAACTGTCAAGGTTCGGGCAATCCCCTAACAGTTCAAGCTCTTAAGACCCTAGTGGCCAAGGAAAAGCCCAACCTTGTTTTTTTTATGGAAACTAAGAATCAAGAGATAGTGCTTCAACGACTCCAGCGTCGTTTACATTTTCCAAGTTATCATGTGAGTAAACCTGTTGGCTTGGCTGGAAGAATGGCGGTTCTTTGAAATGACAATATCTCCTTAACAGTAGCTCGGTCTACTTCAAAAAAATTTGATATGATATGCATGGATGAGATGGACAGTAGAACTATGCGTATCACTTGCATTCATGCACCTGCAGTTTATCAACAACGCCAACTCTTATGGGACGAGCTAAGACAAATCAACTACTCCAATAATTTACTGTGGGTTTGTGCTGGCGATTTTAATGAAATCATCTATCAATGGGAAAAGTTGGGAAAGAGATTAGCAGACCCTCATCGGCTACTTTCTTTTCCAACCATCTTGAATGACTGCTCCCTCATGGAAATAGATAGTAAGGGTTGTGCTTTCACATGGATGAACAATCGTGATGGGGATGACTTAGTGAAGGAACGACTGGATCAAGTGTTGTGTACTTTGGAATGGCGCCTCATGTTTCCTGAAGCTGAAGTTTTTGCATTACTTGCTTTAGGCTCTGACCATAGTCCTTTATTATTAAACACTACAGCAGCATTTGGTAAACGACACAGACCTTTTATTTTTGAAGCCTTTTGGACCCATGACCACGAGTGTCGTGAGATCATTGCCAAGTCCTGGATTTCAGAACAGGTACAAGATTCTAATCTTTCGCATAAATTACAGGCTGTTTCTATTGCTTTAGCTAAGTGGAGTCACTTAAAGTTTTCGAATGGCCAATTTAAAGTAACAGCTTTACAACAACAACTTCATAATCACATCAACCAACCACATAGCAACTATGATAAAATGACAGCAACTAAACTGAAAGAGGAAATCTAGAAGTTATGGCAACAAGAAGAACAATATTGGGTGATGCGTTCTAGGATTAATTGGTTGAGATGGGGGGATAAGAATACAAAATTTTTCCATGCGACTACCATTCAAAGGTGGCAAAGGAATAGAATCAGTATGCTGCAGGATGACAATCAAAGGTGGGTGCGCGACCCTCAGTCTTTAAAGGAGATGACATTCGCCTTCTTTTCAAGATTATATACGACAGTGGGTAATAGAGACTATGGACCTATACTAGATCAATTGCCATGTGTTGTCACAACAGAGATGAATGACATATTAATAGCTACAGTCACTCGTGAAGAGGTGCACCAAGCAACCTTCCAGTTAAGGACTACAAAAGCTCCAGGCCCAAATGGTTTGAATGGACTCTTTTTTCAGAATCATTGGGATATCATACAGGATGATCTCCTTTTATCGGTGTAAAATTTCTTTATATCAGGGGTGATGCCCTGTGGCATCCTGAAATTCTTTGCCAGTCATTAGGGGTGCTCCAATTAATGTCTTGTATTGAGATCTATGGCCGAGTTTAAGTGGATAAATCTTGAAAGAGGATAACTTATCTTTGGCCATTTGTATCGTGAATTAGAATCTTTGGATTTGTGATTTTAAGTGTTTAGTTATTTAATTTTACCCTATAGTACTTTAGTCCAATAAGGATTTAATTAGTATTTAAAAAGAAGGTTAAAGTTTGATTTTAATTAGGTTGGGCCTTAGGCCCAATAGCTTGGACTCTTGGTGGGCCAAATGGCCGGCCCATTGAAGCCCAAGGAAGAGCTACCGTCGACCAAGGAGGGGAGGAGTGGCCGGCCCACTTCTTCCAAGCCCAAGCCCATCTTGCATGCTTTGCCAAGTGGCAAAAAGAAGGTTCCATGCATTGGCTATTGGGGAGGCACATCATGATTGCAAATGATGGCTTTGTGGGGAAACAAAAAGAGAGAGAGTGGCCGGTTGAGGGGCTGTCGCCCAAGCCGAGAGAGAGAGAGAGGGTAGCGAGAGAAAGAGAGAAGCTGAGAGAGAGGAGGAAGGAGCCGCTCGCCCGCCCGTCGTCCGTTCACCGTCCGTGTGTCGTGTTTGCTTGATTTTGGAGGCAAGTTGGGATCTATATTCTACTCTTGCATGTGTGTCTTGCATGTGTGTTTGAAATGGTGCTGAATTTCGGGTGTTTAGGGTATGAAAAATCGAAGCTAGAGTGTATTGTTTTTGAAATAGCTTGCTGTGTTCGTGTATGCTGCCTGACCCAGAATGTTGTAGAGGCTTGCATGTGGGTTTTGAGTCGGATTTTGACTTCGACTTCTTCATGAAAGTTGTAGAAAACATTTCATAGTATGACATACTAAAATTTGGAACAAAATGGCTGAGTTTTTATGGGTGAAACCCTTCCTCTACGAAAATGTTAGATCTGAAGCTGTTTTGTTGACCTCTTGGTGATTTTGTATGTTGCATGTGACTTTTTATTTGGAATTTCACTTCGACCTCTTCATGAAAGTTGTAGAGAACATCTTGAAGAATAACATACTGAAATTTGAGATAAAACTAACAAGTATTTCTTGGTGAAACGATTTTCCTTTGGAGAGACTAGATCTGGAATTTGTCGTGATGACCTTCAGTGGTTTCGTGGTCTGTAAAGTAACTTCCTTGTTGAAATATCACTTTTATCTCTTAACGAAAGTTGTATTATACTTCTTGAGGTAAAACATATCAAAAATTCAGAGGAAAATATGGAAGATAAGTAGGTAAAATCGTGATTTTTCGGAGACGGCTAAACCTGGAATGTTCGGTGTTAGAAACAGGGGCTTCAACCGTCCATAATTGATTTTCTAGGACGAATCTGACTTCGATGTCTTCATGAAAAATCTACCTTAGGGTCTTGAATACAACATATTCGAATTTCATGAATTTTGAAGGTTATTAGGGTATTTAATCGGAAATTTTTCTAAAGCCCTATAATCTGACGCGTTTGGACTTAATCAGTTTCAATGTATGGATCATATCATTTTATATGAAGTTCTTTTGGCAAAGTGTTCTTCACGAAGTATCTTTCTTTATGTCTTCCCTGTAACACATTCAAATTTCATAATTTTTGAAGTTCATTTGCCTATTTAATCAAAAAAAATTCTAAAACTGTGCAAGCTGTATTGATAGAATAGGAATGCTGCGATGCGTGATCTATATCAAATGGTGTGAGGATCTTTTGGTGCAGTGTTCTTGATGAAATATCTGCCATTATGTCTTGACTATCACGTGTTCAAATTTCATAATTTTTAGAGAGCATTTGGGTATTTAATGGAATTATTTTCTAAAACTGTGCAAGCTGGATTGTGTGAATTTCGAATGCTGAAGTTTATGATTGTTTCTATTTTGAATGAGCCCTATTAATTATATTGATTGAAGTGACTGAATCTTGCTGAGCATGTGATGAAAATTGGCATTGTATATAGAATCAAATGCTGAATTTGACTTTGTTGTCATGCATCATATGCCATGTTGATTGTGAGCCATGTATTGGCAAATATGAATTGTGATGAATGAGGAAACTATTGGAGGCGAGTTGATAATGCCCTGGGAGTGTTAGGATGCCCGGAATGGTTGGGTGCCGGATGCCTGGTTGTATTGAGAAACATGCCCGGATGTCCTCGGGAGTTTCAAGATGCCCGGAATGATTGGGTGCCGGAAGCCTCGGAGGTTTGTGCCTGAGGAATGCCTCGTGATGCTAGTTGGGATACGAGATGCCTGGAATGTGGGGGTGCCGGATGCCCGGTGGTGAGTGCCGGAGGTTTTTCTCGCGACACCTGGATTGGGGTGCGAGTGATAAAATGTGGGATGAAATTACTGATCCCGAGAATGAAAGATGTGGTGATCAAATTGAAAGATAAAAGTGGAAATTAAATCATGCACATATGGTATGATGAGTGCATGATTGTGTGTGCACCTATGGCATGATGGTACATCTATGATATGATGATGATGAGTGCATGATTGTGTGTGCACCTATGGCATGATGGTACATCTATGATATGATGATGATGAGTGCATGGTTGTGTGTGCACCTATGGCATGATGGTACATGTATGATGTGATGGTGATGAGTACATAAGGATGTATGTACATATGATATGATGATATATGCATGGCTTCAAGGTAAGATATGCTTGTATACATGAATGACATGTACTATGCTATGATGTGGTGATTGTATTGTGTGATGCATTGAGTGGTTTATTGGATCTTTTATCTGCTGAATGGCTGTACTCACCTCTCTGGGGACCAACATTTCAGATTAGAGAGATGCCGCTCCCTACTGTCACGCGGGGTAGTTTCTATGGCCTCCCATCTGACGTGGAGGTAGAGTGTTCGGAGATAGATTCCACCGTCATTCCTGGTCTGACGTTTGTGTGAGTTCGCGTGCTGGTCATGTACGATGTGGGCCTGGCTGGGGGCCCGATCGTTCAGGAGTTTTTGTCGGTACACGTCCGACGAGATGGAGTGATTCGGGGGATGTTGCCGCCACCACCGCCCGACGCGCCAGGATGGATGTGATGGCCGTGTGAGGAGTAGAGAGCTGACGTTTTTTTATAGTAGCCGACACTTGTAGATGGGGGATGATACACGTTCGATATAGGGGTCGAGATACCTTTTTGGTTATGGCCAAGCGTAGATAAGATTTCTTTTGGATGTACCGACCTAAGAAACCCATCTTGAATATATGTAAATAAAAAGTGGTTCGGCCTCATCTTTTTCCTTTGATGTGTAGTTGGTGTGTATTGTATCATGATAGTTGGAGGGAGAATTGGTAAGACATGATTATGTTTCCGCAAGTAAGTTGCGCTGGGACCGTTTTAAAAAAAAAAAAGCCTATGAACTACAGTGCTTCTTCTAAGAGATGTACCTAGTGTTCATTAGGTATAGTGAAAGGTAAGCGAACTGTTGCGACCCTAGGTGTTTCAGGGTGCCACATGCCCCCCACTCTTAATAGGACCATTATTTCTCTGATCCCCAAAATACAACACCCGAAACTACTAGATCAGTACCGCCCAATCAGCTTATGTAATTATGCATATAAAATCATTTCTAAGGTGATTGCCAATCGTTTGAAACATTTGCTACCTGATCTGATTTCTAAGGAACATAGTGCTTTTGTGAGTGGTCGCCAAATTCAAGATAATATTTTAATAGTCCAAGAGGTTCTTCATCAGCTTAAGATTAGGAAATGGAAGCGAAATTTCCAAGCAGTTTTAAAGATAGACATGCAAAAGGCGTACAACAGGGTGGAATGGGATTTCTTTCAAGATTATCTACTGAAGTTAGGATTCCATTCTACTTGGATACAATGGGTGATGCAATGCATAACGACAACATCTTTTAGTGTTAAATTCAATGGCGAACAGTTACATTATTTCCATCCAACACGGGGCCTTCGGCAGGGCGATCCTCTCTCCTCGTATATTTTCATCTTGCTGGCGAATGTCTTATCAGATATTATTAACCAAGCTGTTAACATGGGACACATCAAGGGTATCAAGCTGAACAGGTGGTATCCTATCCTCTCCCATATGTTTTTTGCTAACGATGCAATTTTCTTCGTAGATGGTACCATTCAAGAATTGTCGCGACCTAAATTTTGGGTGCACCACCTAAAACTATGTTAATGGATTACTAAGTCCGAAGACTTGGCATAGACTCTCCCAAGTCCTACCAATCGCGACTTAATATTGAGAAATTAACTAATTTAAACATAAAATTATACTTAATTTGGAGCCGCCACTAACCAATTAAGGTTGATTAGAAACTCAAGTAAAGTATAGGAGAATACTTTACTTTTGCGAACCAGAGATTCAATAGGTTCGGGGACATGGTTACGCTAGATTAATCTAACGCCCTTTCGGTACCTTTTATTTTTAATGTCAAAATATTTTGTAGGCATTATTGATTAATTTTAACCTAAGTTACTAACATGCAAATGATAGTCATGCAGGTGTACAATCAATAAAATAACATTCAATAAAAAAATGCTAATAAAAATGCATGCCCTAAACATGGTTTCTAAATGACATGACACCTAATTTTCCTTTTTCTTTTAAAAATGTTAATTATATGCAATCTTAACTTATATAATCCCAAGTATGCATGAGTTTTATTTTAATGACAGGTGAGATGCATGTTCATATGACATAATTTTGAATCATTACAATATATATGCAATCTAATTTATATAATCCTAAATATGCACGTGTTACATGACATGTGATGGATGACGTGGTAATTCTATATGCATGTTCTTTTTATGATTTTTTTATGATTCTTTTTTTTTTTAATGTATGCAACCTACACTAAACAATGATGACATAAAATGAGATTAATTATGAACTAACCTATTAATTAACCAAGTAAATGACCTTTGTGCTTTAATTTTTAATTTTTTTTTAATTTTTTTTTTATTATTTTTTTAAATGACCTAATAAGTTTTATTAAAAAGAAAGTAACGTAATGATGCAATGCTAATTTTTTGGCATTTTATATATATATATATTTTTAAATACTACATGATGGGAATACTAAAAAAAAACATTAAACTATGATTCACTAACTAAAGTGCAACATGTGGTGTACGTATTATGAAATCTATATGACCTAAATGGCATTTTTTTTTGTTCTTTTTTAGTTTTGGTTTTATTAAAAGAAAAATTATCCTAATTCTATATGAATCTTAAAAATCAAGATGCGTTGCTTAAAAAATGAGATGCGTATGGACCTAAGTATCTAAGTTCTAACCATGACATATAATGCATGATATGTGATGAACAAATAACCATGATGCACCAAAATATGTATCCTATTAAAAAAAAAATCATCAATGACATTATTTTAATGTGAAATAATGATGCAATGCAAATCATGAATTTTGTCATGAAAAGTCGAAATAATCAAAAATCTAACTTGACGTCTCGCTCAATATTTTTGATTATCATGACTTAATATGACAATTTTTCTAATTGGATAATGATAAAAATAAATTAGAGCAAATCAAGTTAGGATAAAAAAAAACTATGAATCCGAACATTCTAACTAAATTTAATCTAAAAATTCACCTAGTCTAACTCACGGCCGCCTTGAGGAATGGTGAAGAAACAACAGTGACCGAGCTATGCTGGTGGTTTGATGATGGGTTGCCGTTCGGAATAGGAATTCGTCGGAACTCCAGCGAGGCTCGGGTAGCAACCGGACCTGCAACAAAAACAGGGGAGGCAGCAAGTGGCGGAGCTCGGGGGAGCTCGGGGTAGAGGCACGCGGTCGCGGATGAGCGGCGGTGCGGGGCTCCGGCGAAAGGCAGAGTGGTAGCAAGCTGTTGGTCAGATCTCAGGCGGAGGTACGGCGAGAGAGTGGTGGAGCAAAGGGTCGCGACCGGACGGAAAGAGATGTGCGGGTTGCAGGCGCCGGGCGGAGGCTTCTGGTGGTGGCTTCGCGACTGAACGGGGGTGGAGTTGTCGCGGCTGGCTCGTCCAGCTCAGGAGGATCGGTGGCGCGGCTGTTGCGTCAGAGGCGGAGGCGGAGGCTCGGACGAGGCGGACGGGGCGGACGGCGTGCGGTGGTTGCAAGCGTGGAGGCAACAGCGGCGTGGTGCTTCGCTGAGGAGGAGGAATCCACAAGGAAGATGAACCGTTCCCCTTTTTTCCTTTTTCTTTTTTTTCCTTGCTGACCGGTCACTTCGCTTTTCCCTCGGCTGCCTTTCCTCTCTCTCCAGCCACACGTCTCCTCTTTTCCTCTCTGCAGAAGCAAAAGCTTCTTTTTGACTTTCTTTTTTTTTTTGCTCAAAGAACCGAAACCCCCATTTTTGCTTTCCTTTCTCTCTTTTTTCTTTGACCTCTTGACTTTTTGTTCGAAGAGAAGCCCCCTAAACCGAAGCCTCACCTTTCTTATTTATAGAGGGAAAATCAAAATTGTTTTTGCAAGTGAGATATTCACTCAACAACTCAACAAAAAATTGGCTCCAAAATCAAACAATAACTAATTTTTTTTGAATTTTAAAATGAGGATTTATTTTCAACAACAAAGATTTTCCCAAAACCAAATATTTTATTTTATTTATTATTTTCTAAAATATTAGGTGTCAACAAGAATGTTAGAATCTCGCCAATATCTTGAATCAATACTATTATGGGTGTCGGGGAGTGGATTTAGAGGCAATGTCATGGGTAGATTAGCAGTCCCAAATGGCTCGAGTTCTCTCAAACCCTTACTTCTAACGACTTTGGGATTTTCATAAAAATTTTTGTATGATTTAACATATGAGAAGAACTTGCCACTAGCATATTAGGGTCACAACTAGAAGCCAGGTGAGATGTGAGAGAATATGTCACTTCCTGATTGACTAAAGATTATATCGGACACTTAATTTTTTTGTAATCTAAATGATTGAGGCAATCTTTAAACATTTTATTATCCTAGGCCATTAAATAATGCCCATGCATGACTACCCAACAGCCATGCCCAATGTGATAAAAATAAAGTATAAAGTAATAAATTTAAGAAAGTGTCAAGTAAAGAATATATATAGCCTCATTATTAAACCCCAGGGCAGCAGCCCCATGAATTAAGTTTAAATTGAGTTCAATTTCTTACCGAAAATATCTAAGCTATAATAAAGGGTGTTCACTAAAACCCTCAACTAAATTTATGCTAATTAAATAAAACTAAGCCATATCTAGCACTAAACTTAACAGCTTATTCCAGACCTGCTTTCAAGCTATTTTCTAATTATCTAATTCTATCTTTTTACGAATTTTTAAATTTTTTTAATTAATCAATTCTCTTCTTCTTTTTTTTAAATTTCAAAAATGGGCTGGCCAGGCCCTGGGCCCTGTCCGAATATGGGACTAGGCTCGGTCCTCACAATTCCCACCACATGGTCAGGCTTTTACACTAAGCCCGTCTTCGACCACCGCCGCCGTCCGGCGGCCACACACTCACAAAACCAGACCGGTCCCCCTGGGGCGACCAGTTTCGAAGGCCGCCGTTGTTCGCGCACAGAACATAATTTCGAAGCGAACATTTACGATGCAGAGCAATTCTTGATGACTTGTTCAATGGATCTTCGATACTACTCGTTCGCGAGAGAGGGTGGTTCAGTAATCATTGCATCATAACACGAACAAGGAACTAACAGATGGACTCGTATACAGAGAGGGCATGGCGGGTTTAGTTGACAGACAAATGGACATGAGAATCAATGGGACTCCACTCGAATTTGACAAACTTATCACATCAATGGTTCATTTTCAAACACGTAACGATTACACACGCCCCAATAATGAATTAGACGATTCTGGGATTAACTTTAACGTTTCGATTCAATGGTATCGCATCAGCAAAGATTTAGATCAAATCGTCAACAACAGCCCTGATACTAGTCGGTTTTCGCATAACATTACATTAGTCTCGGTTCTTGATCATGGCGGTACCGAGATGGAAGGTTTCCGACCTTGCCTTGCCGAGGAGAAATCCCGATGGCGGTTAATGGTGGAAACCCGCACGAGGAGGTTCTGGATGGCGTCTCCGATGGATATGAGCACCGGTTACGGAGCTTCTGTGAGGGATTGCAGATTGGGTACTTACAGTGCGTGAGGGATTGCGAGGCGGGGGCGTGGTCCTGGTGATCGATGGGGATGACTCGAGACTCATTCCGTTTAATCTATCCAGACGACTTCTTTCATCTTCTTCTTCTTCTGGTGAATTTCCGGTTGGCCTGGCAGTCGCTTCATTGTAAATTCGAAGACCATCTTTCCTTTAACTCTGCTTGTCTTCTGGAACCGGTCTACGACATACAGTCCATCGTATATGAAGTTGCCATCCCAGTCCTTACGGATCACTCTCACTGGCTTGTTCCTCCTCATGCTGTTCGCTAGTGCCAAATTCCCTTGAGTAAGCTTCTGATCCTCAGCCTCTTCCTTGTCACGACCGAGCATTCTGCCGCCCTGGCCCAAATAAATCAGCTCGTCAGGATTTGTCAGATCGTCTGCATAATCCCAGGAGGCAACGACGCTCGTGGCTAGCATGTCTGGTCGAGTTCCCATGCAATCAATGCCGCCCCGAAGAGGACGATGGAGACCGACAATAGCGAGCTCCATCCTGTAACGGAATTTCTGTCCTACCTCCACTCCTGGAACCTCTCCAATGAATTGCCTGCCGCCGTGCACGTACCCGGCTCTTCTCTTAACCTCTTTAGCAGCCAAGAAATCAATCCTTTTAATGTACCTGCCCTCTTTGCGTGCTCTCGGTTTTTCCCGTTCGAGCTGGTGACAAATTTCTCTGAAGACCCTTATAGTCGAGATCACCTTCTCTCGGGCTGAATCACGTCTGCCATTGCGTGTGACGTTCTCCGCCTCTTTCATTGTTGTTTGGCGCGAACCTCTGGCCATATTCTCCAGCAAATTACTGCTCTTGGACCAATCAAAAGGCGATTGCCCATGCCGTATGACGTCGTGCGCATTCATGGAGCTCTCGACCGAAGCACCGGGAGATCCATCAGGGATGATGAATTCCCCTTCTTCTATTCTTTCTGTCGCGTGTTTGCCCTCCACGTTCTTCATCATACCCGAAACTGAAAAAGACGAAGTTCAGATCTTGAACAACCACGGAAGCACAAGAACGAGGACGAAAAGTAATTCTCTGTTTTGCCCTTTTTGCTCTTAACGAGTCGGACGAGGAGTCAGTCGAATGAGAGCGTTAGGCATGCGGAACCAACATCGACAGCCATCGACAGCCATGTTTGAGAGCGAAAAGGAGCCTCATTTTCTCCTACAATCATGCAGAATTTTCCGCTGTTGTCTGGAAATGGCACGAGCTCATCCTCACATTCTTACAACCAACAACAAGAGCATTGGGGAACCGCACGAATCCCATTTTCCGTGGATCTAAAAAATGACCGCGCTATTTCCACCACAGCTTTGTTCTCTGCGGTTCCGACATTCTTCTCTTTGTTCTCTCTCCTTTCAGCAGAGGCTGCATATGCCAGCCTCACAATGTTATATATTTTCAGAAGTATGCAATTTTCTCCTGAAGAAGCTAGAATTAGTAAAATGTTCGTGGGGGGTGAAGTAGACCCATTTTTCAACCCAAAACCAACAGAGAAATACTATGTTGATGCGGCACCCAACTCGTTGTTGATTCGTCCTAGTTTTTTGGTAATTTAGTGTTTGTCCAGACATTTAACTCGAAAGTTGTGCGAAATTTAAAAGTGTCAGTCGGAAAAAGATTTAAGTATTCACACCTTGCCATAAGTCTAGGAAAAGTTTGTGACTCCGTTATTCATTTGAAGTTCAGATCTCCATATTGGAATTTTCTCGCTGTAATTTAACTAAGAAAGATCGGCATGAACATTGGGGTGCTCGACTGCTCGTGCATCCTTCCAGACTGGAATCATCAGAATGAAATTAGACCAAATGGACGTAAGGGGGAAGCATTACTCATTTAACCGTTCGTAAGTGTTGGGCAAACATATATAAGGGAAGAGGTGAAAAGAAGAGGGCTATGCAACGACGAACATTCAGGGGTGAGCACCAGGTTGGGCTCAACTAAGGTGGAAGTGAACCGCTTCACAAGAGCAAGGGCATTGGTTGTCACTCCGAACAAAATCCTCCACCCTCTCCGCCCCACTCCAAACCTGTGTGGACGGTGTCTTTGCGTCAGCACGTCACTCACCCACTTATCTACATTGCTCGCGCCACACAAATCCTAACCCATGAACCGACCTGACCTCAGCACCGAAGCTTCCTCACCGACTTGATGAGCCAATCCACAGTCACCTATTCTTTAGATGGAACAATTTAAGAGAAAAGTAACTAAAAGATTAGAGCTCGGGTTGGGTCGACTACGCCGAGTCCGGAACGGGTATGGCTGTCTATCTGAGTAAAAGCTCAGATTGATCGTCAAAATCCAAGAACAAGTCGATCTAAAGCCACAGTAAAAGCTCTCCCTCAAAGAAATCGATTAGGTGGGAATAATTGAGATTATACCACGACAACACGTCCACCAAACAAGACTATCTGAGTCAACACACAAGTGTAGAACATCCAATTCAAGAGCAGGCGTATCATCTTTCACCTTGCTGAAAGTAGATGTCCAGAAGAAAGCTTAAAGAACAGCAATGGAATGCTAGTAAGTAAAACTACATTATCACGACAAAAAGGCCATTCCACCACAGCACTTCAGAAGCACTGTTCTTAGATTTTGTTGAAGGCGACGATGTCACAACTCTGAACGTATTCATTGATAGGCTCAGCTTGAAGATGCTCCTCGATGAGGGTGTCCACTGAGACAAGGTCATCCACAATGGTCATCATGATCTGCAACTTCTTAATCCCGTAACCCACCGGAACCAGTTTCGCTGCAAGGAAGAAAGCAAAAGAAGAAATCCTCATAAGGGGATAAACATGACATTCAGTGACAAAGCATTATGGTCATACTGGCGATATAGTGAGACAGTCAAAACTTACAAGCTCCCCAGAAGAGCCCAGACATCTCCACACTCCTAACAGCCTCTTCCAGCTTCTTCATGTCTGTCTCATCGTCCCAAGGTTTCACATCCAAGAGGACAGATGACTTTCCACCTATAACAGGAACCAGATACACACACAAGCCAAGATATTGAAATCACCGATGAGAATTTTATTCCAAAAAAAGAAACAAGTTCAGGCTACCAAGCAGCCTAATCAACGCGATAAATAAGTTTCTAAGAATTAGGTTAACACCTTCAAGCAAGCAAGCTGTATACATCTATCTATCTTTTGTTTTCTTTATCGCAGAGCAAAGTTCACTTACTGATCATATCAGGTATAAACGTAAATGAACCAGGACGCATCAGCCCCCAAGAGTCAAGATATAACAGCTGCTACTATTGTATGTATTTTTTTTCTTAACCCAGGAGAGAAGTGACTCCAAGAAAGTGAATTTAGGAGAATGATTGCAAAGTTTCTTTCTTTCTTCTTTGTGAATGCCTTTTTGGCTGCCTCCCTCTCTTCTGCAGCCTTCTGGTCCTCCTCTGTCTATTCACCAAAGAGATCCAAGTCGTCGCCATCCTCAGCAGGAGCAGCCTGGTGAAAAGAAAATGAAACATCAAATCTTGACCATTCAAAATAGAAACGTCAGCAAAAGTCAAAACTCTACCGAGTTAAAGCGAATCTTAAAGAGATGCATTTAGTTGCTTAGTGATCTAAAGGTCAACTTAACATAAGGTCCTTGTTTCGAAACTTAAGACTATCTATTTACTCATACATGTAATTCCACAGGACAAGATAAGGACAACTTTCTCCACAAAGGCAAGATAGTAGGGTCTAATCACTTAGTCATTATTAAGTTGTTCAAACCTAGATCAAAGCAAGATCCCTATTCTGTAACATGTGTAGCAGTGTGCATAAAAAGCATTCACTGAATCAAATGAAACAATGTTTCTGAGTTTTACTCGCCACTATGGATAAAATTCCATCGGTGCTTACTGAAGATCGGAAGGGATAATTCCATTTTGGGTTACATAAAGTGTAAGAAGTTAATAGAATTAGCAAACGAAAGGTTATATAGCTAGAAGAAGCGAGGCCTCTAGCAACAGGACCACCTCATCTGCCACAAAGGCTTTACAGACAGAACAGTCTCTCCTGATAATAGAAAAGCATACCTCGATGAAAGTAAAATTGACATTATTGAGGAGATTAGCCTATATATAAAACAAGAAAATCTGTAACATCACTCAGAAAGCTTATGATGCCAAATTCTTATTAAAACAACAACAAACTGAGCCTATCCCTCTGAACGGGGTGGATAAATCCTTCTACACCATTTCATTCGATTCAATTTCTCATCGAAGTCTTAAAAAAGAAGCCTCTGCATCAGTACATATAACATCCCCCTTAACTTCTTCAACTAGAGCACCTTTGGCACCTACTCTAACACCAGCAGCTTTGCCAGGGAAGCTAAACAATTGAACAAAATAGGAGACATTAGGAAGCATTCGATTCTAAAATCAAAATAAAATGCTATAACAAGATGAGATGCAACAATGCCGAAAATTTCTCAACTTCAACAAATTCAAAGTACACGACGCAGGCATGCACTGATCTCCTCCCCAAACCATACCAAGAAAATCAGGCAATCGATATTGTTGACCTTAAATTAAAGATAAGGGCCTCCGAACATGCTTTCATGCAAGTCTATAAATACAATAGGCACTCGTAAACACAGAAAAATCCTCGCTTTTCATGACCCTTCTCGTAATAATAATAATAATAATAATAATAATAATAATAATAATAGAGTAAATGTCATGATTGTTGGGCCGGTTATTCGCATTGCATGCGCTTATTAGCTTTTGAAAGAGTTTCAGTGTTACGCCTTTGGTTAGGACTATTTTACAAATGAATCAATAGAATAAAATGAAATTAAAAAACAACAATAAAAGTTGACCATAATCCCCAAAATTTTTTTCGAAAAAAATACGTGCTTAGGTTTTTCTTTGCCAAGGAAGATGAATGTATGAATTATTTATTCACATCTGATAATTCTAATTAAATTTATTGATGATAATTAAGATTTAATGTATTCTTTCTAAAATTTGTTGGGCCATGCATCTTACTTGTTTCAGTTGGAAATCCATTAGAGATTGGTAATAAACGAAGAGGCCACGCCGACTTCAAGGTAGGACTTCAGCCAGTGTCCTGTGAACACTAATTTTAAACTTTTGAAAATTGGAACAGGTCTCCGATTAAACAACCTGATCTTGGATCCAGGTTCCAAATCCGATGTATATTGTAAATATTTCTGTTTCTCTGAGGGCACTGCAAGGGACACATAGAACAGAAGAAGAAGAAGACAATCTGACGAAGAGGATACCTCAGTGTATGTTCGCAACATGTTTGGATCTACAGTGCAATTTGGTTGTTATTTAAGTTTTACGTTGTGTTACTGAAAACAACAATTGTTATTATCTCCATGTGCAAAAGAAAAAATAGGTTTTGCAGATTGATCCAACCAAAATAATAGGTTTTGCAATATGACTTCACTGTTAAGTTTTGTGAGTCAATTTGGTTGTTATTTAAGTTTCAGGTCGTGTTACTGAAAACAGCCATTGATATTATCTCCATGGCAAAAGGAAAAATAGGTTTCGCAGATTGATCCAAACAGGGAACACAACAACTTTGTTACTTTGAATATCCCTGACATCAACGAGATGAATGGAAGGGTGTACATTTCTGGTTCGATCTTTTTCATTGGTTCTTTTGTTGACATTGTCAAGTTTTGGCTTGAGACTTCTAATGGATGGTTGATTGGGGCCAAAGACTAGAGGAGCTGGATCAAGTGTTAGTGATGAGAGGGACGGAGGTAGAGAGCAAAAACAGGTTGCAACGGCTATCGCTGCAAAAGGGATTGCTGTAGAGAGCAAGACAGGTTTGGAGATGATGAGCGGCTCTGCCCATTCGGGTGATGAGGATAACTCGAGCAATCATTTTGTGGACTATGATGAAGATTTAGATGACAATGAGCAGGAGCACAACAGCAAGAACCACGACAACTAGGCAAGGAAGCTGGGTCTTAGCCTACTATAATGCAGACCAAGCAAATGGCTGGACAAGGTAAATAATTTATAAGATCGGTTTTATTTGTTTGCTTTTCGTACTGTCCTCTTTGTATTTCTTTTTATCTTTTTATATATGTTGAAGTAAACATGGTATGAGAAAAGAAATATTTTCTATTCTACCGGTTCTTGTAACTATATAATTTTGTTCATCAAATTTACTGATTCATTCACATTACAAGTTTGTCGTGGAAAACAATTGTCTTATGATTATGTGGAACTTTTCTTGAGAAATTTCTGATCTTAGCTATTTGTGCAGGATTCATAAGAGCCATTAAGGAGATAGTTCTAGCTCGTGCCGTTTATGCAAACGGGTTCTTTGTTGTGGCAAAGATGGCATTCTAAAAGCACATATGTTGAATCAAGAATGCCTTGACACCCTTTCATGTGTGTTGCGAAAAGTGATATGCTTATATATTCTTTAGGCTAGTCGATATTTTGACCTTCAGGAGAGCTCGAAACTGGACTGGGAGCTAATGTCCGGTAATCATATTGACGTGCCAAGTGCTCATTTTAGGAGCACGTCGCTACAGTCAATTTTGAGACTCCAAACAATTTTTTTTTTTTTTTTTTTTTTTTTTTTGTCTGGAACGACATTCAAAGTGCACTTCTGTCTGAATCTTTTTTCCTGATGAATACAATTCATGAACTTGTCGCTTAAAGAGATTTGTCTGTAATTTATAATTATGGACCACTCTTGTTTTCTATTGAAATTAGATCGATTGCATATACTGGACATGATAATGAGCTGTGGCAGCAACGAAAAGAACATAATAAAACATAAGCAAAGTAATGTGTGATCAATACATATCATAGAGGTACGAAGATACATGGCAACAAACATAAACAAACGGAATCCCAAGAGACATCTCATAATAAACAAACGTTCTAATAAATTCTAATCAAAGACACGCTGAGACAAACGATGGATCAATGGTACTAAAAGGTACTAAAATCTTCAGGGGCTTGTGGCTGGAGGTGGGGTGAGGAAAGGAATAGAGGGGATTTTAGGGAGAGAAGTAGGGATGCTTGGCATCGGTGGCAAGCTGGTCGGCATGGTCGGCAAGCTTGGAAGTGGCGGCAAAGTAGTCTTGGGCAATGTTGGCTGGGTTGCAGGCAGCGTTGGCAATGTGGGTTGAGGCAAGGTCGTTGGGATGGTGGGCATGGGCGGCATGGCGACTTTGGGCAATGTTGGCATGGCAGGCAAAGGAGGCAGAGACCCTGGTTTTGGTATAGTTGGTATGGTGGGAAGAGTTGGTATGGATGGAATGGTTGCTTGTAGCAGATGACGAGCTCCGAAGCTCATATTCATGCTAGAGAAAATTACGGCAATGAAGAGGACAAAGCTTTTTGAGGAAGGAGCCATATTGGTAAAGTGGGCAATAGATGTTATGTTGTGATAAGCTCAGGGACTTGAAATTGATGAGCTGAGAGGAGGGGGATTGGAGTTTATATAGCAAGAAATGTCGGGTAGAATTAGGGTTGTGATGATAAGTTGGTAACTTGCCGTTGAGCACGGTTGGGAAAGAATTAGAAGATGATGTCTTGATTGGTTCTTTAGTTAGTTCACCTCCTCATGTCAATCTTCCACCGGCATAAAGAAAGGTCAAACCTGCTTGTTGCTGTTTGACCTGCCAGATGGCATTATGTTCATGAAGTCAAGCTTCATTCGAATCTTTGTCTTAATGGTAGGTGACTAATAAACAACTTAGTTTTCGGGAATAATTAAGTAAATAACTTACTTCCTCGTAAGTTGGGCGGTTATTGCGGTATGAACTCGATTCTTGATTTTTGAACATGTGGAGCTAGCGATCCATGGGTTGTGTTGTGTGGTCCTCCATACTTTGTACATTTTATTAATCTTAATATTTCAATTATGAGTTTCTATTTGGTGAAATACAGCCTTTCGTAGGGATGACCTTGGGATGCGGGGATTTGCCTTGACAAAATAGGGTGCGAGGCGGATCGCAGAATAGAGATATCTTTTGTTATGATGTTGGATTTAAGTAATATAATATCTTTTGCATAGTTTAATTTCATGAATGAGATAATATGAAATGAATAGTATCAGAATACCCAAAACGTTATTGAAGTGAAAATTACATGGAAAACGGCCGGCAAGGTGGAGATCAACCTCGTCAGCCACTGGCGAGGCTCTGCCGCGAGGGCAGCCTCGCGCCGGGCTGGCGAGGGTCCACCCTCGACGAGGCTTGACCTCGCCAACCTTGCCACGAGGCCACCCTTGCGGCCTAGGCAACAAGGCTCTACCTGGCCAGGGCAGTAGAGCCTCGACAATGGCCGACAAGGTTGAGGTCAACCTCCCCAGCCGTTGCCTCTAGCTGGTCGTCGAGGTCTAGTGACCTGCTAGAGGGGAGGAGGAAGGAGGAGGAAAAAAGATAAAAGAAAAGAGAAAATTAAAATTAAAAAAATTAAAATATTATTAAAAAGCTGTCTATGGCGGCGCCGATCATGTCATATCAATCGGCCAGTGCCTAATCAGCAAAATCCGGCCAAAATTAACAGAAAATGACTAAATTGACATCAAGTAAAAATGTTTTTGACTAAATCGGCACAAAAAAAAATTAGGACTAAATTAGCACTAAAAAAATATTTATGACTAAATTGGCACAAATGCAAAAGATTTAGGACTTTTTTAACACTTTTCCCCCAATTATTTATAGGCAAGATCATTGGTACATAGTAAATTTAATGTTTTCTAATCACAACAAGTCTAAATAAGATGGGATTAGAAATCTTGCGAATATTCTTTGGATCGTAAAAAATCCCATCATATGTTTAGTATAATTTAGGAAAAGATTGGAAATCTTTGAAAATTCTACGATACACTAAAGACTACACCGATCCTTTTTCTGTTTTTTCACACTACATTTGGATGAGGGATAGCACTTTGCACAGCATTCATTGATGGTTAAGTTGCCCCTCCTCCATGATGATACAGTCTTCATCTTAGGATATGCGCTACCAACTCGAGTTGGATGGAGAAAATTCTGAGCCTTGAAGAATTTCCTGATGCTTCACCACATTGCCTTGGAAGAGTCCATAATATTTTAAAGAAAGCGGACAGGACTTCAATCGGTTGCAGTGTGGAATTCCTTTTGAGCTGCACGAATGACATTTCTGAGATGGGCCCTTCTTCACAACGCTGTCATTGCTGAAGAGCCGTCACTTTAGCTACGAAAATGAAATTCTCTTGGCTATTCATCAACCTTGTTTTATGAAAAACAGTTCTGAGGGGCTTGATCGTGCATAGACATTTTAAAGGTAAAAAAAAAAAATCATGCATTAATATCTTTTTCAAGGTTGTGCTTGTCAAAAGAAAACGCAGGTGAACGTGGTGGGCCGTAGATGTTTAATGGCCTAAGTTCAGGGATATAGACCGGATGTCTTCGTACATGCCGTGCTAGTAGGTCCAGAGAATCAAAGAATCTTGCACTGATGAAATCTCTTGCTTTACCGATGGAAGAAATGTTTGCATAAGTATGTCCGCACATTGTCTATAACCTCTCTATGTACTTGGGCTTCACAATCTTTATATGGCAGAAGACGAGAGATAAGATACCAGTTGTGCGATAAGTTTTATTATCTGCACCTCTTAGATATGGTAATGCAGATCCCCGTAGCAATGCTGCGGGCTAGTGGCTAGAAAGATGGAAGTGGAACTGTTCACTGCCTGTCTATATGGACTTTCATACTTTGAACCTAAGGCTAACACTATGTTTATAACGTACTATTCTTGCTTTTCCAGTCTGGTGGGGTTAATTATATGCACATTTAGAATTGCAAACTTTATTTTGGGAGGTTTGAGGACATTTCTTTTACTACCTTGAGTGATAATGAGATGGAATGTATTTTGAGGATAGATTAAAGTGTACAGGGTGGATATTGATGGATAAATGAAAATACAAGATAGAATGCGATCACAACTAAGGCATATAGGACATGTCACCAGTTGAGGATTAAAATCGGGATTGACGAAGTTCACCACCAACCCTTACAAGACGAACCATTAGTCGATGATATAGCAACTTGGGATAGAAGAAGCTCGCCATCAAGGCTTATATGAAAACCACGAACCTAGAATACACCGCATCTTGGTTCATCACTAAGAAAGAATGTACCTTTTAATGATACAGAAACTAGGGATTCGTGTTTGCTTGCATAGAGGCAAATCTTGTGTATTCCCAATATTCAAAATTGACTAACTTATATTTGAGAATTCGCCTCTTTATATAGAGGAACTAATACATAGGAAATAGACTAGACATTAAAGCTATGGGTTCTACCTAACAGTAATGACATAGGAACTATAAAGCAATTAGAGACTTAGGAACTAGGAAAAAGCATTAAAGCACTCAGAAACTTGAACTTTGACTCTTGGAACCTCCAAGACAAGTAGGACTCATAAAACTATGACTAATGACATTTGACCAGATGCAAAGTAATTAAACTTTGACTCCAAATTCGTTCTCTAGCTTGGGCTACCCAATAGACACCTTGAAAGATCACCAAATGACAAAGGAAATCGTCTAGAATAGCTTTCAGTTGCTAGGTAGTTGATTAGTAATCTTAGAATCGACAACAATTTTGTAAATAGACAACTAGGTAGTCAATTAGTAATCACGAAATGGACAACTTGTCCACCTAATTGATAATTTTTCCGCATAATTGGCAACTTGAACCCAACTTATTAAGTTATAGTTGAAATTGGGATTGCTTGTAGGGATAAGAATTAATCAATGAGATTTGAGTTGAGCTTGTGAGTTGATTAATAGTGCCCAATGCTCCCGCATCAATTTCCCTAGGTTGTTGATGATTTATCCTCAAATCTTGTTATGGTTGCGTTTCCAACAAACTAGATAATATATTAGTTTCATACTAAAAAAATATCTTCAAATCATTTTGAAAAGATGATAATATGTCAAATATATTTTGACAATTAATTAACACTTGGAGAGGGAATGTTTCAGGGCATATGAAATGAAAATGGCAAGTAATATATCCAACCACTATAATCATTCCCTCTTCATCTATAACCTCAACATTTGCCTCAATAGATTTATGAATGATCATTATCTCTCCTTCTTCAATTTGTTCTACGATCTGGTATGACTCCTTCTATTCGTACTCTACATGGTATGAATCTTGTTGATCCTCTTGAAGTTCTGAGTCAATCTTCTCAATTTTCTGAATAGTGATAACCCGCTGGTTAGAACAACCACTTGTACATGCCCATATCTGTAACACTTGAAGCACTTGCTATTTTCACCTTTTGATTTTTGTTGGAGCTCTTTAATGAACTAAAGGGGCATTTCCTTTTCTTTGTACTATTTTGAAAAATTCTCAGCTTGATTAGAAGAAGTATCTTTGAAAAGATATGTACCTTTAGGTTTAATCGAAAATCTCTTGCCACCCTTTAGTCGTTTCTCTAGGGAGGTGAGTACTCTATCCATTTATCCAAATTCCAAGAGTTGCAAACGCGTTTGCAGTCGCTGCACTTGTCTCGTACGTCTTTTTCTTGAGCTGTAGAAGACTCCGTGTTTGGTCCATGCCATTGACGACCAACCATTTCTCTTTTCTTTTTTTTTTCTTTTTTTAATGTTAGTATAGGATGAGATGTGAGATAGGCAATTGAAGGAATCACTCAAAACAAGTTCAACTTTGAGTTTTGATTCCAATTTAATGCGGGTGTTGGATGGGTAATAAAAGGAATCACTTTAAACAAGTTCAACCTTGAGTTTTGATATCAATATGATGTGGGTGCAAATAGGGCGATTGATGTCCTGAGTGGTAATGGGATAGAATGTGTTTTGATGATACACAAGAGTGTATGGGGATGAATATCGATAGGTGAATGCAAATGCAAGATATAATACAATCATAACCAAGGCATATAGGATGCGCTACCAACTGAGGGTCAAGATCAAGATTGATAAAGTTCACCACTAAGACTCATAGGACCAATCACCATCCAAGGATGCACGACTTCAAGATTGAAAAAACTCACCACCAAAGCCTATAGGAAAATCACTAGATGAGGAATAGAATGTGTGGGTGGAGTTGATGAATCCTGTTTGTGTTATCAACAGATGGTATAGGCTAAAATTGGCCGAAAGGATTATATTGACAAATCATTAAAAAGTTTATGACCAAATTGACAAATCATCAAAATATTTACCATTAATTGGCACAATTAAAAGATTTAGAACTAAATTGACAGATTGTCAAAAGATTCAAGACTAACTTGGCATAATTGAAAAGTTTATTATTGAATTGGCCGCCATACAATAAGTTTAAGAATTTTTGGACAACTTTCGCGAGGAAAACTTGTTTTCTTCTCTTCATACAACTCTGATTGGCATTTCATCCCAATCCTCCAGCACATAAGGAGCCCATGCAGTCAAAACTGAAGAAAGTAGATCTTTATACATAGATAAAAACATCATTTATGAGTTCCCATTTCTCATATTTGATCACAAGCTTGTCAGTTTTCCAAAGACATCCTAAAGAGACCAAGTTACCCACCTGGGATCATTTGGAATAACATCCAAACGGAATCACCATCTTCAAATATGAACATTGGACATCCTAAGGCCATAACATCTTTAAGCTCCATATATTTCGCGAAAAATGAATGATCTGGAAAATATTTGCCTAAAAACGATTGTTTGTATTGTTTGGAAGAATTAGCTAATAAAAAATGTTTTATTATCAACAACAATTTATATCTTAATATTTTCGCAGATGATGACAATTTGTTTAATCATTTTTGTAGGCGATACAAACGATTATTTGTAGGAAATTTTTTTCCAATTCATTCATTTTCCATAAAACAAATGGACCTTTAGCTTCGATTGTGGCCACCTTTAGCTTTGATTGTGGCCAGGAGCATGTAGATCCATCGCCCCTTGTATCTAACGTGACAAAAGGAAAATTGTGCTTCAATTGCCCTTTTTCTGCATCAAGTATGCAAGAAATTCATGTATGAGGTAAAGCCAATTTGATATCATCTTGATGACCGAAACCATGAGATTTCCGGCTGAAAGATGGGAGATGCGGCACCGTTCCCCCCGATGTCACAATCTTCCACCAGTTATGCAGGTGGAGCTACTGAGAGCAGTATCTTAAATCTAGCAACCTTTCTCGCAAATGGTGGAAGCAAGAATAACTATAACTCGCTTAATGCCAATTATCTAACCATGAGAAGGCCCTGATTTCTCACTGATAATTATTTTCCTGCTCAGAGAAGGACAACATCAGTACCGAAGGAAAAAAATGCATATTGGAAAGCCAGAGTAATGAAGCGTGTATTCTCGAAAATTTGATATACAAGTGAGAACTCAGGGATCCAGCTATGGTCCCTTAAGGAATCAATGACCATCGCAATTGTTGTAATCCATGTTTATTAAAAAATAAAAATAAAAAACCTTTGGCTGTGATGGTTGCACAGAAGATAGGCTAGTGACATTCTCTATCAATGTATAAAGATATCGCTAGTCATAGCCAGAAGGAGCTTACCCTGCGAACCTGCTCCCAAAGAAGCCTGTGGAAAATTTGGTGAATAGATCAAGTTATCTAATGATATTAGACCACACTGATTTGCCTCCATTTCCTCAAAGTTAGCCATATCTCTGATTGAATGGGAAAGCCCATGTCATTCCGCTGAAAGTTTTTAGAGATTCGGTTAAAGGACAGTATAGAAGAGGGAAGAAAAGGAAAAGGCCCATTTTTCACGGCAAAGCTTCACAATGCTTCATCAGCAACGGAAAAATACCCAAGCTGGACAAGAAAAGTCCTTGCCTTTTAGTTTCTTTTCAGATGACAGTTTAGCTTCCCTATTTATAAATGAGTCAATGCTCCAGCGCTCACACTGCAGAGTCATAAAATTAGGGTAGTAATGAAAGGGGGTTCATTAGAAGGATGTGAAGTCCCTCAAAATGAGTCAACTTGTACTGTCTTAAAAATACAGCTCAAGTCTGAGGAACCTTCATTGCTTTCTCTAATGTGCCTAAAGTTTCATATATCATCCCCATTTGTGGATGCCCTGGCGACCCCACAAGAAATTCATGCACAATACCATCTATTTCGATCCAGCTATGCCCTGGCTGCTTCTTGACCCCCCTTTCCCTCATGACCCACCTCAGAACCGAGACATCATCCCATTGCTTGTCAGCTGCAAATGCATTTGCCAACATCACATAACCGGCAGAGTTTTCAGGGTCGACCTCCACAAGCCTTTTTGATACATGCTGAGCTAGTTCTCCCCTAGCATGGAGCAGGCAACCCCCAAGCAAAGCTCCCCACACAAAGTTATTAGGTTCAAAAGGCATGGAGGCAACAACTTCTAAGGCTTCTTCAATATGACCCACACGTGAAAGAAGATCAATATAACAGGCATAGTGTTCCAAACTGGGAGAGACTGATATTCTCATCTGCATCTCTGAAAAGATCCTCTGTCCCTCCTCCAACAAACCTGAGTGGCTGCATGCACATAAAGCTGCAAGAAATGTGCTAGAATCAGGATGCAGACCTAAATCTTGGATGCTGGAAAATAGCCGCAATGCCTCTTCTCCTTCACCATTCATTGCAAGGCCCATGATCATAGCATTGAACGAGACAATATCTTTGTGTATCATCTGATCAAAAACTTCTTTAGCCCCCTCCAGCCTCCCGCACTTACAATACATGTCTATCAATGCAGTTGCCAGAACTTTGTTTGATTGAAGAATGCCTTTGCTGCCCTCTGACCTCAAATAATTGTGAACCCATTTGCCAAGATCCAAATCACCAACCTGAGAACTAGCAGAAAGGACACTAACCATCGTAACTTCATTAGGCTTTCGGTTGCTATCCTCTATCATTTGGTGGAAAATATGCAGGGCCTCCATAGGACAACCGTTTTGCACAAATGCAGTTATCATGAGATTCCAAGGAAGCAATCTTCCAACTCCATGATTAGTTATTTCATTGAATTTTTCCCTACACTTATCTGTTCTCGCCAATTTTCCATACAAATGTATAAGGACAATATTGATTGAATCACGTTTAATATCATCAAGATTCACATCTTCAACAAATTTCGACAGAATATTAACCCATCTTTCTAAATGGGCGACCTGAATAGTAGAACAAGCCGATAAGACGCTCACGAGGATTTCATCTTCAAGCCTCAAATTCTCCTGGACAATGTCAACAAAAAGCCGCAACGCGTCTTCAGCCCGACCCGACTGAGCATAACCAGAAATCAAAGAACTCCAAGAGACCGAATTCCTCTGGGGACTTTCATCAAACAGCTTACGGGCGGAAACGACATCCTTAACGGACTTGGCATAAACAGAAACAAGGCCATTACACACGACAGGATCCTCACAAAAACCAGATTTCAGCACATGGGTGTGGACCTGACCCACTTGACCGACGCTCGCGCATCGAAAGCACGCCTTGAGAAGGAACGAGAAGGTGAAATCATTAGGCGAGAGCCGGCGCCGCTTCAAGGCTCTGAACAGGGACCAAGCCTCTGGGAACGAGCCCTCCTCGGCGAAGACCCTTATGATGGCGTTGAAAGGGAAGACGTTGGGGCTCTTCAGTTGTTCGAAAACTCTGAACGCGACGTGAGATGGGTATTGGCCGATGAGACGGGTCGCCACCAGATTGTCCTGCTGGGCGTTGAGCCTGAAGAGCCGGGCGTGGATTTGAAGGAGATGAGGGCGGGGAACGCGGCCTTGCAAGAGAGTGGAAAGATCGGAAGCACGCACGAGTCGAGTTTCTGCTGCTGCTGCAGAGTGAAGTGAGCGGCAGCTTTTAGGTACGAGGTTGGCTGGAGACTTCGGAATCCCAGAAAACATGTCGGAGACTAGTTAAAGTTCGCATCTTTGAGTCGGAACTAGAAATGGGTTACGAGATTGGGTGTCTGCACGAGGGGACATCGAATTAAGGGCGAACATGGTTATAAGATAGATACTCGAACCTACAATCAGACTGATGAAAATCTGTATGTAGGGGAGGTTTTAGATTTCCAGCAATAAGAAACTTATAGATTCTAGGTTTTAAAATTTGAAATCTAGAACTTGAAACAAGTTATAATATTTTTCTTGATTCATATCTTCATGCAATCTTGTGATATTCTATACGGTTTGGTGATAAATATATAACCTGAAAGCACTAATTTGAGTTTTTATTTTATGATTGAGGCTTTTACTTTATCAATGTTAATACTTTTTGTGTGTGTTTATAATCGGTGAATTAGAATAGTAAGTAGTAATCTTTAAGGTTCAATTAATAATATAGATTGAATCTAAGTAAATCTTGGAACTTGTGATAGGATAGGCTCCAAATTTTAGAAAATATAAAGTAGGTTTCAAATTCCAAAAAATAAGAAACTTGTTTAAAAAAATAAGTTCCTAGTACAAGGAATCCACATCCCGTGCCTTTCCCTATAAAAAGCGGTAATTCAACAAATCTAAAGTTACAACCAGAAGAAAAAAGACAGATAGAAAGTAACAAGAGTCAAATATTAGGTTTGATAATCTTCAAAAGTAAGCCCGAGCACCATATGTTCGAGAATCAAGAAGAGACTTGATACCGTAATAATCACCCTACTTACTAGGAAGCAAGTTATTTACTTATTTATTCACCAAAATTAAATCCGAAATACTTCATTAAGACAAATATTCGAACGAAGCTTAACTTCATGAACACAGTGCCTTGTGGCAGTTCAAACAGCAATAAGCAGGCTTGACCTTTGGTTATGCCGGTGCAACATTGACGTGAGGAGGTGAACTAATTAAAGAACCAATCAAGACATCATCTTTCTATTCTTTCCCAACGGAAGCAAAAGGGAAGTCACCAACCTATCTTCATAGCCCTAATTCTACCCAACATTTCTTGCTATATAAACTCCAATCCCCCTTCCTCTCAGCTCACCAATTTCAAGTCCTTGAGCCTATCACAACATAGCATCTATTGCCCACTTACCGATATGGCTTCTCCCTCAAAGAGCTTTGTACTCTTCATCGCCCTAATTTTCTCTAGCATGAACATGAGCTTCGGAGCTCGTCATCTGCTGCAAGCAACCATGCCATCCATACCAACTCTTCCCACCATACCAACTTTACCGAAACCAGGGTCACTACCTCCATTGCCTACCATGCCGACATTGCCTAAGGTCACCATGCCACCCATGCCCGCCATGCCGACATTGCCTAAGGTCGCCATGCCACCCATGCCCGCCATCCCGACGACCCTGCCCCAGCCCACACTGCCAACGCTTCCCGCCACCCAGCCAACGTTGCCCAAGACTACTTTGCCACCGCTTCCGAGCCTGCCAACTGTGCCGACCAGCTTGCCACCAATGCCAAGCATCCCTACTTCCCTCCCTAAGATCCCCTCTATTCCTTTCCTCACCCCACCTCCAGCCACAAGCCCCTAAAGATTTTAGTACCATTGATCCATGGAGTGCCTCAGGATGTTTTTGATTAGAATTTATTAGCATGTTTGTTGATTACGAGATGTCGCCTGGGATTGTTATTGTTTATGTTGTGTTGCCACGTACCTTCCTACCTCTATTATATGTATTATGTATTGATCACACATTACTGTGATAGCGCTCTATTTATGTCCTTGCCGTTGCCGCCCCGGCTCATTAAGACGTCCAATGTATTCAATCATTCTCATTCAATTGAAAACACGCACGGCCTATTACTATAAATTACACATATATCTCTTCAAGCGACAAGTTCACTTGAGGGTATTTATCAGGAGAAAACATTGATATAGAAAAAAGTATGACTAGCATTTATCATTACATGTTAATAATCACCGTCTCACAATGAGAGCAATGTGGTTTTGAGAGAGAGAGAGAGAGAGAGAGAGAGAGAGAGAGAGATGGTGACTCCTGTTAGGTTCTTTCGGCTTGAATCATGAAAGACATACAAAGGAGCAAGTGCTGCTTATCTCCACAGTTAAAAAACCAGTTAGCTGTAGCTCTGTTCCTACATTGGCCCGTTTGTTACCGGATCCTATTTTCCGATGTGGCAAAGGAACGACAGTTCTTTTTTTTTTTTTTGTATATCAAATAAGTATGGTCAATCTTAAAAGATCGAGTTATGTTAAGGTTTGATAATAAACTGAATTTCATCAGGTTGGTGGTTTTGTAGTTCCGACCAAGGCACCTCTTTCGGGATCTCGCCAAGTCTTTTCCCCCACAATAATAATCCGATCAAGGTGCCATATACCTTATGTTCTACGAAAAACTCCCTCAGCGTCATTCTTATCCCTCACATCAATCTTAAAAGATCGAGTTATGTTAAGCTTTGACAATAAACTGAATTTCATCAGGTTGGTGATTTCGTAGTTCCGACCGCACCTCTTTCTCTTTTGGGATCTCGCCAAGTCTTTTCCCCACAATAATAATCCGATCAAGTTGCCACATACCTTATGTTCTACGAAAATCTCCCTCAGCGTCGTTCTTATCCTTCACAGACTCCTTTAGTTCTACTTTTTTGCACATCGTCCAAATACTACGGTCACCTTGCGCATACGTGAATATTTTTCCTGGCAGACCATGTGTGGAGTATTTGAGTACAAAACATACCATTCCACAGTCCAGATATCTCATTATAGCTGTCATATGGAATTTGTGATTAAGCTTAAGTGATCTCTCTTAATTGTACGAGATAAAACACACATACGCCTTGCTTTTTGAGCGCAACGTCTCCAAAAGTACTGAACAGAAAGACACGGCCCAAAGAATGCGCAAGAAAAAGAATAATTAACCAGCAGACAGGCATGTTCATATTTTCATGAACAGGCTGGGTAAACTTATTATTGACAATGACATAAACATATGTACTTACAGGAGGAGAATTGGTTCGATCTATGGTGCTATGACAATTTGCCATGACGAGATGTAGCTTGTGTTGATCATAGGACGGGACAGGTGAACTGCGACTGTGTCTCTTCAATATACATGAATTCCCTTGTAATTCTATCCTGCATTCATGTACTGATTAAAGAAATGACAAAGAGGTGCTTCCGACTCTTTAAGAAACTTGTCCACTCTCAGGGGCATCATTTTCAGTATCAACTGTTAGAGATAGAAGTTCCACAAGCTCCAGCCTATATTCAAGGCCTCTCAGATGGTGCCCTAACAACATGCACCTGGAGAAGCAAAATGATGGATGAGAATAGCTAGAACCATTGTCAGTTTCAACAGTTAAACAGAGTTCACTGAGTATAAAACAGTGAAGGACAATATTTATCTGCAATATATTTCAGAGCAAGTACAATAGGATGCTCAATTTCTAGCTGCAAAGTGTTTCTGCTCGGAAAATGTGGCAGGCCAGGTTGTCAGCCATCAAGTGTCATACTATGACAATCTCTGGTCCAGTGAAGTACAGACTTACAGCCATCAGGAATGGCAGAAAGTAAAATATGGATGAACTTGACTAAAGGTGTGTAATGCAACAGTAGATGTGATTCTCAACACAACATACAGTAATACTAGGACAAGAGATAAATCTAATTTATGGAAGTTCAAGCAAGAAAGAATGCCATATTGAGAGTATATAGGCAAAACTTGCTTAAATTGGATCATGCCGGCAAGTTAGTTCTTGATTTCTCAGATATACTAAGCTCCCATAATCAGGCAAGCAATCAAGCATCTACAATTGACTATATCCAATATAGTGCCCCAAAAAGATAAAAGGAGCTGGACTAACCAGAAGAGCAGTCGTGCTAGGTAGTCCCTAGTTAATGAGACAATTGGCTGGAACTGGAGTGACACATTATCAACAAGTTCAGGGTGATCATCATCGCCAGAACATACTTCTTGGTTTGATGAGTACTCTGATGAAGGAGGACCCTTAGAGTGCATTCTGGGAGACAAAGTTGCTAGAAGACCATGAACGACTGAGTGGATTGTTCCCCTCAATTCAGGCAAGGAAGGTTCCGATAGCTCAGCCACCTGTTTACACATATTTCATTACTCCATTTGTATATGGAAAGTAAAAACACTTCAAGAAAAGCTTTGGAGTGAGGATGCCGCTACATGTCCTCATCCAAACATGAAGTTTGCTAGTTAAAAGTATCATCCATTAATCCATTAATAGGTGCATGCAGTACGCATCCATGCAAATAAAGGAGGATAGAAAGAGAAGAGGGATGGCGAATTGGCAATACCTTGACACATGATTCACAGTCATGAGTAGTGCAGGCTGTGACATTTCCAACATAAAAATGAAAAATAGTTGAATGGTCATAACAGACAAAATGCAAATCCACATAACCAAGAAGATAGGTAAATGATATGGAAAGCCATAAAGCATAAAGCCATGCTAAGTCATCACTTTTCAAAACAGTAATGCCATGGGAAAAGCACATGCTAAGTTCAAAACATTTAAGATCTATGTGCTGGATCTGGGTTGATAATGAAAGGATCAGGACTTGAGAGATGAATTTTGTAGCTCTGGAACAAGTATAATAAGTGGCTTTAATTAATTCAAAGTACAAATCAGTTGCATTGGAGAAAGATTGACTTGAGGGCAAAACAGGAGAAAATCGTTGAGAACTTTTTTCAATCTAATTCATTCTAGATATGCTCCTGCAACTCATTTTCTCTCCTTGGCATTCTTTGTCATGAACATGCATCTAAAGTTCTCTCACCAAACAAGGTTCCCATCACGAAAATCATTCTTAGGTTTGACTGGGAATACGTAACAGACACAAATTGAATTTCTCTGAATCATTTCCTGCCAAAGCAGAGAATATTCAAGTGGTAAAGGAGCAGTGCTGCTTCAAATACGTTTGCTAATACTACTTTGTAAAGTTCAGCGGCTACTTTGTATTTAGCAAATATGAGGAATTATTTGGTAAGAATTGAGTGGAGGAAGCTGGTTTCCTAGTTAAGGGGATAAGGACACTACAAGTGCCATAGCTTCTGTACGGCGCTCTATAACTTTTTTTTTTCAATCACTTAAGTGCCATAACTCATAAAAAACATTTGCATTAGTGCTATAACTTTTTTGATCACTTAAGTGCCAAAATTTTTTAAAAACTTTCACCAAACTACGGGAAATCCAACATGGTATAGCACTTGTGGTGAACATTTCTAAAAAGTTATGGCACTTAAATGATCGATTGAAAAGTTATATGGCACTCAAGTAATCGGAAAAAAAGTTATGACATTTAATTGAGTGCCGCGTGATCAAAAGAAAAAAAAAGTTATGGCGCTCACTTGAGCGCCATACAAAAGTTATGACAGTTGTGGTGTACTTTTTCTTTAGTTAAATTACAAATAAATGGGAAATACTCTCACACTCCTCTAGTTTTGATCAAATTACTCGAACACACATTGTATTTTCACAAATTAGTCCAACACCCCTCCTGTTTTGCTCAAATTGCTTGTCCACGCCATGTATTTTCATAAACTATTCCGACACTCCTTCTGCATCAAAAACTATCTTGAGATCTTATCAATAGATATCTCCTGACATTGTAAAATACAAGAGGGTGTCAGAAAAATTAATGGAAATAACGTGGTGTCAGAGTAGTTTGGTATAGCCACTGTTGATTTCAGAAGCCATACACAGAAAAAGGAAACAAGCGTAACACACATGCATAAATAATATCCATATGCAGATAGTGGCCATCGAAAAGAATCTAATTTTAACATGATGTAACCTTTTCTGGTTCTAGTGATCTCAAGTAGTCCAGCAAATCATTTTTTCCTCCCCGACGAACTGTTGCATTTGGAGAGCAGCAGTTTTCCTCTTGACCTCATGTAGTTCCTTCATAAAAGAAATATAGGAATGAATATTTCTGCACCATCATTCTAATAGACCTTTCAATTAAATATTAAATTCAACCATGCCTCAAAGCAAAACATTTAGCCATAAAATTGAGGACATTGGGCATAAAAACTCCTGGATCAAATATGACATAAATGGATATTTGATTGCTTTGAAAAATTATGCACCAGTTTCATAACAGCATTATTAGGAAACATAATCTTTGGCCTACACCGATCTATTATCACACTTCATCATCTCCTTCAGCCACTTTATTCTCATCAAGACACATATTAAGCTTTGCCATAGTCCAGTCAATGTCAAACTTACAACTGGATAGCTTCCAGTTCCTCAATCTGATGACTAACAGCAGCCCACAAAATGGGGCTCCAAGATTAAAACTACAATTTGGTTTAGTTTATCAGAGACATGATTAAGCACATGTGCTAACATAGTCGACTGCAAGTACAAAGAGATACAACTGTATATTATACTTAATTAACAACAAAGTTACTCATAAAAAAAATTAACATTTAAGTAGCATAAGATGGAACACACACCTTTTTGGCAGATGATAAACGAGATTGTAAATGAAGAATATATTCCTGAGCTTCACGAGAAAGTTTGCCTAGACGTTTACTATCAATGTCCTCAACTGTCTCTTCTCTAACTTTTTCGTATTTGAGTGATATCGCGTTCTTTCCCGAAAAGTCGATTTTTCTAGCACTGTCTAGTAAAATTTCTGGCACGCCACTTTGTGAGCGGTCCTCAGTCTGATTTTCAAAGCTCTGTTCATGCGTATCAAGATTCCTTTCAAGGCAAAGCCTATATTCCGCATTTCTCAGTGTATAACTGCATTCCAAGAAAAATATCCATCACAAATGCATAAGAGGAGACAAACAATCTGTTACTGAAGAAAAGAAAATGGAATTCTCAGATAATTTCTTTAAATTCTCAAATGCATAGGCCTGACGCAACTAATGGAGCATACAAGTAGAGAGAAACAGAACCTTGTTTCTAGAGCGACATTATATATTTATAAATTCAAGAGAATTGAGTTTTCAAAGACATGAATTGTTGATGCCTACGCATATTATACAATATAAGCATACCCTGTCATCATTGAAGAAACCAACAACTTTGAGAGTGGCTCCCACAAAGCTTCAATATATACTTGAAACTGATTCGACGGAAGCAACCCCAACATTCCTGATATAGTCCTCTTCATTGCGTCGATAGTAGTTGGGGCTACATCTTTCTGGATGAGGCTCACATCTAGCGGTTCTATCTCTTGTATCAAAGCGAAGAGAACCGATTTCTGAAAAGCACAATCCAACAGCTCAGTGTCAACTTTGGGAGAGCAAGACGAGAGCTGAAACATGCAATTCTAAAAGCCACATTCAACAATTGAAACAGAAACATCTTCTGAAAAATGGACGTCCTGAGTCACCAAATGAATCTCGCTAAGGCAAAAAACTTCCACTCTCGAATGCTCAGAACTAGAACTCGCTAGCAACTAGACAAAATTCATCCTTCATCAATCAAAACTTTTTCTCTCGCTCCCTTAATGGTTCCTGAGATAGAACAGATTCGTTTCTAATAATTCATGCGGTTCAGTTCCATCCATTACACCCTCAAATTCAAAAGCAATCCCTTGTAGCCTCCAACTCAATCTTCACATCTCATGCCACAAACACCCACGCCGAGCAAACTGCATCTTCTTCCGTAATCTATCCACGCCACACGCAAAAATGAACAAGATATCGAAACTTGCTATTTACTGGAAACGATGCCTATAATCTCCACGAATTCCCCGGCGGCTCCTAAGAAAGAGCAATTTTTCCTAGTTCCTAAAGAAGAACACCAAAGCCACAACGCTTTCGCAAACAGCATCATAACCGAAAATCACACGCTTCCGAGGTGAATCACCCCCGGCCAATCGACGGAATCGAGCACCAACCTGAGGCGAATCGGCGGACCGGCCGTCCTCTCCGGCGCCGAGATCATCGAACGAGGAGGCATCCGGCGACGAAGAGGCGGAGGCGGCGACGGCGATCGAGGCCCGGCCCTTCCCGGGGCTTACGGAGATGCGAACGGAAGAAGCGGCGGCGGCGGCGGCGGCGAAGGAGAGAGAGTCAACGCCGCGGCGGTGGTGGAGGCGGTGGTGGAGGCGGTGGCTGTGGTGGTGGAGGCGAGGGAGGGAGGGAGAAGAGGAGAGGAAGGAGGCTAGGGTTGCCATGGCGGGCAACAACTTCGACCGCCCCCACACGACCCGTCGCCTTCTCTCTCTCTCTCTCTTCTTCCCTCCCACGACTTGCGGCTGAAGGCGTGGCCAACTGCAGCCACAAGCGGCGGCGGAGGAGACGACAAATTCGGAGGGGACGGGCCGGCGTTGACCGCGAGCTTCCCGGGCAGGCCCAATTCTCGGACGGCCCGTCGGGCTTTGGGCCTCAATTCCATACCATTGTCATTTGGGTACGAGTTAATATTAAAAATAATCTCAAATTAATACACATGTAATAATTTTACTCCATTAAAAATCTTAAATTAAAACACCAGTAACAAATTTGCCATTCATTAATTTTCGTTAAATTTTACCATTAAAAGTGTTGAGTCTGATGATGGTTTTAATAATCCAATTCAACAAAAATTAATAAAAGGTATATTCGTCACAAGTATATCAAATTTTGAATTTTTTATAGTCAAAAAGTTAGTTTTGAGAAATTTGTCATAAATATATCGGTTTGATATATTTTAGAATAAAAACATTAATTTTGAATAAATTTATCACAAACGTACTAGTATAGATTTTTGGTAGTATTAACCCTTTAATTATAGGAGCAACCAATTTGATTGTTTCCCAAAAAGATTAATCCACTTCCTGGTTCTAAAAGTTGGGAACAAATTTTGAGAGTGACTAGTTCAATTCTCGTGTTCTACCCATTCCAACTTTTTCTATTGAGGACCTGAACCTTGCAAGGCGATTTCCAAGTCAATAAACCATTTTGCTTTCCTTTTCTCTTTTTTTAAAAAGAATATAAATAGTTTTGGTGCAAAACTTACCTACCCTACGATCAACCACTCCTGGTTATTTGTATGGGACACAATTATGCCAAACTGCATGCTTATTAAAAGGAATTAATTTCTAGTCATAATAAGTACACCATGCTGGTACAATAGTCGTATCTCGTGCCCTAGCGGGCCCCATTTTCTTGGGCCGGGCTCCGATTCCGACGAAGCCCGGCCCGGTAAGGCCCGCTTACGGTCATTTTGTTCCCTTTAGACCCCTGAGAAGTTGAGTGCTGGAGACGGCGAGGGAACGAGACAGAGAGAGAGAGGGAGATCTTCCCCGCTTTTTTCTGTCGCCGGTGCGACCTCTCGCGAACGCCGCCGCCGCCGCCGCCGCCGTTGCCGTCGCCGTCTTCATCTCTACCCCTCTCTCTCTCTCTCTCTCTCTCTCTCCGGGGCTCGTCGGGGTCGCTGCATGTGTGTTTGTACTGGGCTGTTGTACGAATTGTAATGATTTTTCACTGTATCATTTGGCGTTGTAATTAGGGAGAGGGACGCTTCTTCCGAGTGCCTGCCCCCCCGCAAGAGGTGAGCGCTTCATTTCTCGCTTTCGGGTTTCGGTTCTTGTCCTTTTGGGTTGTGCAATGGATGGGTGTATGTCGTCGCGGTTTCTTGTTTCCCGTGTTCTTGTGGAAGCTGACCTCTCAGCTGTGCCGTTTGCTCGGAAACGACGCGGGGCGTGGCGTTCTGAGTAGGGAACGAAGTGGGTTGTCGTCATTTACGTTTTCCGTTGGCTGGCTGAGTTGCTGCCGAATGGGGCTTCTTGAATTTGTAAAATTTGTTTAGTGTGGCGTGCGTTCTTGACGGGTTCTGAGTGCTGGAGGTGCTCTTTAAGAAGCTAATGCAGTGGCTTTTGTGTGAAGGGGGGATGTTCTTGGATAGAAGTTGTGGGGTTTTTTTAGCACGCGCGGTAGCTTCGTTGATGGGATTTCATGTCATTTGATGTTTTCTATTAGACTTGATGTTTGAACTATGCTGATCTCTTCGGCACATCGTTGTTTCCATCATGAGCGGCAATTGACAACATAAAAACTTTTCCTCAGCAGGCCACTTAAACCTTTTTGTGAGTGGGCCAGAGCTTGTTTTGTTTAGCTATGGTTGTACTGTAGCCGTGCTATAGCTGTAACATTTTCGTCCAGTAACACCTTAAGAGTAGGTGAGAATCCTAAAAGATGATGTTAATAGCTGCAGCTTTGGAGATACTGCAGTTATGAGGCGTTTGTCAAACATTCCATAAAAGCTGCTATACTTGTTTTCACAATTGAAGCTTCTCTGAGAAATCTGTACCCAACGGGCTATTAGTGATATGGTTCGTGTTATGCCATTGCACTGTGTTTCCAAGCGCATCTTTACAAAGTTCCAAGCACTCCATATGAAATTTCTTGCATAATGCCTACACAATTTTGACTTTTCCCCTATCCTTTAAACTAGTAAGGTCATCGCATCATGAAATGACATCTTCTTACGAGAGTAGGAATACTTTTCCATAAGATGCTGAGAAGATGATGTGAAGAAACCATGTTTTTGCGTTCCCTTAATCATCATCATGATATCGTATATCGTATGACTTTCTTTTCTTTCCTTCTGTTTTTGTTCTTCATATGGTGTCTTTTTTGTTTTCTGCTCATGAAAAAATCTAAATGTAACTAGGGTAATGCTATTGAATAATGCTTACTATTAGCTTTTCATAGTACCTCACAGCAATGTATTGGGATGACATTTATTTGAAGATGCCATTGTCACCAATTTCAATTATAGTTGCCATTGCTTCACTATTTTTGTGTACTAAATCAATACTAATGTCATAAATAGAAGAGTGTAACAAACAAGAAACCAATCTTTATCTTACTAGGTTGGGTTGACTCTATGAATCCTAGTAGATTCTCTGATGCTCCACATCTTTCCTTATAATCTTCTTCCACGTTCTTCTAGGTCTTTCCTTGCCACTTTTAACTCATATGTCCGTTCCTTGATCACATGTCCTCACCGGAGCATTGAATTTCCTCATTTCATGTAGGGGTGAGCATCAATCCCGGTGAGCACCGGTCCAGGCTCAACCCCGAACCAGGCCGAATTGGCTTGGATGGATTGATTTAGGTATGGTTCTAGAGAGAACCGGTTCAGTTCCTGGTTCCAAGGACGAAATTGCTTGTTCTACCCTGATAGAATTGGGTTTTTACCCAAAACACAAGTATTGACACACCCACGAAGAACATTGACAAATATCCTTCAAAATGACTAAGCTGGAGGAGAAGCCAATTGAGGAGTGTTGGGCAAGCAGATTGACTACCTCTCTTGATTCCTCTACTCCCTCATTTGCTTCCCCACCTGTGCTCAGTCCTTCTACGAGCGCCCCGCCGTTGCGTCGCCATTGAGGACTCCATGCCCTTGGAGCTATCCAAGCAAGACCTAGCCCTAGCTTACAATTGGAAGCACTAGAACATCCTCCTCCACTTTGTCACTATACTAGCGCCACTGATTCCCGGAAAATAGTGAATTTCCTCGATGGTAACGCTTTCATTGGGGACTTTAACCCAAATCACTCTTCAGCTTTTAGGGCGGGAGGCAAAAGCAAATTTTTTCATCTTTCTACCCCTCTTCTCTCCCATTGTTGTTTTCTTTTCCTTCCTAATAAATAAGTTCGATCCATGATCCCTTAACCTTCAAGAAGAAGGTAATTTCTTCTCCTCATTGGCTTCTTATTTCTTTTTCTTTAGGTCAATTATTGGCTTCTCATTTAAAATGAGAAAAAAATGGTTTTTCTCTTTAAATGAAAAGGCACTCTTGCTTGGTCAAGGCGAATCTTTTCATGAAAGTCTCCAAAATAGTCGTGGGCTTCGTGTCCCCTTCACATTCCCATTTGCCTTGCACATTTTTCAGATCTGTGCTTTGGACTGGGTGGAACCAGCAACCAAAACTGATAGGTGCAGTTGCCGGTTTCAAAATTTTGGAACTGGGAGTCCCAAGGTTGTTATCGATTCTTGGTCGGGGGCGGCCCACCTTAGAATCGATCATCTCTGATTCCATGTGACCAAACCATCTCAATTCTCACATTAATTTCTCTCATCTTATCCTTGATTTTAGCCGCGGCTACTTTTTTGTAATCTCTCAAATAGATTCATTTCTCGTCTTGTTTTTTTCAAGTGCCCTTACATCTAACAAAGCGTTCTCATCTACGCCACACTCATTTTGTGCAGATTTTGATGTTTAACTACCTAGAACTCCAACCCAAAACTCCATGCCATAGGGCATCTATGGCTTTATTGCTGTCATCTAGAGTTTACCACTATACTTAACAGATATTCGGTTATTGCACAAAATAACAGGCACATTTCTCCACTTTAACCATCCCTCTTGAGCTCTGTTGAGAGATCTCTACTGATATCTACTTCTTTGGGTACAAATTTTGATGTGAATATTAAACTTATACACCAAAACATCAGAAATAGGAGATTCATCATGTGAAATCCCTCTGAAACTGGTTTAATTAATTTAGGAAGACAAAGAAAATTATTGAAGGGAGAACAACCATATGGTAAGTTGTTGAGAACTACATGTACATGATATTACCTAAGCTTTATGAGTTTAATAGCACAAGAGTGGAGTTCACCCTCTTCATAAGAATTTTGTTTGAGATTTTCTTGCCAAAATTTTCCTTTAGGCTGCGCATGATAAAATTTCTACTTCTCTATTTCTCTATTTCTCCGTTTCTCGGAACAAGTTTGGAATAGAAATCCGTTTGGTAATGCAATTTGATTTTTCTATTTCTGGAACAGATTTCTTTTCTAGAAATTGATTTGAAGAAGAAATCGAAGCTAAAATTTTTAACTTCTCAATTTCTAGCCAGAAATCAATTTCTGTTCTAGAAATTTTGTCATGCGCACCTTTAGTATCTACTGCATCACGCCATCAAGTTTTTAATGTTGTTTTCCCATTAAAATCATTATCATAGAAGCTGTTTAATCCTGTAGATGAGGTAACTTAAAGTTTGCTTCCATGAATCTTTCAGTAGAGTGCATTATCTTTTATAAACTGCTGTAGAGACAAAACTGTGTCCTTACGAGAACGTATACTCCTGGGTACATGCCTATCCTTGTTGATAATGGGTTACTTCTCCTTCTATTGATTACTGGTCTCCTCTCCTCTTGCCAGGTTTCTGGAGGGTACATATGCGGCATCATTACTGTTTTTTGGCAAGATTTGTAGACTCATTCTGCATAATTTCCTGGGAAAAATTTGTTGTATTTGTTCTTGAGACTGCTCGATATAATAGATGAGTGAAGTCTTCCACATTAAATTGCTTGAAGCATCCAATGAAGCTGTCTTTTAGTGAGTTTAATTAAGTGAGCATCCCTAATCTGCCTAATAAGCATCAATTACATGGTGTCTTGATCCTTAATAATGGCTGAGGATAAGCAGATGGAGTATGTTTCTGCACAACAGATTACAAAAAGTAGTGAAGCTAATGGACTTGAGGAGAGTATCCTGGAAAAGAGACAGGGCCTTGTTTCAGAAGGTATAAAAATTGGGCTTGTGGATATGGGGAATCAATCTTGCGCAGACATTGTGGATGATGGGGCGCATGTATCTAAGTCTTTTGAAATAAACAGGATTGGAATGCCTTCTGAAGACCCATCCCAGGTGAAGAATCTTGCAATATCTCCTGAAAGTGTGATAGATAAAACAAAGAACACTGAGATTGCAAGTGCTGGAGAAGATATTGGGGAAAGCATTCATAAGTTCAATTCACAATGTATAGATGGTGCACATTCACTCCAAGAAAAGAGGTGTGAACTTGGCGTTGAAGGATCAACAATTGTGCCTTCTAGCCATGCCTTCTCTGAGAATCTGGTGAATCAGGAAGTTAGTAATGGAGCGGCACACCAGTTTGGTTCCAGATATTCAGTTGGTCAAGAAGAAAAAAGACACACACTTGGAATAAAAGAAACTATTAGTCCATTGTGTAGTGATACTGCTGAGCAATTGCGTGAACCTTTTTGTGAGAATTCAACCTTTGAACACAGGATGCTGCCTTCTCCAAACATAAGAATGAGCGATGAAGCTGGAAGTGTTCTGTGCCCTAAACATCTTGAATTACATGAGACCCATTGTGGATCTGGTAGTATAAGAAATCAATTACCTGTCCCTGACCATGGTGAAAATGTATCAGTTCAAGTGAGTACTATCGTGTCTGATAAAATTGAAACTGAAAGTACTGGATTACGATCTAATGTGGAGATTGGTTCTTCTGTATTAGAACATATTGAATTTAATGGAGATTCTGTTGTTAATGAGGAACTGCGAGTCCACATGGAGGAGCCAACTGACAGCTCTAGTTATGATCCATCAGAGTTGCAACAGGAGAATCTTACAGGGAACTCCGAATGGTCAGGCCATAGGGACAGAAGAACTTCTACGAGATTGAAAGAAAGAAACACACGGAGGTCATCACTTGGCAGCGACAGAGTTCTTCGCTCAAGATCAAAGGATAAGTCTATAGCTGAGTCTAAGGATGATGTAGTAAACCCATATACCGGTGAAGAAGTAAAAAGAAAGCAGAGAAAGAAGAGGCAAGCAAGGGAAGCTATTGCAGATGAATATTCTAGAATTAGGAAAAACCTGAGCTATATGTTAAACAGAATTGGATATGAGAGAAACTTGATTGATGCTTATTCTGGTGAAGGGTGGAAAGGGCTAAGGTATGTGTATGTCAGATTGCTTCATAAAAATCTATTTTGCTGATTATGTGCTGCAGCATGTCATTATTGATGAACTTGATACCAAGTGACAAGGGTACATACAGTGAACTGATAGCCCATTTGGTTGTATAGAGATGGAATAAGGTTGTAATGTAATTTAGTTATTACCCCGACACTATTTAATTTTATGAATAACATATGTAATAAGTAAAGAATAGCATCAAATTACCCAACATACCCCTGAGGTTAGATGGAATAATCATGAGTATCTCTTTATTTGTTGATCGTGACCACTTCATCGGCACCATCAAAATCCACATGCATTTTGATTACTATGATTTTGTTTTTCTTGTATGAATGAAACCTATGTTGCTTAATATGGGAGAAGAATCTCTTCTCCACAACAACTTTGGTTGCATCATCTAAGCTGACCAAAGTACAACATATTTCAATGGCACAATTCCATCAAGATTTACTTGTACTATATTTATTAATCATCTTATTTTATATTCATATAATATAATAGAATACGAATTACAATAATGAGATGATGATGTTAATTTATAATACGGAATCATCTTATATACAAAATTATCCAGTTCTAGATAATCATGTATCATTAATTAAATTCACAAATAATTGAGATAGTTACTATATTGTGTTGCAATATTATATTTAGTTATGTGATTCTTGATAAACACATATAATATTAAGAAAAGTATGCTATTTGTTACATTTTGAATAATAAATTGATATAGTGCAGTCAATCATTAATATATAAAGAAAAGAAATGTGTCTGTCTGCTCTAGATAATCTATGTTATAATATAATGACATGTCTCCATACCTGTGTCCTTTTTTCTTCCTGGATCCTTTTAGATGAGTCCTGGAGTCTATGGCTTTCTGAAATGGTGAGTCAGAACACCACCCAATTTCACTTTCAAGTCAAGGTGACATAGGAGAATGATCTATAGCTACTAGGGAATGTTCTCTTTTCTGGTGCTCCTTTGTCCACCCTAGAGGTTTAACATGATCTTGGGCGATAGATTGTCATGTTGGTAAAAGATATCCAAATGATAGCCTTGAGCTTCTGAAGGCACCTCAATGGACATGGTTCTGGCGAGTTGGATGCACTCTACGTACAGGGCTGACAATTTGCTAGCAGTGCTTCATATTGAGAATGTGTTTTAGTTCCTTCTGAGGATTCGGTATCTCAGCAGGAGTTTCTGCATAGGGTTATAGTGTTTGATCACTAGAAACTCGTCATTTTTTCTTAGAATTGAGGAGTAGGAAGTTTTGAGACTAGTTCACATATCTACACATTAAAATCGCTTGAACTAAATGATTTTTGCAAGTATTTTTTATTTTATTTTTAAATACAATTGATTAGATGGTGTTAAAAGGTTTTGTGGATTATGGTTTGCAGCCTAAAAAGGGAGCTTTCTTAACATCTCATTTCTGTTTATAGTTGTGTAAAGTTCCACTTATTTTTGACCAAAATCCAGTGAAGTTCAGAAATCAGTGAACTTCAATCAATTTTGTTGTGGTAACTTTCTTTAGTTTGTTTGACAATGACCAACTTTTAAGTTTGCATCTGCTATTCATATGACCGTCAGAGTGCCTACATAAAATTTTTAGCTGTAGCTGCTCATCGCTAATGTTATTTGGCAGCTTGGAAAAGATAAAGCCAGAGAAGGAACTTCAGCGGGCCACATCAGAAATTGTAAAACGCAAGCTGAGAATAAGGGATCTATTTCAGCAGCTGGATTCATTATGTGCAGAAGGAAAGCTGCCAGAAGCTCTATTTGATTCAGAAGGAATGATAGACAGTGAGGATGTACGGAAGAAGCTTGATTAAATTGGCTTTTGTGCAATATCAAAATTGGGTCTCATTAATAAGTGCCTCTGGGCACTTGCTAAGTATACTTAATGCAGAGTATTTCAATTTTTCAAGTATTAATTATGCATAGCATGAGGAAAGTAGTGCATTGGAAATTGCAAAAATTCCTTAACTGGTTCCTTCGCAAGTGTCTTTTGGGAATTTGTTAAAACATCTATGAAGAACTTACCAAGTGTTGTTTCACTTCACTAACAGTGATTTGGGTAATGCTATAACCTGGGATGGTTTCCTGGCAGATATTCTGTGCAAAGTGTGGCTCAAAAGATTTGACTGCTGACAATGATATAATTCTGTGCGATGGTGCTTGTGATCGTGGGTTTCATCAGTACTGTCTGGAACCACCGTTGCATGCAGAAGACGGTAATTTCCTTTCAATAAGCTAGTAATTGTTTGTTGATAATTGGCATCTTATTTCATGCCTAATAGTTTGCTTATGGCACAGTTCCTCCTGCCGACCAGGGTTGGCTATGCCCTGGGTGTGATTGTAAAGTTGATTGCGTGGACTTGCTGAATGAATCACAAGGAGCAAATCTTTCTATTGCCGACAGCTGGGAGGTCAGAAATGGAAATTTTGGTCATTCCATTTGCGGTTCTAGCTAGTTCTCACTGTTCCATTATGCCTTACTTCCCTTACCATTCTCCTTGATGATGCAGAAAGTTTTTCCTGAGGTTGCAACAGCTGATAAGACTGAGGACCCAAACTTAGGTCTCCCTTCTGATGACTCGGATGATGCTGATTATGACCCAGATGCGCCTCAGGTTGATGAAGGTCTGGGAGATGACTCTAGTTCTGAAGATCAGGGAAATGACTCTAGTTCTGAAGATCAGGGAAATGACTCTAGTTCTGAAGATCAGGGAAATGACTCTAGTTCCAATGAATCTGGATGTAATGTTGTATCTGATAAATTGGGGGCTTCTTTAAAATATGATCGCATCGGTTTGCCTTCTGATGATTCAGAAGATGATGATTTTGATCCTGATGCTCCGGACAGTGAGAAGGTTAAGGAGGAAGGTTCTAGTTCTGATTTCAGCTCTGATTCTGAGGATCTTGCAGCCACTGTTGGAGGTGTAGCAGATGAGGTTAATTCCTACAGAGGTGGGGGCAGAAGAAGCTCTAGAAACAGTTTTGAAAAGAAGGAAACCGTGAAGGGTGAAGTGCAATCTTTGCTGGAGGGAGATGCTGACAAAGATGTCTCTGTCTGCATGCCTGAGAAAAGACATGTTGAGCGTCTGGACTACAAAAAGCTCTATGATGTGAGTCTTTGCAGTTTTTTCAGTATATAATGATTTTTGCAGAATTTGCAATTACCATATTCCAGTATGAGCTAATTTATGGGACAAATAGGGTGGTTGCTAGTGCATGTGCTGTTTGTTTGATTAAAGTACTTTCTGTAAGCTTGTCTGCATGGAGCATTGTGATCCACAGAACCACAATAGTAGAATTAGTCTCTTTATGGATTTAATTTTTTTTCTTTGGGGTTCCATTGGGACATATCAAGAAAATATCTGTGCTCGTCAAATAATTTTAGAACAATAGCTGGATCCTTCCATATGATTTGTTTGGAAGATGACAGCATTTTGTTCTACATTTTCTAATGCTTGCTTGTTTACTAATTGTCCTGGGAGTAGATGTGGAATGGCAAGGCAATATAATCTCTCTTCCTTCCCTCCCTTTTGTTATGCTAGGAAGCATTTAATTGCCATGAGTTGACCAGGGCGATGGCAAGGAAAAGTGAAGATTATTTTAGAGGGTGGGAGATGACATTGTTGAAGACCATTGGCCCCATTGAACTAAGAGACAGCTGTTGATCCAAAAAAAAAAAAAAACCTAAGAGAGCTAGTTAAGCGTTCTCTTTTTTTATCTTGTTTTAGAAGTGGCTCACTGCTTAAGGAGTCGCAAATATCTGACATTTAAATGCTTTGATCTAGGGATGGGGCTGATCTAAGTTCTTGACCTATTGACAACATCATGTTATGTGATTCTTTTAAAGGCTGGAGATAAATTGAAATCACAAGTTCGGCATTTCCAATAATTTAATAATATCAATTGTGCCCATTTACTCAGAAAGAAAAAAGGTAGTGGATGTTGAATATTCAGCCAACCCCTCTATTGAGGCATGTGTAGTCTCTGCAGTCCCTTTACTGTTCATACTTATATTAATACCTCCTCTGTTCATCATATGTTGGAAACCATAGAAGTCTTATTTGATGTGGCAAGTGCTAAGGTGGTTGCACTGGATAGTTTCAATAGAAACCTGAAGGAAACTAAGATTATGGATGGAAGGAGTATAAAATTAACATATCAATGAGGTCTAGATTTTTATTGTGTATTAAGTGTCCATGCACAAGATGAATGCTGAGTTGGGACATTCTGAGGGTGTGGATATATTTAGAGAGGAACACCCTCCTCTATTTCTTTTGATTGTATTTTCATAATTCATATTTTTGTTTTTGGTGAACGATTAGATTGCATTACGGATTTTAGCAGTCAAGAAGCAGTTGTTTAACTTGTAACTTGTATTCTATTTCATGTTTACAGTTACATCTTTTACACACTATTTTATCACGCATGGGATTTACTGAAAGTAATTGATCATTTTAATAATTTGGAACTGTTCTTTATATTGGTTGTGGGTGCTGCATTATTTCTTCATATATTAAGGAGAAAGGTAGAAGCAAATGAAGTGAGATTTTAAAAGTCGAAACTATTAAAAAAAAAAAAAATGAATGGTCAAATATACAACAGGTCTATAAGATTTATCTGTTTTCTATGTGTAAAACAGGAAACAGTTTTCAAGTACACATCCCTTCAAGGCCTTTCTTATTATTGCTATCATTTTTGTATTTTCATTATTGACATGATTTCTTTTCTTGTGTTATTCCCATAGGAGGAATTTGGTGGTAAATCTTCCGATTCAAGTGATGATGAAGATTGGAGTGATACCGCTGAACCAAGTAAAAGAAAGAGAGGTGCTGATAAAGTCGCTTCGGCATCAAACAATGGAAATTTTACCAGTGGAGAAATTATAGAGCACAACAAAAATGGGACTGAACAGACTCCAAGGAGGAGGACAAATAACAGGATGGATTCCCCAAGTACTAATAGTATTACAGCCATACCACGAAGAAGCTCTTCAGCACCTGGATCGACTGGTAGAAAAGCTCGATCAACTTATAGAAGACTTGGAGAAGCTGTAACTCAGGTGATCAAGCACTGCTAATTTATTTCTAAAGTTCCTCATTAGGATATAACAAAATCTCTCTCTCTCTCTCTCTCTCACAGAGAGAGTGAACTAGGATGCAAGATGATTGAAAAGACAAATATTCCATCTGGATAGTAAACATTGATGCCAATCCTGAAGCAGTTTTAAGTCAAATGTGTATAAACTTCTGCAAATTGTCGGACAGTGATTGTTTGTGACTAAGTAGTGTGTAGTGTGTTATGTAATCACAGGTTTTAGACAGAGGGTTGTTGGACAAGCCTCTTTATGTTATGAGTTTGAGCACCTGGAGAAGCTTGGATAAGCTAATAACTTGAGCCAACCCTAAGTGCTTCCATCCGTTCACATACGACTTGACTCTTATCTAGTGTTCTCATTGTCACTTCAGGATGTACATGCTTTGCATGTTTCACTGTCTTAGTTTTGGAGAAATTATCCAAATTTATTCTTCCCCGGTTATTATGATGGCTTGAAGCATTCACGTTCCTTTCTCTGCCTTCTCCTTCCAATATCGTATGATCCAAATTGCAGTATTGGTTTAGTGGCTACTTCATAAATCACGATCTCTGTGTCTCGTCTTTAAGAAGAGTCTAGTTCATGGGTCAGCACTTTTGCATTTGAAAGAGTTTTTTATTTTTTATTTTTTTATTTCTGATTTCAGGGATTGCATTTGTACCTTGATTTTTATGTCTGAAGAAGAGGGAAAGTAATATGCTTTTCCTGCTCAATTTTCCTTTAAATATCATTACTTTCCACTTCCCTGAAGTTTATTTTGTTTCATATATCCTTCATACCAACACCTTTTTTAATGTCACACACAAAAGCACGTGACACATTGGTGCCGAAATGGTGCAAAGGTTCCAATGTTTCATGTCAAATGTTCATAGAGAATGCATTACTATTGGGTAATGCACTTGTTATGACAAAGGTGATAACCCTCAGTCTTTCCACAGTTGTCCTGCGTTTTGTGCCGCATGCTTTTCTCTGGACAACGATGCAGCAACAGCAGGGCCTCTGGCAAATTGATACAGTGTTAGAAAAAGTAGGGAATAAAGTAAGACAAAATGCACTTTAGGCAACAAAGTGACCCGGGTGTTGTAAAAAAACTTAGGAGACAGTGCAGTGTGAGGATCAAAATGTTTTCTGATCGGAAAATCGTTTTTGGCAGAGACTCCATGAAGCCTTCAAGGAAAATCAATATCCAGAACGAGCTGCATCAGAGAAGTTAGCTGAGGAGCTAGGAATTACTACTCAGCAGGTAACTCTCTCTTTTGATTTTTTTTTTTTTATTTTTTTTATTTTAAAATTTCCTTCTAAGTTTGGGCCACTAAATTTGTCTAAAGTTCTTTCTGCCTTCGGATTTGGTTACAGGTGAAAAAGTGGTTCGAGAATGCTCGTTGGAGCTTTAACCACCCAAGTGGTAGTAAAGTGAGAGTGTCTGCTAAAGATATGATAATGGAGAACCCCAGGCCTCAACCCAGTTCTGGACCATGTGGCTCAGCTCCAAAAATAATTACGGATGATGCCCCTAGCAATGGAATACCAAATGCTGAACCTAGTGGAGTTGCTTCCATGCCTGAGTGCATCGACAAGGATGTGAAGGATAGCGGAGTGGGTAGTCCACAGATGAATAGGAAAAGCGACAATAGTTCACATCTTGGAAAGAGAAAGGAAAAGGCAGATAATGTGGTCATTGGTCCGGATCAAGTAGATCAAACAGAGGCCCTTCGAGATGATTCAGCTAAAGCTTCAGAGCCTCAGACTAGCAGCAGAAGACACACAAGAAGCAAATCAAAAACCTGACAATTTCAAACTTTTTGAGCCTCTGAAGAGTTCTTCCGGTTGAGAAATACTGGGAAAGATACCCTGTTCAAGAATCCTGCATGCAAAGATGACTTTTTCCAAGAGGGGTAATTCCAACTCTCTTGGTTTTCCGGTTCAGGATTCAGAATAGCTACTTCAGTCACCATTAACCGTTGTCTCAGGAGTCCTTGGGTTTTCTGATCCTGAATCCTTTGAACGTCATTGTCTGAGCTGCTGATTTTCATCGTGGCAATGCTTTGTTCAATGAGTGGATAAAGCAAGATAGCGGCCAACTGACGTTTTCTTTGAGGATCTTATCGGTTCAATTACCCCATTGTAGGCGCCTGCTTGTTTCTTGCTAGAGGATGAAATTCCATAGGTGGATACCGCATATCTGATGTACAACCAGGGAGAGCTGCCGAAGAGTCTTGGACCGAGAAGAATCTGTCCTTGATGATGAGCTTGTAACATAGCGATGCCGCTTAACATTACATTGTACTTCATGGACCACCTAAGAATTTTACATCTATTGCATTCAATTTATGCCGTTTTTCCATTCTTTAAGCTCATGATTCTTTTGATTCGATGATTCTTGTCATGTCCAGTTTATTTCCGGGATTTTTGACCGGGCACTTGTTTAGATTTTACTCTGTGAATCCTGTCCAAAGCATGAAACAGGATGAAATATCCAACACGCCTGTCATCTCCGAGGAAAAGCAAATTCAATGTGCAAACAAATGAATCGTTTGATGAAGTTACACAACATAAGAATGAAATTAGCTAAAGGTGCCGAAACATCAAAGAGTAAACTTGTCATGTCTTGAAGGACGTAAAAAAAAAAATGATCTTTGAAATTAAAACCTTGTAAACTCAGTGGTAAGGAATCTGAATTTTACGTTTCATGAAACTCGTTATTGAAATAACTTTCTACCCTACTTGTAACTGTAACACTAAAATGAATCATATATCTTGAAGGACATTGAAGGACAATGAGATTAGGCACTCGTGAAATTTTGCTTTTTACATAAAAAATGTTAGGGGGTTCTCCAGCTCTTATGCAAAACATTGATAAATTAGATTAACGATTGACCCATAAATCGAATTGAGTAATGTCTAAGTCCGTTTTAAGGTGACCTAACATATGAATTTTATTGTCTTACTTATGACAAGCATGGAAACAAAGTTCATCGTCACATTCATTCAAACTTGGAAATTCAGACCTATATAACAACAACACGCGAGATCCCAGAAACGTTCAACTGAAAAAAAGAAAAAAGAAAAATCTAAAACCACATACATCAAAAGAAACACTGGGCTCAATAGTACAGTCTACGAAGTAGCTCCATCTTCAGGTAGAACTGGTTTCGGCTTGGGCACGTAGAGTGGATGGTCTGGGGAGAAATCGAGAGGAAGGAGATGAGGTGGTGGCAGAGGAGAAGATGGTAAGATAATCGGGTCAAAATGAGTAGACCAAACCACCGCTCATCACGGGACGTCTTCTAGTCATCAATCTCCCATTTTAGCTCGTGTTGTTTCCCAATGTCCAGACCGGGCGGGTCACGAAGTGCACATGCATAATAGAAGGGAGGTATCCATGGTGAAAAGAAACTCTGATCTTCAATATCTGCAAGTGTATTAGGGGGAGTCGTGAAACTCACTAGGAGACTCGTCAGGAGGCTTGAGAATGGAAGTTTTAGTCCCATGCTCAAGCTGTTTAGCATGACAAGATTCTAATCCTTTCTAATATGCATGAAGGTGACTAAATCATGGTAAGTCATTGAAACCAAGCTAGAATCTAGGGAGCAAGAACATGCATGTTCGCTATAACACTTCATATTGAAACTTAAGACACGCATGAAATAGATAAATAGATACAATCATCACAAAACAGCAGGATATGAAGTGCTGAATTTTCCTTAAGACACTGTCATGACTCTTTCCTCTCTTTTCATTTCCTCTTTTGTTCCTCCAAATTAGATCCAGTCGGTCCATCTTTTGACCTACACAAGCTCGTCCTTTGTCTTTGCCAAGATTCAGAGATATCCCTCCATTTCTTTATGTTGGATACTGTCCCTAGTTTTCGTATATCCTAGAATTGCATCTGAAAATTGTTTCCAAGTGAATTAGGCAAGGGCATGAAGACAAGTACGGCAAAGTAAACCTCAAGAACAAGAAGGAAAGACTGACTGATACGTGCCTATCTGGGTCCGGCCATTCGCTGCACCTTTGATCATGGTTGGTTATGGCGAGCCTCGCAGATCCTTCACTTAGCGCTCAGGTAAACAATAAATGAGAGGAAAGTTGAATTTCACGATCACGATGAACTAAGACATTAAAATTTTAATTTGGGGTACAATATCATAAAACTACAACTCCTCTAATTACCATATGCGGTAAAATGCAGTGAGAAATGAGAATGTTGAATTATGCAGTAGGTTGTCTTTTCGTTTGAGGTTGAATGTCAACAGTATCAAAGGATTCAATCCCTAAATTTTTATGAAATACGAAGAAGATTTTTGGAGCGAAACTTGATTCTTAACGTCCATCAAGTTTCGACCCCGCAAAGATAAAAGGTCCATAAAGCGTCTTTTTAATTTTATCTTGACTTTAATATTTCATTTTCTCATTTTGGTTTGTTAGTCCAATTTTTATAATTAGTTTTAGATTTTTTTGGTTTTTCTTTACTTATTTGAATTTTTGACATTTTTCGATATGTCACCACGTTGGCACCACACATTCAAAAAGAGATAAAAACGCCATGCCAAATTTTGGGGTGGCAAGTCAAGAAATTTGGCTGTGAACTAGATGGAATTACTAAATTGCACCCAACTAATAACATTTAGGACTTTAATGCATGTCGGGCCAAATGTTTAAGATTATTTATACATTTTCCCCTATGACCAATACTTAATACTATTTTGAGCTCAACAATTATGGTTTCAAGCATAACATAAGAATTAACAACAAATAGAAATTTTGTGATCAATTTGGGTTATGATCTTGTTGATTTATCTTGGGCTTAGGATGAAATTTTTCCAAATCGATGACGAAAGTTTTTTCAAAGCAAACTGAAATGCACCATGAACACATAGTGGTTGTCAAATAAAATTGAGAAACTGAACAATTCAACTTAAACCGTAACTTTCGACCAAACAAAAAAAGAACTTAAACCGTAACTCATTTTTCTTCAGAAATCTCAACTCGAGCCCAAATCAATCCAATGAAAAATTACAGGTCTAATTAAACTAATGCTTCAACATCAAGCCTATGAATAAATAAAAGTTCAATACTCAGAAAACCAACCATAGAGACATATATGATTAAACACCATTCAGTCAAACTAATCATGTGCAATCGATCATCTGCCACCATCTATTTGGGTTTTTGCCAATAAATTTTTTATAATTAATAAGTAAGGGCTCTAGACCAAGCGTTCTAACATCCATACAGATAGCTAGCATTACTTTTAAAATCCACACAATGAGGATAAAAAATCACCTAATCAATTGCATTAACCCTTTAATTATTAAGAAATATGCAAACTACTAGCAAGAGTGGTCATAATGTGTAATTTGGTGAACGCACAACATCTAAAACAATCATTACTATTATAGCTATATGGAATTCAACTCTCCGAATTTATTAGGGCTCCATTTATTTTGCATAAAATGAATGAATAAAATTTTTTTTTCTAAAAATAATGGACCATATCCTTTCATGTAAAAATAATTTCATTATTAATAACAGTTTATATCTAAATATTATCGTGAACGCTGAAAATATTATTTGCTTTTTTTTTTTTGTAAGCGATATAAACGATCATATTTCATAAATTGATTTCCAAATTATCCCTTTCTCTCACTAAACAAACAGAATCTAAATAGATATTGCCATTGATGATTTCCTCATATTTCCAGTACATTATTGTGTATAAGTACTAAATTTACCACAAAGCAAGCTAGAACAATAATCCACCATTACATATGTAATACGTATTTACACACGGTCCATAATAAACCCTTTCTCACTAAACAAACAGAATCTAAATAGATATTGCCATTGATGATTTCCTCATATTTCCAGTACATTATTGTGTATAAGTACTAAATTTACCACAAAGTAAGCTAGAACAATAATCCACCATTACATATGTAATACGTATTTACACACGGTCCATAATAAACCCTAAGTTTCAGAATTTTCTACGCCACCTTGCCAGGAATCAGAGGCAAGTCAATCTCATCACACCATTCCACAACCCTAGTCTCGTAGTACGAGCTCTTCACGTCGTTGGCCACGTAGCTCAGCCACACCTGCCCTCCAATTCTCCACTTCAGCACACTCCCTTCCATCTCCCTGCCCAGCCTCCACCCCACGCTCTCTCCGTACTCATCTCCGGCGAACACTAGCCCTCCGGACTTTGTGAACGGCCGGTTCGCCGCCGTGTACCTCCTCCGGAACCCCTCGCCTTTGGATGGACATGACATGGCGACCTCCTGGCCGGTGGTGCCGTCGTGCAGGACCGCATCGAACACCGCGGCATTGCCTTCCGAGTCCTGGTCCCATCGCCAGTCCCTCAGCTTCGCCCTCGTCGACGTCTTCCCCTTGGCCTTCACCTCCGGCGCCTTCGACTTCCCGAAGGTGCTCTTCATCACCCTCTGCGTTTCCAGTTCTCTCTCTCCGTTGCTCGTGGACCGGCCAAGGCTGAGCCCGCCTACGTATGTCGCCCCGACCTCCGGCCCGACCCAGACGCGGGCCCTGGATGGGAAGTGCCGCTCCCCGGCGAACGCCAAGCCGTCCTCGCTGCTTTCCTTACCGAACCCGAGATTCGTCACGTGGAGGCGTATGTTGTCGACGCGCGTGTTGACCTGGATATACCCGTCACAGAACTTGACAGAATATTCCAGTTGAACGACGGCCTCAAGCTGCTGGTGCGCCAGCACGTACTTCAGCACTGAATCTTGCGCTTCTATGACGGGAAACTTCTTCATCTGATCGTTCGAGCGGGTGAGCTTCATGGCCGCCACCGGCGCGTAGCCCTTCAAGATCCAAAGCCCGTGAGCCTCCGTCGCGTAGGAGAAGGAGAGTCCCTGAACGGGCGAAGGGTTTAGGGCTTGTAGTCCTACGCCCACCTCCCTCAGAACGAGCCATTTCGCTAGCATGTACCCGAGGGTGCGCATGAAGCACTCCTCTGCGTCGGCACCGACCGACCACAAGAAGGTTCGCAGCACGGGGGCGTGCTTGCAGGACAGCGCTTCCAGGTTCGGGGCCAGCAGGGACTGGAAGTAGAAGGACCCGATCTCGCTCGGCACGTCGAACGAGCAGGCCCAGAACATGCGCGTGAGGAACACCAGGTTGAAGAAGCTCGACAGCGACTCGGGCGTGTGGGACTCCATGATCCAGGAGACCGGGTCGGGGCGGAGCTTCTGCAGCTGGGAGCGCGGGCATGAGCTCTCGCGAGTGGTCGGCGACCGTAAGATTATCTCTTGGAGAAGCTGAAGCAGCAGCGGGAGGAACGGCTTGTCCGAGGACAGAGGACACGCGTCGGAGACCCAGAGGGTCCTCTCCTCGCTAGATTCCTGGAAGCCGCAAGCACGGACCGTGAAGGTCACCGACGGTTCCGAACCAGGTCTCGAGGTCCGGTCTGCTCCAATCCGGATCGCCCGAGCTGCTCCGCCGCGACCCGTCTTGGAACTCGCGAGCTCGAAGACCTGCGGTGAGTCCGAGTCCGAGTCCGGCTCGGTCCATGCTGCCGAGTCGGGCAACTCGCAAATCCACGACCAAACGTCCAACATCTTTGCTAACCGATTCTATCTGTCCGAGCCGAGATAATGAGAGAAGAAGATTTAGGGCATCCGGCGGTGGATTTAAGGAGGGAACGAGTGATGACCGAGCTGCCAGCATGGAAGCAACGCGAGCCACGCAAAGAGAGCGAGCGAAACTGGTGGTGGTGAGCGGCGTTTGGTGTTAGATTTCGTGTCTGTCAGATCACACTGCATTAAATGCTCTGCCGGTTTTCCTCCTTTTTTTTTCCTTCATTTTCGGCTTCATTCCTTCGATCCAGTGTTGTTTCGCACTTGGAGATATCGGGAGCATGTTTGCATGGACGAGACGCGTCAGGAGACAAAGCTCTCGTTCTCGGGGACGTGGACAATTCGATTTGACGATTTTCTTGGGGTCCGATGAATTCCACGTGTTGTGGCCACAGGCTGTGCGTCCTTGTCCTCTTGTGCATCACACAAAAACCAAAACAGAGGAGACAAAACGGATTATCCTGAATTATCACCAGAGTTTTGTGTTTCCCTGGCCAAAGATGAAGAGTTTTGTTGATAACGTGAATGTGGTGCCCATGCAAGGCATGGACATCCTAATTTTTTCTAGGTTGACGTCACGAAAATCCCTAATTTAATATCCATATGACATGAATATGATAAACTTCCAATGGTGCACAACATCCCTTAACTTTCAACATTATGTCAATTGTATTCTGCTATCAAAATTCATAAAAAAAATACCATTTATTGAGAATTAATATTATGAAAAATCTCAAATCAGTAAACTTGTTGTGACAAATTTAGCCCAAAATTATTCTTTGGGCCATCAAAAATTCCAAACTCGATACACCTATAATAAATTTACATTTTGGGTCACCAAAGATTTCAAGCCAATATATCTATGATAAATTTAACCGAAATTGGTAAATTTGTAATAAATTTATACCAAACTAATATTGATGTCCATGTACACTTGCCATGTCAACTGAGTTATTATCATATGTCATCTAATTCAACAATTTCACTATAAAATTTGATGGAAACTAACCGAAGGTAAATATGCTACAAAAGTACTAATTTGGGGTTGATGAACTAAAAATTAGTTCGGGACAAATTTATCACAGGTGTATTAGTCTTGGATTTTGGGTGACCCAAAAATTAGTTTGTGTTAATTTTGTCACGGATATACCAATTTAAGATCTTTTTGTTGTATTAACCCCTTTTTAAATTATGTTTGTGCCCTTCACACCCTTAAATATTTATAGAACCACAACAAAGGCTTATTTTCTTGAAAAGGGATATATAATTTTCTTTTTGTTGGTAAAAAGGGATATAGATTTCAAGTGTTTACTTTTTGGCTCTCCATTCTATCGTTTTTAGGAAATATTAACTATCCAGGAAATAATTACAGCAGTCATAAACAATTGATAATTAACGTTAAGGGTTGTTCCATCTAACTATAACCCGTGCAAGTTCCTATAAAATTAAAACTTGTGTTAGGGCAGAGAATTTACACACTGTTGACAGATAACAAATAACGGAACAAATGTTAATTTGAAATATGTTTAAGGGAAGAAGTACATAATGCATGGTCAGTTTCTAATTCTAGGAAAAATATAATGGACAGTCAAAATAAATTCAAAAATTCCGAAGAAATAATGATAAAAGATGCTGGGAAAAGTTTAGAAAATTGGAATACACTACAGATGGATGCACACTATGTAAGAAAACGGGAATTTTAGAATTTTGGACAGATTCTGCTATTAAGGACATTCAAAAACCAATGTTACTAATGGAATGTTAAATAATCGCAAAGAGAGAGGGTTGTGTCCATATAGGATTAGTCCTAGTTGTTTTAAACCTTCTACAAAAATTGGATTAAACACTTAGGCATAACATGTTTACGGACTCTTTATTCGGAACTCTAAAATCCACATTATTGATCGGCCTAAATATTTTTGTTGCTAAAAGAATTTACATTTTCATTAATGGATCCAAATATCACGATAATATTAAAATCTCCGCGTTGACATGATTAAATGGTCTCAGTATCTAGCATTAATATGTATATGATCTATTACTACTAGGTCATGTCAACAACAGTTAATCCAGGAGCACATCATAAGATTGATTCCAATAAAAGAGTAACGATTTTGTTATGTGCTAATGCAGAAATAACATCACTAGTTGTAACGAAAAACAATTAGATGGAATGGAATTCAACTTTCAAAAATATAGATTTTTCAATCAGAAAAGATTTTTGACCAAAACAAAATCAGAAAAGATTCAAAGACTAATAAAGGATCAAGAAGTTAAAAATATATGAATATGTACATTGAGATATAAAATTGTTAAATAAGAGTCGATCACTGAAATTTAACATATCATAAATGAATGAAGGAAAATATTCTTTTTTTTTTTTTTGTAAAGGTAAGGTATATATAAACATTTTAACCCAACAAGGAATTATACAAAGAACAGGAGACCCGACACCAACAAAAGAACCTTGCATGCATGGTGACATTCAAAAATGTCAATATGAGTGCAAGGGTGTCGTGGTAACCAAAACCAGAAAAACAAGAAACGATGGAAACCCCTCAAAAAAAGAAGCGGAACCAGAACAAATCACGGCTTAGTCTACAAAAATAGACGGGCTAAGGCTCCAGCACTGTTGCAATCTCCTATTGGTAGGAGTATCCATCACCCGGTGGAAAGTCATCGCCTTGTCCCTGACAGCCTTGTCGAGGCACTTCTTCATAGCCGGCAAGGAGAGAGGCTGATTGCAAAAAAGGATGTTATTCATTTCCTTCCAAATGATATTGCAAAGAGCTCCAAAAGCGAACCGAGACAGAGAGAAGTGAAAAGTATCACCAGCAAGAAAATTAATAGCCCACTGTAGATTATCCTTCCAAGATCTGTTCCTCCAAGCAAAATTGCATTTAGTAGCCCAATATATAGGAGAGCCCCAGTAACGTGACACCCAAAGAAGAGGTGGTCAACAAAATCAGGACGGAAAGAACAAAAAAGACAATTGGCATTAGAGATTCTGCCATAAGCAAGGAGCAAAACTTGCGTCGACAGCCTATTCCTGGTGATCAGCCAAAGAAGAAACTAGTATCGAGGGGTAAGTGAGTTGTTCCATATAAAGGGGGCCCAAAAAGAGCGACGACCTCTTGGGTGTAAGATATCCCAGGTAGAAGCAACGGAGAAAACGTCAGACGAGTGGGCTCGTCACACGAACCGGTCTGAGGTAGTCGTGGGAGCCAGAGGTGTGTCTTCCCATGAAGAGATCTCATTCAGAATTCCAGCCAGCGTATGAGGGAAGGACCAAAAATCAGCAACCGTAGCTTGCCTTGGCAATCCGGAGCGATAGATATCTCGGTAAAAAACCATAAGGTTCAAAGGGCCTCTCAGATGCCAATCATCAAACCAAAAGGATATTGAGGACCCATCCCCCACACGCCAACAAAAAAGCCGGCGAAAGTCCTGTTGAAGATCAAGTAGCTTTTTCCACGACTAGGAGCAAAACCTTAGTTTAGAGGATAACCAAAAATTTTTATTCTTCAGAAAGGTCGGATGGATCTACTTGCACCACAAGGATTCCTTGTCTGTGAATAAAAACCAAATGTGTTTGAGCATGGCTGCCTTATTGCTTTCGCATAATCTCCTTATTCCCAGGCCTCCTTCATCTTTTGGGAGACATACATTGCTCCAGGCGACTTTGGCTCCTCCCGCACCAAGGTCCGAACCCTTCCAAAGGATTGTCGCAAGATTTGTTTGATTTTATCCAGAACCGACCTCGGCAAAATGAATATGTTAGCCCAGTAGACCTGAATTGAATGGAGCACTGACCTGATCAATTGTAACTGGCTCGCAAAAGATAGAAACCGCTGAGTCCACAGCCGCACCCTTGAGGTGATTGTGTTTACCAATGTAGAGCAGTCAGCCTTTTGAAGCCTAAAGGCAATGACAGGCACACCCAAATACCGAAAAGGCAACAAGCCCTCTTAATAACCAAGGAATTCTCTAAAAAGGATACGATCATTAAAGGAGACTCCAGAGAAGAAAAGCTCACTTTTCTGCAAGTTCAGGGTCAATCCACACCATTGGGAGAACAACTTAATGCCATCCTTAAGAAGAGATAAGGAAGGCATATTTGCTTCAGCAAACAGCAAAACGTCATCCGCAAAGAAAAGATGAGAAAGGCGTGACGGTTTGCACCTCCAAAAAAACTTGAAAGTAGGCTGGCTGGTTTGCGTATTCAGAATGCCAGTAAACACTTCCATCACCAATGTAAAGATGTAAGGTGACATGGGATCACCTTGCCTGATTCCTCTTCCACTGGGAAAGAAGCCATGGAACTCACCATTGAGTGTTACAGAAAATTTAGGCATTCAGATGCATGTCATGATGAGCTCTATCAAGTGAGAGGGGAAACCAAAAGCTTGCAGAGATAACTCGATAAAGTCCCAATTTATAGTATCATAAGCCTTATGAAAGTCAACCTTGATGACGCATTTAGGTAAGTAATGCATTCTGAGGGTGGCTAATGATTGAAGGAAGGACAGACGCCACCCAATTCGCTATTATCTTCGTAATACACTTATAAACCGTGCTACAACAAGCAATAGGTCTATAATCATTGACCGAGGTTGGATTAGAGCACTTTGGTACAAGGGCAAGAATGGTGTTGTTGATTTCCCGAAGGATTTTCCCCAACGTAAAGAAGTCCTTGACTACCAAGGTTACCGAAGGCCCAACTATGTCCTAGTTGAGCTTGAAAAATTCAATGCCAAAACCATCAGGGCCAGGGGCCTTACTTGAAGTTAGAGAGAATAACGTGTCATGGACTTCAATCTTCGAAACAGTCCTAGAGAGAAAGCGTACATGTTCATCATCAATGGAGTGAGCCAGTATCGACTTGATCTCTTGAATTGAGGGAAGCGTAGACAAGTTAGAAGGTGCCGTCAGCTCCTCAAAATAAGAAACAAATTGCTGATGAATTAAAGGTGCATCACGAATCAATGTCCCATCCTCATTCACCACCGATAAGATCCTATTATGGAGATGCCTCCTATTAACAGTGTGATGGAAGAACTTTGTATTAAGGTCTCCCTCTTTCAACCATTGAACTCTTGACTTTTGCTTATAGAACATCTCTTCCTGTAGATGGAGGTCCAAGAAAGCCCGAAGATAGTCCTTTTCCCTTTCGGCAAGGCCCAGATTAAATGGGTCAAGTTGAAGAGAATCTTGGATGGAAGAAAGGGCAGCTTTAGCCTCAGTAGTCCTTGCTGAAATGTCTAAAAAAGAGTCTTTATTGAGACATTTAAGCTTAGCTTTCAGCAGCTTGAGCTTGGAATAAAGGATGAACATAGGCGTACCGATCACTTAATTGTCCCAGGTCTGCCGAACAATCAAGGAGAAGGACGGATGCTCCATCCAAAAATTGAAAAATTTGAAAGGCTTCTTCGAGTTTGGAGTGGGGAAAATTCTAATAACCATGGAGGAGTGATCAGAAATTCCGGGCGGAAGAAAGGAAGCCTCAGAGAAGGAGAAAAATTCACTCCACTGAGAATTGACAAGAACTCCGTCTATCTTTATTTGTTTCATGTTGTCTCCAGAAGAGGTGGCCCAAGTATACCCACAGCCCGTATATCTCAGATCATCCAATTCTGCCTGCTGAAGGCAACACCCAAATTCCTCATAAGACGGTAGCCAAGTAGACGAGCCCCCAAGCCAATCAGATGGAAATCTGATGGCGTTGAAGTCACTAGCAATCAGCCAAGGGGAATCTACCAGCAAGGAGCTGGATTGGATAATATCCTACCAAAGGGGACGCCTTAGCACAAAAGTGTGTTCGGCATAGACTACTGAAAGATGGAAAGACTTGTCTGAGGATAGACAACTTAGGCGGCCATGAATAACTTGGGATGAGGAGGACAAAGCCACAAAATTCACCATCCTTGGGTTCCAACTGATCCAGATTCTACCACTAAAGGAGTGTTCATAATTAGCCATCCAGGTCTAGCCCGGAGCAAGTCCACCAGAAATAAAAGGAAATATCATAGAAGGGGTCTTAGTTTTCAAAATGCCCAAGCAACAAAGGCTGTTAGCCCTAATAAGGCTTCTGACTTCAGCTTGCCTTAAGGGTTCAACAACTCCCCTAATGTTCCATATAGCTATATACATATGTACAAGATGGGTGAGGAACTTACTTCTTTCCTCGTTTTTTCTTCTTCAGGGTGGTCTTAGGTTCGGGACTTCCCAGGGAGTTGTTACCCAAGTCTGTGCCATTTACAGGAAGAGGTTGCTAGGATGGGACTACCTGTAGCGATTGCTGGAGTGGGGGTTCTGAAACCAACGGCGACAAGAGGCCACAATCAAGTCATCTTCTTTAGCACCAGATTCGACATCATCGGCTCCTTTGTTAGAGTCTTCCTCAGAGATAAAGGAAGTAGCCGAACGCAACCAGGCAACATCTAGCTTAAAAGCTGAGGGGGGGCTTACCGAGCGAACAAAAGGTAAGTTAACTTTTAGTGTTCCACCCATTTTCGGGATAGTGTCCTACACTACCGAAGTAGCTTGCGCTTTCGACATAGTAGGAGCAGTAGGAGTAGGTAACTCTGAGGAGGGACCTGCATGATGGCCGGTCTGCTTCCCCCAAACTTCAATCCATTCGTTATTAGATCGAGTGCCTGGAGTCTGTTTAGTAGCCTTATGGAGCCTTTCATCCACAACAATCGGTTTGGGGATTGAGGCCTGGTTGTTTCCAACATGAATGATGGCCTCAGGGGGAACACACCTATGGCCAAAAGTTCCACAGGAGTGACAAATGACGCACTTCCATTCGTATTCAACCGCCACCAAGCGGGTCACACCGTTCAGATCAAACGGGATCGAGTCATAGAGGGCTTGATCGGCACTTATTTCAACACAAATTTGCGCAAAAGAGATCATTTTCATGAGCTCTGTTTATTGGTCAACATAAAAAGGCTTACCAATGGCGCTAGCAATGGCGCTAATGCCCATAGCCGACCAGAGGGAGTATGGGATGCTCTTGAGTCGAATCCAAACTAGCACAGTCTTGCGAGTGTCTCTCTTAAGCTCCAATATTGGGTGCCATTGCTGGAGAGTGAATGGCACTTTTGCGACAGTAAAAGGGCCGCCATCTAGTATCTTTCTCCGGAACTCTTGATTCGAAAAATGAAAGAAATAGAAACCATCGTCATTAGCCATGATTTCCAGGAGTTGAGAAGCCCATACATGCTTCAAAGCAGCTTTGGTATGCTTGAATGGTAATTTTTTACCAACGAAGTACCCAACCAGACATTTCCGCCATTTGGGGTTACTACCTTTCAAGATTTCCTGTGAAATGCGTACCATAGGTTTGATATCAACAGTATCCGAGGGCATATAGGTGAGAGCATAACCTTTGGAAGCTGATTTGGCCACATTAGCCCATGGACAAGCAGGCGGCCTGATGGCATCATGAGAAGAATTGACACCAAGAGGAGTCTGTCATGGACGAGAGGGTCCTGATTGGGTTCTTGCTGTTAGAATAGCAACATAAGATTTCTCAATTGCGCGGGCCAACGGGGAAGAAGGCTCAGCTTTAGACGCAATCAACTTACCCCTATCCAGAGGAGGACGGGACTTTCTTCTCCTACTACGACCTCGAGGCCCAAGAAGCTGGCCCATTGGTGTAGTCGCATTCGCAATTGAGGGCGAATCCATAGACAAATTGGGATTGAAGCCCAACAAGACAGCAGAAACAGGAACCCAGAAAACCCTAACCCCAAGTAAGCATATTTACTAGGAGATAGCAGATCACATGAAATGCTTCAGTGAATCTGTAGAGGGGCACGAGACGATCCCATACACCAAAATTTGGCTCCAACGGATCAACAAATTGCTTAGGCTCAACAAAACAGGCGCTCGGGTGAACAGGGGTAAAGTTGCCTAGCTTGAGAGAGATGATGAACAGTAACCCGAATGAAGGAAAATATTCGTAAAATTTAACACACAAAATTCCTTTTAAGTGGCGATGTAGGAACGTAAAAAAGGGAAAGATAAGGATGGGGTTTCTCTCGCTTTTGACATAGCGGGCCCTGGCAGGAGGCCCTTGTGATGGGTGTCACACCCCGATCCACTTCGAGCGCGCGGCAACCCTCGCTTCCATACCTATGGTCATTCGGTTGTGACGTCCTAGGAGGTGTCACCGACCCAATTACAATATAGATAAAACGCACAAGTAGAAATGTAAACAAATCTTCAATCATCATTCAACAGGGATAGTTAAAAACATAATCACATATATATAGGCGTCATAAGTCAACGTTTCATACATGCCAAGTTCAGAAATTAAACAGCTAACTTCATCACATCTGACAAGCTTGACTGCATTGCCACGACTTTCTACAAAAAAGCTCGGGGTACATCTACGCCTCTAATACTACGAGAGTGGTCTAAAAAGTGTTAGCAACTCCACTACTAACTAAGCCTCAATGGCCTTCGGGATCCATGGCTTTGGCTCGGCAATCAGCTCGGGGTCGAGCTTGGGGTCAAACACCTTCCCATCGGGAATGTCCCCATCCTTGGCATCCCAGTTAATGTCTCCTCTTAAGCCTTCGACACCTAGTGGACCGTCGAACCTACAGATGGGACCATGGCTCTTGTCGTCCACCCAAAAGTACCAGGCCACTAATTAGTGTGGCACGAGATTAGGTAGACTTTCATTGACCCAGATGGTCGTGACGTAACACATGTAGTGCGCGTCGGCCCCTCACACTATAGGGCACTCTATCACCTCCTAACCGTGCTCAACGGGGAGGCCAAAACGTATCTGATAGAATGACTCAGCCATTCTTAGGGCCTGTAAATATTTCAACGAACAAATATGAGATAAACTCAAAAAGTGAACTTCTTAGACCTCGCATAGGGAAGTCATTCACCTCGAAAGTGCCATAAACAAGCAATTATCTATCGATGGCAAAACATGTCAACACTCTTCTCACTTTACCCTCACTATTCTCATAATAATAAATCTATTATTCAAGGCCATCAATATAGACACATAGCAAATTCCATAACATATATTTCATGCTCTCAAGCCAAACATACGAATGCGTATTATGTGCATTATGGTTCAAATCATGCGCTCATGCCATGTAATAATTCAAAGCTGAACACACACGAATCTCATGCACTTTCCATATAAATAGGTCCAGATTATTACGGCCCCTCAGGATCCAAGGCCAACCTCAAGGCTCGTAGTCATCCAACGTAATCGGGCATCGTCTTGGCTCATTGAGCATGGCATCGTCCCACATAAAATGCATTAGGATGGTCATTCTTGTAAGGAGCTTTGTTCCAAAATCTGTCCGCGAACGGTATCCCGTTGACTTGGGGGCATCCCAATTAAATCGGATATCGTCCCACTTAAAACGCATCAGAACGGGTACACACCCCACGTAAACACACATCAAGGTCTTAGGTGATCACACGAGTATACCATCACATAATTCATTTATTATCTTTCTAATTTAACCCATGTGATACTCATGCAATATGCCATATCACTTGTCAAATGTCCCTATGTTACACACGTGCATCATATTACTTAAAAAAAAATGCATCATTTAATTCATAAATCCATGGCATTTAGACTACTTATCAACATAGGATAAAGTCATCATAATCTACAATGCGTTCACATCATTATTACGTGTCATCAAACCCATCACATAATCCATCTTTTATTTATATAACATATCACCTTACCATAACATACTCTAATAATATGCCATATCATAACGTCACGTTGTCTTGAATACACGTGACACATAAAACACATTATACGTAACTCACATAACACATATAACTCATAATCCATATAACACATAACCCAAACAATACATCTAACCAATAATCCTTATAGCACATAACCTAAATGATGCATTGAGTACATAACACATAATCTATATATAGCATCTAATCACGTAATATGTATCCCACATAGCACGTATAGTACATAATAGTACATAATAGCCTACTATCCTATTATGGCACATACAACAACATATCCACTTTATATAACTTAATCCGATAACTCATCGACCGAAACATGAGAACTCATCATCCTAGGCTTGATAACACTTTGAAACTCGATAACTTATCAGTAAATGTTCGATAACTTATCTAAGTCCAATAATCGCTTATTACTCAACATGCACTTATCACATGAATAACTCATCATTTAACTATAAACAAGCCTTAAACTACTCCCTAAGTGCAAAGAAAGCCCTAATCAAAGGCTAGAAAGCAACTCACAAATGATTCGGGCTTCGAAACGCATTGAAAAGGGATAACAAGACTGGATAGCAGCTGTGGACTACTGATCACACATCTACAGGCCGCGGGGGAGATGGACAGCAACTGGACGGCAGTCCGACGATGGTGCGGCGGTGGTCTGGTGGTGGTTCAGCATCGGTATAACGTTCGGGCTTCGCGAAAAACTAAACTGTAGAAGAAACAAGGGAGATGGTGCACGAGTGAAGGTTGCTCAGTACCAAACAAGCCTTGAGGAGGTTGGTTGGTTAGCATTGAGTGGCGGTTTGGCAGTGCAAATGGTAGTCTGGTGTTGAGGTTCGAAGGATGGTCGCTAGCAATAGAAGAACAAGAGGAAAAATGAAGAAACAAGCTTCAAATGAAGATGAAAATGGTTATGGGGGTTTCGGTTACACCAAGAGAGAGAGAGAAAGGTGAGTTTGAGATTCAAAAATGAAAGTGAGAGTGAAAGAGAGGGAGTGGCCGGCGGTCTTGTGGGGAGAGGGAGGAGAGAGACAAGAGGGCAAGTCCCACTTAATACCTATCGCATCCCTTGTCTCATGTCAATCAAGGTGACTTAAGAAAGAAGCAAAATCCTAACATTAAATGAGAGATAGATTGCACTCAAGTGACTAGGTTTAGACTAGGCTAGGCTAGGTGGCTTCATCCCTCCAATTTTCCGCACAATGCATGCTTATGCCGCCCCAGTGGCCACCCTTCCAATATAGAAGGGAGAGGTGAGGGATTCGAATTTCCACCTTCTTAGAGGGGTTAGGGGTGGGAACGAGTTAGTTTCAAGTGTGGATTTCGACTCCCATGCTTTGTAAGAAAGAAGGGCAAAAGTCTAAGAGTGAGAGTTAAAGTAAGAGTAAAATAGGACCGATAAAAAAAAAAAAAAACATCATTGCATGCATTTAATGCCAAAATCTTGTCAACAGAAGACTTAATGGGCTTGAATGGCCCATAGGCCTCCCTTAGCCGCCCACCCCTTGGGCGTGTGGGCCTTGGGCCGCCCACTTGGACTCGGGCCCATTGGGTCTTTGCCCGTAGCTTGTTTCCACTTTTCCGCACTTGTACATTCTTGCCGATGAAAAATCGAGTTTTCACCCCTAAATGGCCTTTTCCAATGTCCTCGTGGTCAATCGATCCTCAAGGCAATCTCGTTTGACAATCGCTTACCGAAACAATTCCATTTTGAAAAATCAGGTAGGAATGAGGATGTCATAATGGGCTATTAGCTTAGTGGTAGAGCGCGCCCTTGATATTGTGTTGTTGTGCTTGGGCTGTGAGGGCTCTCAGCCATATGGATAGTTCAATGTGCTCATGCTCAACTATTCTAGGAGTAGATCATGAAGAATGGTAAACTGGTTTTTCTCCGTTGCCAAAGGCACGTAGCAAGTCAAGTAAGCCTCATTTTCTATTGGTTAGAATTCAAAATGGTGAGAGAGAGAGGGTGTCACTCTACCAATAGTGTAGACCCTCCCACACAAATGTTTTATTGGCTGCTGTATTGAGATTTTCTACCTCCATCTTCTCACATAATTAGTCTTTTTGAAATATTAGGGAATTTTTCTAAACTTTTGTACTTCATTTAATTAATGATATTCACATATTTACGAAAGATAAAGGGGCCTAACACAGCAAACTTCTCGGGGACGTGGACAATTCGGTATAACGATTTTTCTGGGGTCTGATGAATTCCACGTGTTGTGGCTACTGGCTGTGTCCTTGTCCCCTTGTGCATCACACAAAAGCCAAACTAGAGGAAGGAAATAGAACGGAGAAAATCCTGCATTTTCAGCAGAGTTTTGTGTTTCTCTGGCCAGAAATGAAAAGAGTTTTGGCCCGGGCAAGGCATGGACACCCTAATTTCTTTTTCTTAGGGGTTAACATCACGAAAATACATAAATCAATATCTACGTGAAATAAATATCATAAAATTTTAATGAGGACACAAAATTTCTCAATTTTTAACATTATGTCAATATGATCCTACATCATAAATTCATCGAAAAGAATTATTTGTTTCAATTTAGAGAGCTACCGTCGAGGCTATATTTTCTTGGAAAGGGACATGGGTTTCAATTATTCATTCTTTTGCTCCCCATTGTATGGTTTTTTGGGAAATATTATTTATCTAGGAATTAATTGCAATAGTCCTAAACATATGATAATTAACGTAAGGGCCGTTGCATCTGACTATACATTCGATTCATCGTGCAAGTCCCTGTAATATTAAACGTTGTGTTAGGGCAGAGAAAAAGCATAAATTGTTGACAGATAACAAATATTAAATGATGGGACCAATGTTAGTTTGAAATTTGTTTGATGGAAGAAGTATATAATGCATGGTTAGTTTCTAGTTCTAGTTAAGATATAACGGATAGACAGAATTGGTTCAATAATTTGGAAGAAACAATGATAAAAGATTGTGAGAAAAGTTTAGAAAATTGGAATATATTACAGATAGATATACACCATATATTCAGGATGGGATAATTACACAAATTATTCTTGAATTTTGGCTTAATGTGCAATGTTGTTATTGAACTTTTAATTTGTTTAATGTGATCCATGAACTTTTAGTACATATTCAATGTAATCCCTGGATTATCTGAAAATATTTAACATTTTCCTGAATTAAATTAATGAAAGAACAACGTTGAATAATTTTATGTAGTTTAAGAACTGGATTGAATATGTATCTAAAGTTTAGGGATTATATTAAACAAATTAAAAGTTTAGGGATGATGTTATACATTATGATAAAGTTCAGGGATCACATACAGTAAATTAGAAGTTTAGGGACGATATTATATATTAGACCAAAATTCAAGGCCCATCTTTATCATTTTTCCATTCAAGAAAAGAGGAACTTTAGAATTTAGGACATATACTATGGTTAAGACTATTCACAAAACAATCTCAATAACGGAATGTTAAAAATTCACAAAGAGAGAAAGTTCAGTTATTTTCATATAGGATTAGTCCGAGTTGTTTCAAAACCTCCACCAAAAATGAACTAAACATCCTAGTTGTTCCAAAATTTCCAACAAAAAATGGATTGAACATTTTTGTTATTCATGTTTAAGAGATTGTAGGCACAATAAGTTCACGGACTTTTTATTAGGAATTATAGAATCCACATTGCTTGAGCGTGTTGCCATAAAAATCTCAATTTTTCTATTAGAGGAGTTAAATATTAGACCACACTTACATATAATAACTTAAGTTTTTAAAACAGTTGGCAGTGGTACCACAAAAATTCACATAATGTCGAGTTAAAGGTCTTGAGTTCAATCTTTTTAGGCCCCACTGACTTTCCTAATTAAATATGTTCACGCTTAGTACTAAAAAAAAAAGGACCAGACTAAGCATAAAATAGAGTATTTGAGTAATTAAATATTAAATCATGCCTTTATCTAATAATTTAAACTTTTAGAATAGCTGATAGTGGTACTATAAAATCTCACATTTTCATTAATGGATCCATATATGGGGACAACATTAACAGTAAATATAAAAACCTCAAGTTTTGATCAATGATCTCAATATCTAGCATTAATTCAAAAGCATAGAAGTTAGACTCTGATAAAGGAGAAATCATTATGTTATATGCTAATGCAGAAAAAACAAATCTAGGAGTTCAATAAACAATTAGATGTAATAAAATTTAACTTTCTAAATATGAATTTTTCAATCAAGAAAGATACAAAGACCTATAAAAAGATCAATATTTGAGTATGGAGCTGGAGAACTAAAAATTAAGTTAAATAAGAGTAGATCAAGGGAATTAAACACTGGATAATTTAATGAAGGAAAAAATTTCACATAAAATTCCCTCTAGGTCATCATGCTCAGCTACTCGAGGTATAGAATACTAAACCATTTTTCTTTTCCGTTGCCATGGGCTAACACAGCAACATTCCGCGACAAAAGATTGAAACCTATGGCGACCAATGTCTCTCTAGCTGTAGACCAAGTTTTTTTAAGTAAATGTTTCCTAATTTGATTCAGGAAGTCATACAAGAACTTACAAAAATAGAATTCTTCTCGGTTATTACGTATTAGAGCAAATGAGAGAAGTGTTAGGATTTTCTTGATGAGAGTTTTCTAAATGATTTATTAACACTGTGGCTTTACTTTGCATGCAATCTAGTGCTAGGAAATACTTGAGCGATTGGAAGTTTTTAATTCTCCTTAGTTACAATGGATTTTTTTGCAGTCGGCCTTCTTTGTGGAGTAAAGAGCGATACTCAAATTGTATCATATAAATCTTTGATGGTCTGTATGATCTCTTGTTGATTTCTCTTGTAATCCATTCTTCTCACGTTAGACTTGAATTGTCAAATCCGTTAGTTTTTGCGTTTTTTTTTGTTTGGGAAAATTCTAAATAAGGGCTTGAAATACCCTTAATTTCTTAAATAAAAGCTTGAAGTGGATGTTGATTTAAATAAGAGTCTGGAGTGTCCTCATTTTCTTAAATAAGAGCTTGAGGTGGAATTTTTTTTTTTTTTTTTTTTTAAAATAAGGGCTATATCAATCTCAAAGAAGTGTCCAAACTCACTAGCTACTGAAGGGCATTTTCGTCTTTTAATTTTTTAAAAAAAATTTCACATTTTTCTTTCTTTTTCCTATTTTACTTTTTCCATAAAAAACAAACTAGAAAAACTAAAACTTCAAAAAAATAAAGAAACACATAGGCGAGAGGAAGCCCTCCTGCCTATATTTTTGTGTTTTTCTATAAAATTTTTTATCTTTTTTTAATTTTGAATCTAATTTAATTAACATTAAAATTGTCTTTGTACTAAAATACCCTTGATCGACCGTAATATTTGGCCGAGTGGCAAGCTAACAAGGTTAATCCTTTATTTGAAACAATTATAACTACTTCAAGCCCTTATTTGATATAATAAGGGCACTTCAGGTTTTTATTTGAAATAAGATTCACTTCAAGTCCTTATTTGATAAAATAATTGTACTTCAAACCTTTAGTTAGAACTTTCCAATAAGTTTGCAATCAAGTAACAAATAAAATATGATATAATTTGAAGATGAATCTTTATGAAATAATGAGATCATCGTAAATTTATCTAAATATAAGGTTGTAAATTTAACAATTACAATTGGAATCCTCTAAATTTACAAGGTAAATTTACAAACTGATAACTTTATCCCTTTTAATGGAGAAAACATTAGCATGTTTAACTTTAAACGGTTGAGATGTATTTTTTTTTTTTGGGGAAAAAAACCTCCAAAAATCCTCAATGATGCCTATTGTGATACATTTATTCTTTTTTTTTTTTTGAGACACAAAGAATCTCAAACTTGTACTTGAGTGACACACTTATCCTCTATCAAGATTCGGTCAATAAAAACTATTAAAAATCTACCTACATCGATGACAAAAAGTAAATGATATCTACAAGACGCCAAACTAAAGTAAATAAGGATGTCATTTTGGTTGGAAAATTCTTTGACAGATTATTGACGAAGGGTAAATGTGTCACACAAATACAACTTTAGGATTTTTGATGCCATATAGAAAAGTATGAGTATATTTTTAATGGGCATTGTTTGGAGTTTTTGGTGGGTTTTTTTTTTTTTTCCTTTTCTTTTCTTTTTCCACCTGCCACCACCGCTTGTTGCTCCTCCTGCCATTATGGACGTGTCGCCCGACCAATCACTAATTCATTTCTCTCATTTGCTGATGCCAATTAATATGAACCATATTGAAGTTGTTGATGCTTCAACCACTGAGAGGCATTATATTTATGATATACTTTTCGCTAAATTTACAACGAATCTCATTCCCTAAAAATCGTGACAAATATATGATCCATTTTTTCTTAGCTTGATTAATAGAATAAAGGGTTAGTTACATTAATATGGACGACGCAAGCATAAGGAAATTTTGAAATCTTGGTACCTGTATCATGACTGAACAAAACACCTCAAAGTTTGTTGGGATGAGTGCTGGGTCAACTTATTTATCCTTAACAAAAGCATTCTGGTCACATAGGAAATTCACATTCATGTCGTATCTTCTTACATGATTTGCGAAGAGTACAATAACAAAATCATTTCACTAGTACTTCATTTACAGAATTTTCTAATATAAAACAAGTAATGTTCGAAACAAGAGAAAATATAATAGAATTAATCAAAAGCTATGAAAAGAAAACCCATCATCCTGCGTGAGTTTTGCTGCACGCATATGCCATTATCATCACGTCGTTCAGCAATCTCTTGTTGATGTGTTGGAGTTCTTCTCAAAGCCCTCTTCACATCGAGATTCCGTTGCCACAAAACAAGAAAAATCGTATATAGTATCTTCTCACTGGAAACCGAGAAAAGAACCCTTCGATCATCAATGACCTCTCCCACGATGACTTGGTCCAGAATAAGCTCTGTCTAGGACGATCTCTGATAGCAATGAACTCAGAGACTGGCCTCCTAGAGGTCTCACGGCTTCGACATGCGAACTGTACGTGAGCATGAGAAGGAAGAAGAGGATCAAGAAGGCGTTAAGAGCCACGATGAGAGATTTTTGGGACCTCATCCTTCTTCCCTTTGGTTTTTCAGTCTTGATTTGTTAGGTATGGCTGGATACATGCATGAGGACGCAAGGTAATATATAGATAAAAGGGGTTTCAAGAATCAAGAGGAGTTAGTGGCGTGTTCAAGAAAGGTATGCAATAATCTTTGACTTCTGGTACAGATTGCGGTCGTGTTGGCGGGTGAAGAATTTTGCCATTAATTTTATGGAGATTGATCCGACTTTGAATCCTCCAAACTATATTTAATTCCTCAGTTTGACTATTTGAAGAATAAGATTAACATTGAATATCTTGCACAGAGAGAGAGAGAGAGAGAGAGAGGTAGGCAGGGTTGTGTTTAGAGAATGAGTCGTACGTTGTTAGAACAAAAACGGGGTTTGAATTTGGAGTGGAACACGAAGATTGCCTTTACACCACTTTACGTGCGCCATCTAACTTTTTCATATTTATAATGTAACATGAGTGCTAAGGTCAAATAGCGTAAAGCACATGGGCAGCAAAGGTCAATTGAGCTGAATAGTAAACGATGTTGTGCTTTACTGCTTTGGGCAATTCACGACGATCTTAACACGATTCATTCCATGTGTTTGAAAAGGGTCGACCGACAGACTCGACCCTCATGAATCGAGCTTCCTATAGAGGACTTCGTATGCATCGATTGAGCTGAAAAGTAAACGATGTTGTGCTTTGGGCGATCAACGACGATCTTAATGACGGTTCTTTCCATGTGTTTGAAAAGGGTCGACCGACGGAGTCGACCTGCATGAATCGAGCTCCTGATAGACCACTTCGTATGCATCGGCGAGTGGGAAGTCAGCAGGGATAATGCGTGCTTGAGTTGACCGCTGCGTGGTAGGCCGTTTGGTCAGTGTGCCTGCTTTAGAATATTTTATTAGACTAATGAAAATGCATGAGATCGTAACGATTTTCAAGGGAAAATTTGAATGCGTGGCCCATACACAAAAACCTAACATGAGTTGTCATGGGTCAATGTCGATAAGCACGGACTTATAGTGGGGTCAAAGGTGAAAAACCAAAGCACATGCAATGCAAACTAGTAATTTTCAAAGAAGTAGTTGTCAAACGGTGTGAAAATTAACGAATCTTATAATTAAATCAAGGCAAGAGAATGGAATCACTGGAAAAATCAAGGATGAACAATAAAGAATATGAGAGATCTACGTGTCCCAGTCCGAGTGTCGGTACCTAATTCACCGAAAGACCCGACCAAAAATGATCCACTAAATGATTGGAGAATTATAGAGTTACAATTCTCAGAAAAGTGTAAGAAAAATCATAAACCTGTTGCGTTTGTACCAATCCTAAATGTTTTAATTGTGCCAATTTAATTTTAAACATTTTGACCAAATGCCAATTCATTCATTCCAACTAATTTTAACCGTATACTTATGATATGGACACTAGCTGGCCTATGTGGTATTACTGGCTCTGCAGTGGATAGTTTTAGTAATATTTTAATATTTTTTGACCTTTTATTATTTTTCTAATTTTTTCTTTCATTTTTTTTGCCTTTCTTCTTTCTTTTGCTGGTGACTGGCCACAGGCCATGGCCATGGCCAGGTGGGCTAGCCTCGCTTGGGCGAGGGTTGTTGTCGCCTACCACTTTTAATTTAAAGAAAAATTTGGATAGTTGGTGTCACTTTTAATTTCCGAATTGGTCACTAAAAGAAATCAGTGAAAAGTTTTTAAAACAAGGCTCATATAGCAGACATTATCTCAAATAAATCCCTGAAGTGAGTCACTTTATCTCAAATTACCCCCAACTCACCGTTTGATCAAATCTTCACCGGGGCGTTTCGTTCTTACGTGGCACTTTACAAGACATGGCCAGGGGCATTTTCATCAACCGACTTTTTTTTTTCCTTTTCTTCTTTTTCTCTTTCTTTCTTCGTTTCTTTCTTTTTCTTCCGACCATTTTTTCAGTTTTCTTTTCTTTGCCACTCGTGGCAAATCCTCTCCTATTTTCCTGGGAAGAGGATGGAGGATCACGGCAAGTTCCCTTCTTTTTCGTCTGTTTGAAACTTTGTCTGAGTTTTAATTTCGTTTGTTGACTGAATATTCACATATTAAGTCTGTCTTTTCTTACTTTTCTTTAAATTAACATCTCTATTTCTCAACACAAGAAGTCATTGATTTGTCAATGTTGAGATTCCAACATCAATAAAATCCAGTCCGAGCACGGGATATTTGCTAGGCGTTATTGATTTTAGTGTCATTTACAATGAGTTTGTTTGATTTACTTTGTTTTTCTCAGAGGTGACAATCCGACCTCCTTTGTCATGGTTCCGTGCATCATTCGTGTCAAATGAATTTAATTTGAACTTAAGTTAGGATGGAACATGAAAGTGAGATTTATCCCACTTTTGAGATGTTGTCTAATTGAAGTTAGCGCAAAAATGTTGATGATAACTTGAATTATAAATGACGGGTCCACGTAGCGTGTGCACACGATATCTTGTATATTTAAGCCAAAAGTGCCTGTTGTCTCACTTTGGAAATGTCTCATCATTACCTTTACATCAAGGTACATACACATTAAATTTAATAACTACTCTCTCAACGTCAAGTACCAATTCAATTCACATTAATTTAATAACTAACCACTATATTCACTCCATTCACATAAGTAATCACTTTTTTCCTCAAAAAATTTACTCTCTTCATACATAACCATCAAGCCCATAGTCGTGTGGCTCAATACTATGGCTGATTTTATTAAGGGTTAATACCACAAACAACTCTAATTTGATATGTATGTAATAAATTTATCCCAAATTAATTTTTTTATCACAAAAAACTTCAAACTGATACATTTATGACAAATTTACCCTTAATTAATTTTCATTAAATTTTTACCGTAAACTTGCTGAGTTTGATGGTACGAGGTAGTTGATAGTATACTAATTTGAAGTTTTACCCTCCGTTTGCCACGTGTGTACTCATTTATGTTTTTTAATGGCATTAGGCCAATTTAACAGAAATTAACGGATGATAAATTTGCCACAAATATACTTGTTTGAGGTTTTTTGTAGTTAAAAAAATTAGTTTTGAGTAAATTTATCACAATTGAGACTTTTCATGATGTTAACCTTTTTTTAAAGAGAAAACCTCATTAAATTCTGCTTTTCCTACTTGGAATTGTCTTCAACACCACCGATAAACAAGAAAATGTTCTTCCCATAGAACTTATCGAAGTGCAATCTTAGCACGCAAGCAACCTCATTCGGTTAGCTTATTAGAGGAAACACAGAAACACTGGGCTCTTCTTTATTTCAGCTTCCAAAATGTGACTTATAGTCAGTCCAAAGCTCATCAACGGTTTTTCCGAGCAACGTGTGGAAATAGCCATCGCTCTAGTCGTTCGCCATCAGCCCATTCAGCTCCGCCACAAAACCGGTCTCGAGAGAATTACAATAATCAAGAAAATAAGCCGTGACGACGAAACCCTCGTCCCACCACTCGCCCAAGCCCTTCTTTGGTCACTCTTTCGGGACCAAACCGGCCTTCAACCTCACGTAATCTGCCACACCGTTAATGAGCCCGACCAGGGCCTTCCCGCTGCCTTTCCACTGCCACACGCGCGTGGCCTTGTGGAACAGGATCCCAGTGAACTCTGCCCGTGCGTCGCCGGAGTAGTTCTGAATGTAATTGGTGTTGATGACGATTGTATTGTTGATGGTGCTGGAGACTATGGTTAGAGGAGCTGGGGGGAACCTCTGGACTATTGATGTGACTTGGTCATAGTCCTTTCCCTCCGCTTGTGTCTCATTGAACGTTAGCCAAATGAAGCTCGAGGCGGCTTTCAGGAGTTGCTTGGTGTAGAACACTCTGATCTCTGTCTGGAATCGGTTGCAACCAGTTATGTTGCCTGTGTTGTCCACTTCTAGATATGTCACCGCTCGAACTAGTTTGAGACTCGCAGCGACGATGAAGAGAGCATAGAAGAGAAAGAGGAGGAGACATTTCCCTTAGGAAGGATACATTAAGGTTTTTGCATGAATTGATGGAGAGATGCAGGAAAGTGAACATGGTACTGTTATATATATAATGATTTATTCATCTCGGGAACTCCCTCTTCTAAGAAGCTTGCAATAGATAGTTTCTTTATGAAAGTTATTATAGTGAATTATTGATTTGTACAAGGTTGCTGAAGATGCCGATGCCTAATGTAGCTATGAGTATACTTGACAGAGAATAATTTTTGTCATGTTTGCCATGATAAGATCAAAGTACGTGGTCGGCAGAAAGATACTTTTCAAGCTAAGATTGCACACCAAGAGGAAAAAATGTTCTAAAAAAAAAAAAAAAAAATTCAAGCTGAGATTGTACACCATGTCACCGAAACTATAAATTAATGTTTGGTACACATTCCTATCTTGTGTAGAAACTACGAAGTTGCGACACTACCATGAATTTTTTTTTTTCTTATAGGATCTCTTAGTATGATAACACGGTGTGTTGATTGCATGTGTGAAAAAAAGAAGAAGAGGAATTGATAATGCATGATTGGTAATGAGGCATTTAATTTTTTGAGCTAAAGTGAGTTCAAGTAGCTCGTTATGTCAACGAGCTCTTGCTTAAATTGTTCAGTGAGATATGCCAATACAGCTCTGTCCAAGAAGACGACGGATGAAGGCGTGTATGTACCGATTGAGAATAGTCGGAAATTCCGGTGGAAATCAATTGTGCAGAGACACCTAGAAAGTGGGGGGGGGGGGGGTGGGTTTGGCGTCTCAGTGTAATAGGCTGACTCGTGACGGAAATAATGTTGATTTTACATGTGAGGCATGGAATAAAGAAAAATCACGCGTAGATTAATTGGAGTAAAATTGAGTGATTAGAAATCATGGAGTTAAAATCATAACTCGATGATTTAATCTTTTAAGTGAAACTGAGATAGCAGCAAGGTAGTAAGATGAAAAAAGCACAACAATCTTGGGCAATTCTCCTTCCACGCTTTAGCTACATCCATTCACCCTTGATCAATGAGCATATAATTTGCATTTAACCCAGCTTATATTATTTTTGGTAAATTTATATCCGCTCATTAGAGCACTTTCTTAATGAGTAAGGTGGTTTGTGTTAGGCACTAATAAGCAATTAAGAGGGGTGAATTGGCTTATCAAGAATATACGGATTAGAATCAATCTCATCGTGCTTCTACGCGCAAAGTGATCTAGCAATATGAACAACAGAGATTGAATAGTTCAGGGAAAGAGGCATCGAAAATGAGATTTATAGAGTTTCAACTTGGGAGCGCCTACTCCTTTCTTCCAACTCTAGCTGCCCAAATAAGCCAAATTTCATTAATTATGTCAAGAGTACAAATAACACCTTGTTAGAAGTGTAGAACCTGCTACATCGCAGAACCTGACTTCTTTCTATAGTAACCAACTTATAGACTAACTATTCGACCCTCCGATAGTTGTTCTCACACCTTATACACACAACACGGCAGATCGTCTCCCCAAACCATAAACCACACCTACCTCGTAAGTGTTTACAAAGAGTCCCTCTCATACCTTGTCTCTCACCTAAAAAAACATCCTCACTCCAAGTATAACCACTTCTCTTGTGTATTTATAAATGGTTTTGTCACTCTTACTAACTTTTAAGAGCAATTCTTAAATGGGTATTACAAGCTTAAAAAGAGGCCGACTCAAAAACCTCTCAATAATGCCCCAATCCTCTTGCTTTTGCATATCTCAACTATGTAATTTCAGGCCGAGTTTTCTCCAACTTATGGAGCTCCAAATCCGAACATATGTTGCAATTAAATAATCTATAAGAAATCTCGGCGAAATTTCTTGACCGAAAGGTGTAGAACCTTGGTCCAATCTGGGTTGTCAATTGGATCTTCTATTTTTACGTTATCTCATCAATCTATTGAGGAAATTAGTCCGTAATTTTTTACATAAATGATCTCAAAATATCCTATTACTATGATTTAAACGTAAGCCTCTACAGACATAAATAAACTACCAAATGTTTGAAGTTAGTTTTGTTATCATCTAAATCTTGTCGAACCCATGCCCTGTCGCCGTCCCCTCTTCCCCCCTCTCTCTTTCTCTAAATAGGCTAGGGGCGAGGCAGCGATCTCAAAAGGCAGCTAGTCCCCAACCTCAGGCAACCCCGAATCTCGCCAGAGGCTTAGGCCGCCCAGTAAAGCGGTCGTCCTGATGCCGCCGCTGCTCAACTCATCACACCTCGAGGTTAACCATATTTAATAAGATGGGTCATTTATAGATTAGGTAAGTTTCATAAATGAGTTGTCAATGGGAATGTGTTGTATGTAAGTCTAATGAACAATGGGTTCTAAATGGGTTTGTCTTTAAACTATTTACAACCCATTTAGCTTATAAAGGTTATTAGTTGAGTCAACCCATTACGGATATATCATCCTCTTTAAACAATTTTTATCATTTTTATTTATTTTTATTTTCGATTTTTAATAATTTTTTTATATAATTTTTCTTTTTCTTTCTTTACTTCTTTCCCAAAGTGAAATCCGGCGGTTGACCCTCGCTAAGGTTCAGAGCTGCCATCCAATCGCACCGGCGAGCTTGATAGGGCAAGGCCCATGCCTCACTGGCTTGAGGCGAGATCCGGCAGGGTAGAGCCTCGCCCAAGGCTGGCAAGGCCGAGGCTCGAGCCTTGCTAGTGTTGAGGTGAGCTTGACTTCATTGAATTTGGCAAGGTCGAGCCTCGCCAGCGAGACTCAACTCGTCGGAATCAGGTGAGCTCAAGCCTCGAAGGCTTGTGGCGAGGTTGGAACTTGTTTGTTGCTAGCCATAGCCGCCATGGTCGGCGATCGGATGAAAAGGGAGGAAAAAGAAAAAGAAGAAAAATAGAAAAGAAAAGAAAAAAGAATTAAAAATTATATTTTTTAAAAATAAAACAAAGTAAAATAAAAATACTTAAAAGAGGTGCACAGAAAATCAAATCGGATTTTCTATACTAAGCAGAATATTTTCTCAATTTATTTTCAATTTACAACCAAACACAAAAAAAATATTTATTTTTAAAAATACCACATTTTTCATGAAATAAATGAAGTTTCATTTTTTTAAAAAAAATTGTAAAATTAATCCATTAATTTTGTAATTATATGGGAGTGTTTTGACAATATAACTTTCTTTTAAATCATAAGAAATAATTTTTTCTGGATTTGGTTAAATATGGAAGTGTTCTAATAATATGAGCTGTGTTAGGTATAGGTTGGATATAAGTAAATAAATTTAAATTAGTAACAATTTGATCATAAACGAGTTAATGGATCGATTTGGATCGCTCGACCCACATCTGGTTTGATTCATCCGTTTGACAAGTCTAACCATTCACAGAAGGGATGCCATGTAGAGGGAAAAACAGGCGGGCTCTTGGGCTTAGGCCTTCGCTGGTGGAGTGTAAGGCGGCCGAGTGGTGTGGTGTTGAGCCGCAACAGCCGCGAGGGATGAAGAGAGAGATGAAAGAGAAGTGACAACGGCAGAAATGAAAGGAGAAGACAAAATAAAGAACGAAGAAGATGAGCAGAAGAAAGAGCACAAAAGAAAAAAAACAGAAAAACATTTTTAGATGAAAATGCCCCCCTCATGACTTTGAAAGCTTGCTGCCAGCCAATACTTGGCCGACCGGTGTGCTCGAGTCTATATTGAGACCATATTGGTCATTTTTTAAGGCCTTATTTAAGTCACTCTAGGTCATCTTATAAAAAAATGATATCAGTTTGGACCTCTATTCTTGTCCTAAGAAAATATAATACATCTATCTTGATTTTAGTGAAGAGTTTCGTAAGCGATATCCAGACAGTATCGAACGCATGAACTATCCATTCCATATCCACTCCACCTGGGAAAATGGTTAGCTCTAGATTCCAAAATGACAAAGATTATGTGGCTGAGTAATACAAAACCAACAAAGGACAACTTTTCGCATGAATCTTACCGATATTTAGGCATCCTACATTGGGGGCCTCCTAGATATCTTAGAATTTGATGTTTCTCAATTATCATTTTCTTCAATATAATTCTTTAGCACGATCCTTGGTCGGGCTACCCATTATAAATTGACAAGCTCTTAAATCTTAAACTCGCCAAGAAAAAAATGTATCGCACTCATTTCTTGGGCGTCGCCCTCCTTTTCCTTGTCGCTTCCCGCCAGCTCACGCGGTGAAGTACCGAGTCGTCGATCGAACCGGCTACATAACCGGATGCAACCGGTTCAAGACCGAAATCGGGTCTTTTCTACTACACTAGGCAGCTCATGAGAGCCGCCTCAAGCTTCATTTGGCTGACCTTCAATGAGTCGATCGGCGACAGGAAGGACCATGACCAGGTGACGCTGGTCATCCATCGCTTCCTTCCGGCCCAACCCACCCTAGTCTCGAGGATCTCAAAGACACCATCTTGATCAACGCCGAGCACATCCAGAACTACCCTGGCGACGCAAGAATGGAGTTCTCGGGAATCTTGTTCCACGAGATGACCCACGTGTGGCAGCGGTACGGGAACGGGAAGGCCCCTGGAGGACTGGTCACTGGCGTCGCCGACTACATGAGACTCAGGGCCGGGTTCGTGCTGGGACGAGAGTTACGTTGTCACGGCCTATCTTCTCGACCATTGCAACGGCCTCAAGAATGGTTTCGTCGCTGAGCTCAACAGTTTGATGGAGGATGATTACAGCGATGAATTTATCTCAATGATGCTCGGCAAGACTGTTGATGAACTTTGGATGGACTATAAAACGGAGCTTGACTTACCGGTGGAGCTCTCGAAGGCTGAATAGATGATCAATCCCAAAGACTGCGTTTAAGCAATAAGTGCGTGCAACAAGAGCTTGTAGTATATCTTGTGCCCAAGTTGACAAGAAGGCTTAAAGGGTTTAATGGGACCGAGACATTTTCATGTTGATCGGTTTCATTTATGGAACATTTTAATATATATATCCACACAGTTTGCAAGAGAGACCACGTGCATTCGACGGTTGTATTATGTAAATAAAATTCGAACTGTTGGAAATGTCGTGCAGCAACCTCCAAGGAGCCAACAGGCGGTTGTGACTCGAGCTTGGACCTGTTCGTGAGGAAGAACAAACTACAATAATAGACTAAATTTTTGCACGCCAACTCTGTTACCGTTCGTGAGTTATGAACAGAGAGAGATGAGAGACAATGAGAATGGCTGAAATGAAAGGGAAAATAATGGCAAGGAAAAGAAAGGAAAGGAAAGAAAACCGAGAAGATGAACATAAGAAAGGAAAATGAAAGGAGAATGTTTTGGATGAAAATGCAATCGGTGATGACTAGAAAAGTTTGCCACCAGCCAAGATTTCGCTGGCAGATGAGCTCAAATTCCCATTTGATATTAACTAGGTCATTTCAGGACTTTATTTGAAACAAAGTGCACTTTGCACCCTTCTAGGTTATTAGAATTTTGTTTGCTTTTTTTTTTATTTTTTTATTTGGATATCTTTCAAAGTGATTGTAATTGGTAAGTTATAAGTTATGGATATTATCAAAATAAAATTTTCACTTAACATGTAAACTAATAATGTCCATTTTGTAACCCACTGATCATATGATTTGTTTGACAAGGTTTGTCCAATTCGGGATGAAAGAAAACATGATAAATATTTATAATAATTATTTTCGGTACACTGCCTATGGAAACCCAAATTCCACAATCGGAAAACTGTATATGGAAATCTTGGTTTCTGTTGATATAACTACCACAAAAAAGTTCAAGGCAAAACAAAAGATGAATTGCACATATATGGAAAACAATTTCTTTTTGGAAGATTAGAAATTTTTTTGTTTGAGAGAATCATATTGGAACGACTATTGTCATTCATTTTTATAGTACTTGTTCATTATGTTCTATCAATTTTTTTTTATCCTCCGGCATGTTATTACCATTGCTCCACCATGTTTGGGAAGCGTACATAAATTATATTACAATTGCTCCACGATGTTATTACGATTTTTTTTGTTTGCTCTATTTTTTGTGAGACAGCGCACGTAGATATGAACTTTTCAAAAAATTAAGTATATTGTATTATCAACCTATTATTTGAATATTATTGTTTCTCGAAGTAATGAGTCTAGGTGTATCATTTATGAACGATCAAAATATTAGATGAATTTGTTTAAAAAAAATAACTATTTGATAAATTATATTTAGGGTTCTTTATGCGTTAGATTATTCTAGCCACATGGTATAAATGTATTTGATATCCATTTCTTTTACTCTACAATGCCAATTTAAGTGCCATTAGAAATTACATATTTTATGAAAAGTGAATTTGGAAGATAGTTTTCTTTGGGAAAAAGTAAATCACGTACTATTACGTGATAGAGATAGAGATAGCATCAAATGTGAAAAAAGATTCATCGTAACACACTACATTATTTTGTGAAATTATTGACTCTATTATGATTATGTTGGAAATTTATGAATATATGATAACTAGAGCGACAATTCGTTTTATTTAACTATTCATTTTTTTCCGGTTTATATTTCGAGATGTCCATTTGTATGATAATTTGAGCCCTTAATTAAACCTTTTTTATGAGTTAATTTATCATTTCAATGTATGAGTTAATCTTTTGGTAACTATATTAACATCAAGTTTCCATTTATAATGCACAGTTGACGAAATCCGGATTCCACCGGCGGCAGACCGTATATCTCATGTATCGAAAGTTGAGCAAGAGCAACCCCTTTTTTGCTTAGAGTATGGGGTATTGTATTGTATTGTATTGAGCCTCTCGTCAATCTCTTATTGTCACCTCTCGGCTTTTGATTTCGGGGCTTCCCCTCTCTTCTTCTATAATTATTTATCATATAATCTTTCATTATTCCAGCAAAAGAGAATAGAAATTCTGAATCTACTAGCGATCTCTTTCTTCAAAATGCATAATTTGCTTTGGCGAATATTACTTTTATTTGGTTTTGCCAAAGCTTGGTCTAATTATTCTACAGGAATGTTATACCAAAGCGTGCCTTTTTTTCCTTTTTTTGTTAATGATGAGAAAACTCACCTTATGATAGATATACACCAGACTTATAAAATACCCAATTGATCTTGTGATCAAGTTAAGGCGTGTACACGAACGTGGATAGGTTGGCCAAGCCAAACATGGAATTGATCACGCGTTATGGTATGATGAATTGTACTGATAGAGTAAGGAATCGAATTTAAATAGATGCCTTCGATTAAATTGGCTTCTAGAAAAAGAGAGAGATTGAAACTAGGGTTTGCTTGTGTGCTTTAAAGGCCAGCTAAATTTTCTTAAAGAAAAAAATAATATGAAAACCATCCTCAACTTTATTTCTCACATCAAATATATTTCTCACGTTTCAAAACCTTCAAATATCATCCACACTTTTTCATTAGATTTTAAGTTGCTCTCACCCGCATATAATTTACCAAATTGCAAATTTTATTTTCTAAACTACTCGTACGTCCATAAAATTCAATACCCATCCACACTCTCCAGTCTCCTGCCATTCAAGAGGCTTGTGTCACGGTTCGTGAATCCTCCCGTACTCGTGACACTTGTGAGCAGTGCTTAGAGTTATTGAGTGAAGAGTGAAGAGGTAGAGGGGACGAACATAACTGATCCGTGGGAGTGACGTCAGGACGGTTGGTGCTAGGAGTTCTAGGATAGAATGATTATATCACTTAGGAGCTCTGAAGGCGGGGTTGGCCTCCCGTACACAAACTAGTCGGGAGCCGATGCCGCTCTCCTAATGAGGCCATGGTAGGCCGAAACCAATTGTTGAGCTTAATGAGACCTGCTATCTCACTCGATGGACTAGACACCCGAGTGAAGCTGGGCGTGGTACGATCTCGTACAAAGAAGCTATTCGCCGTATTGTTCGCTAGAACATATATAGAAGGAAGGCTGGCCTGGTGAATTCCGCTCGCCATGCGCCGCACAAGTCATTCCATGGCCAAGGAAATTGTCGGCCCGTGAGACATGGTATCAGGGCAGGAATCCCTCCAGTAAGTGGGTGAGTTGGATAATCGGACTCCTTGCTCTAGTGTGGGTTGAGTAGATAAGTACTAGTGGTACCGGTCCTACGAGGGCAGAGAGTGAATCGCCGGGGCAAAAGGTGCTCGGACAAAGCGTGGCTCTCGGACAAGCTTCTAGGATGACAATGGGGGCACTAGGATGAGTCGGTTCCTCGACACAGCCATCGCCGCTGGTGATGTCACACCTAGAGGAGTTGCAAGGGATGTGGCGGAAGGAGGAGGACTTGTAGCTGCTGAGTCGAGCCACATGAACTGGCCCGCAAGGTCGAGGATGGCATTCATGGCGGTGGGTGGGAGTCCCCAGCTGGACGGTGGCGTAGTAACAGTTGGTGGAGTTATCTTTCTTGATGGGGAATACAAGCACGGTGGGTTTGGCCGTGGCCATGGCTGAGGAGATGGCAGAGGCCAAGATGAAGCCGAAGAGGAAGGAGGGAATGAAAGGAGAGGATGCCATTGTCGGAGAGGTGGCTGGAAAGAGGAGTGAGAGGGATGCGAGTTTACATAAACTCCGCTTGGATGCCTTATGGACTTGAGTGGATTTAATTAAGACATGTTAGGGTCTCTCCTTGCTAATGCAACGAGGGCCGTTGCGCAGAACACTAGGGGGCCATTCGCATTACAAAAGCTGCGTAAAAGAGGCGCAAATTCTCTCACTCCAATTCAAAAATCGTATAGAACACGTGGTCCGCCAATCAAATTAATGCAACTTGTTATTAGACAAAGCATTTTTCAGGCATAAGTAGTCTACATGAGGTTTTGAATCCACGTCAATTCACTATTTTCCAAAGTATTGGCAGTTCGATCGGGTCATGAAGAAACTATTCTCGCGTAGAATTTGATTGGTCAAAAAGTGAAAAAGGGTTAACAACCAATAAAAGGGAAAAATAAAGGTTGACTAGTCAACAAAAGGAGAAAAGTGGACGTCCCGGCTCATATTATAACACTGAGAGCGCACCGAAATAGAAAGAGAAAGAAAGAAAAAAGGAAAAGACAAAAGAGGGTTTTGCGCATAAATGGCGCGGAGACATTACCAAGCTAGATTAGCATTGTCTCACAATGCCCAGTAAAAATTCAAGCCATTCATTCATCTAGTCGGAGTAATTTTCTAAGTGAGAGTACAAATTCAAATTATGTGAAATTTGAATGGTAAAATTTGATTTTGGAGTTGATAAGTTGTGGAATCTCATGGGAACCATAGATTAAAGCATTGTAGAGTCATAGGGTTTGATAAGAGTCGATTTGAAATAACATTTTTGGTTTTTGAAGCAAAATTCTAAAATTTCGCCCACAAGCTTTGTCTTGCAGAGAGCTTTGATTATTTGCTTTGGGAGAGTGATTTTTTGACACGTGGGAGCCATTTTGTTAGTGATTGAATTTAGTTTACCTGATTCATAATTAGGTAATTTTTTACTTGATTTTGATGTTAATCCTAATTTAATTAATCGGATTATGAGATCGTCGGCTTGTATGGCCACCTTTTTTTAGTGGAATCTGCATCTTGTATTTCCGATGGCTTCCTAACATCGCCAAAACAATCTCGCAGACAAGGCCAACAGCGACCAAGAACTGAATCCTCCACACGGCCCACAGGCTTTTGATCAGCGGCCAGGAAATCCAAGTGATCGAACTCATGGTGGCTTCGTTCAAGTGTGCTCACTAGACATCAATGCAAACGCGGAGTGATGAAAATTCTCACATTGCTTCTGAAGAACATTTACTAAGAGCTTGCACGAAAGGTCACTACTTCAATCTAGAGAGATCTCTTAAGTAATCCTTGAAAATCGGCTAAATTTAACCCTCACACCTTCATTATTACTGTCAACATCAATATGAGTCTCCTCTGGAGCTTATGGGGTTGTTTCTCTAACAACAATTCAAAGAGGGTCAGTTGTGCAGGGGAAGATTACATGCAGAGCACAGCACAAGAAAAGATGGTCATCAGGTCACGGTTGGCGATCAAGAATTGAACAAGAATGTGAAGAGCAAGCCCAACGGATCTTCACTTTCTTCTTCGAGACAGTGATTGTACGATTGATTTTGCAAGAACTCATGGCTCAAATTCTTCTTATATGGTCCGTGTAAAGCCCTATCAAGACCCAAATGGATAAGGGAATTTGTTTACGGACATTCAGATTGGATATATGAAGCATTCAGGTTAGAGAGACATGTTTTTCTTAACCTATGTGATCTAATGAGGGTAAGAGGTTGGTTGAAAGATAGTCGATATGTAAGGGTAAATGAACAAGTTGAGATTTTCTTATCTATGGTTGGTCATAAAAACTTCAATAGAGATTTATGTGAGAGATTTCAACATTTGAGAGAAACAATCAGTAAATATTTTACTGTAGTATTAAAAGCTTTACTCAAATTATCAAGAAAGATTATCAAGCCGCCTTCCTTTGATATTGTTCCAGAGGAGATTCTTATCAATTTTACATTATTAAAATATATGTAGCCAATAATATTGTGTAACACCATACTTTCATAAATCACAGGGTATTGATGGCACCCACGTTAATGCATTTGTTTTTATATCGCAGCAGATCCCATTTAGAGGCAGGAAATGGACTACCACTCAAAATGTGATGTGTGCTTGTTCGTTTTATATGAAATTTACTTTCGTATATGCTAGGTAGGAAGGATCTACCAACGATTGTCGGGTTATCTCGTCACCACTCGAGACTCATTGACTGCAATTTTCTCGACCACCACCAGGTATTTGCTTTGTCACACACGCAGGACAATAGCAAGAATGCGATGGCCTTCTCTTCTCTATGCAACTCCATCCCCTAATTGATTGAATTTTCTGTTATTCACTTAATAGAATAATTGGAATTTAACCTGTAGTGCACATATCCCAGGTTAATAATCTGTTTTGTAATATGTATATACTTAAATATTTGCATTTTTTACAGATGCATTGTGGTCCGTAAGCATCTTAAAAATCTCTCCGGTGGAAACAATAGAAGTGGGGACAAGCAAGTACTCTTGTATAGTGTTATCGACAACCATTACTAACCAACAAACCTATACTTCTTTCAAACTTCTCCTGCAAACGTCATCCTACTTGTGTAGTGTTATTGACAACCATCACTAAACAACAAACCTATACTTCTTTCGAACTTCTCCTGTAAACATCATCCTACTTGTATAGTGTCATTGACAACCATCACTAAACAACAAACCTATACTTCTTTCACTAAACAACAAACCTATACTTCTTTCAAACTTCTCCTGTAAACGTCATCCTACTTGTATAGTGTCATTGACAACCATCACTAAACAACAAACCTATACTTCTTCCAAACTTCTCCTGTAAACGTCATCCTACTTGTCATCCGGAACTAGCATGAAGAGAGAACTTAAAATGAGTGGGAGGAAGTAGGGAGGGAGTGAGAGTTTATTTTTTCCCAAAAAGAATAATGAGTTCAATTCTTGCACAGAAAATAGATTATTTAAAAATTAGAGAAAGTAACCTATGATTAAGATAGTTTAAGTGGTTTTGGAAGGGGCTTGTCATTGATAATCTAGAAGATGAGTGCGAGCGTGATCCTCCCTTCTCATTAGGTAAAAAGAAAGGAGGTAGGGTTGGCAAGGGGTTGGACCGGACAGCTCTTAAGCCCTTTTATGGAAGTGTGAAGTGTTACCAACATGTCATCCACAAAATCCCACCGGATCGATGATGGAATTGCACTGATGAAAGCATTGAAGTACAAGGAAAATAGATATAACTAGTCATAAAAAAAAAGCAAAATAAAATAAAAAAGAAAAGGGGGAAAGGAAAAAAAAGGGATAAATTTCTCATAATATTAGTTATTTCTCTGCTAAGCATGTATGAGTCCAAACCCTTTGATTTTGTTCATTGCTAATAAAAAAACAGATATAATTATCATAAGTAGCATCAGAAGATTATATATATTCACGTTTTGAAATATAGGAATCTAACTAATCTTTCAATATAATTCTGTTGCACGAATGGCAACTTCTTTGCACGTTGTTTATTCATAATTTTTTTTTTTTGACATTGGACAAAATGAAAATTTTAACTCAAAATAAATTGAACTAAGTAGTGAATTGGGAAAAAATCAGAAAAAAAATAAAAAAAAGCATATAATTAAAAATTGTTCATGTCAACACCGGGAGTGCCATGTAGGCCAACCGACATCCACGTCATCAATATTTGGCCAACATAAATTGAAATGACTAAATTGGTACTAAGTCAAAAGGTTTAGAACTAAATTGGCACAATTAAAAAGTTTATGACTAAATTTTTTTATTTATTTTTGTCAAAGTTTAGGACTAAATTAACATCAATGTAATAGGTTTACGATTTTTCTAACACTTTTCCCCTTTTCAACATAATGGTTCTTTAGAGGCGTGGGAATGATAGTTGGAAAAATAGAGATAATATAAATTCACAAAATGCCTTAGAGACTCTATTTCACTGGCCAAAACTAATCCGAATATATTGATGTTAGATAGCCTCAAGGGAAGGGGAGGGTGACAAAAATTCGTATGAAAATTAAGAGAGATTTCGAAATTTTTGTGAGAGGGAGAGTGAGGAAAAATTAGAATTTTCCTCTCAAAATTTCTTTCTTCCCCACCCTTTCTCTAAGCTTCCAAACATAGCGAAAAGCAGAAAGCACCAATGAAAGGGAACGAGGCATTAATGGAGGGAATAAAATCAGGGGGTCCATATGAAGATGATATTTAGATTGGGGCAGCGAAGGTTGCATCTTGAAGATGAGTACTTCCTTGTTCAAAGGCACGATCCGATGACACAAATTGAGAAGACGGGATGTAACAAGAGCACGAGCCTGCTCTTCATTGAAAGTTTGAGAAAGACAAGATGTTTCTCTCAAGTGGGTTAATTTTTTCTTTGAGCACACTTTGAGGAAAATTCAACAAATTGGGTTGAAGAAAGATACAATTCCATCCTTGCAGAGATTCGATAAGATTTTCCTCGTACTTTCACATATCTCGAAATCTTACGAAGAAATAACTCGTTTACATGCAACTGAGTCATAATCTATTGGCGTAATCCGGCTTCCGATCATTGACATTCACACACATTCTCTCACTTGTTTGCTAAAGGAGTATTTACCAAAGAAAAGACGAGAAACGAGTGCCTAGTATATTCGGAAACAAAGCTCGTAGAAACGAGATGATGGAAGATTGATTTTGGAAAATTACTAGAACCCCGAGTAAAAAGGCAAGTCACAGTAGATTTTACCAGTCAGAAAAGGGAGATTCTCACATGTCATCATCCATCTTCACAAAATCTAGTGAAATGATGAGTGCCTTCCACGCATGTCGCCAGTTTTGCCAAGCCTAAGTTGCAAAAGAGGGGAGGAGAGTGATGATGAGTGCACGAGCGATGGGGTAACACAAAGCTCCAAACACATCAAATCAAAACTTTGCACACGAATTTACATACATGCTTTCCCAAATGCGAAACAACAATCATTTGTTCATCACTTTAAAGACATTCACAAGTCCTCTTGCGCATCTCTCTTTGGAGAGAGAGGGAGAGAAGGAGGGAGAATTTGTAGGGTCGGTTTAAGCTGGGTGGCGCGATTTGATTAATTATGGGGTAGCCCCTTTACCTTCTTCTTTTGGATTCTTTTGCTAGTGCAATATTTTGTTTAATTAGGAAATTTCCGTACCTAAACAGATCTAAGTGGTTCATTCATCTCATAAATATATTATGAAATGAATGAACCATCAGCCAAAGTTTCCTTTCGAAATTGCTTTTTGTTTTCACTGGGGAAACATGTCATTCAAGAATACTCTGAAATGGGCATTGCATATCAAACAGAATTCATTACAACAAGTGTTTTAGTAGTGAAAGCTTATTAGATGAGATCAATTTGAGCACATGTCGAAACAATATCTATTTAAGAGACAGAGGCTGCAGGCCATATTTTCTCGGTGGGAAGAGAGAGAGAGAGAGAGAATGGCGGCATCGACGACCCCTCAAGCTCAAGCGATTCCACCGCAAGCTTCCAGGACTTTGAACCACTGCTTTCATCCCCATCCTCTCCTTGAGATCTACATCAACCGGGAGTTCGAGTGCGATGGTTGCAACGCCCTCGGCCAAGGAAGGCGTTACCGTTGCCCTGGCTGCAACTTCGACCTCCACGAACGCTGCGCCATGTGCCCACTCACTCTCTCCTCCCACCTCCACCCGAGCCACCCGCTCGACCTCGTCTACCTGTCCCTCGGTAGGGTCAGCGACCTCTGCCGCAAGGAGGTTTGCGGCCTGTACTACAGGTGCGAGCCATGCGGGTTCGACATCCACCCAATGTGCACGGACCTGCCGGTGACGGTGGAGTACGCCATGCACCCCCACCCACTCCTCACACTCAGGTGTGGCGAGCCTCGTAAATGCGGTCTGCCAGCAGGTGTGTGATTCCTGGCGGTACACCAGCCACTGCAAGGGGTGCCCCGTTGACGTCCATCTGAAGTGCGCGTTGCAAGAGCCAGCGCCGGATTGCCGAACCAGGACTGCTCCGGCGTTTTCGCATCATCACGGAAGCCGCTGGAAGAGGATTTACTTGATCCTGACCAAGATCGTGGTGAAGGCTACCATCGGCTGCTTTACTGGGAATTTCTCCAGCTAAAAGTTGGCTTTTATCGTATGTATTGCTGTCTTGAGTTATGTTAAGGTTTGACACTAAACTGAATTTCATCAGGTTGGTGATTTCGTAGTTCCGACCAAGGCACCTCTTTTGGGATCTCGCGAAGTCTTTTCCCACAATAATAATCCGATCAAGGTGCCACATACCTTATGTTCTACGAAAATCTCCCCCAGCGTCGTTCTTATCCTTCACAGACTCCTTTTGTTCTACTTTTTTGCACATCGTCCAAATACTACGGTCACCTTGCGCATACGTGAAGATTTTTCCTGGCAGACCATGTGTGGACAAAACATACCATTCCACAGTCCAGATATCTCATTATAGCTGTCCTATGGAATTTGTGATTAAGCTTAAGTAATCTCTCTTAATTGTACGAGATAAAACACACATACGCCTTGCTTTTTTGAGCGCAACATCTCCAAAAGTACTGAACAGAAAGACATGGCCCAAAGAATGCGCAAGAAAAAGAATAATTAACCAGCAGACAGGCATGCTCATATTTTCATGAACAGGCTAGGTAAACTTATTATTGACAATCAGAGGATGAGAGAACCTCTTGAACAGTTTTAGGCTCGGCATCATCTTTTTGAGCAATCATAAATGCTTTCCCTTCAATCTCAAAACGACGACGGGAAATACTTTTACGATTATTTTTACGCAATTGAATTTCTCTTGAATTCAATTCGTCAGGCGATGCAACACTCCCACTAGGTCTTCCATGTTGAGGTAAATCTTCATTTCCCTCTACAACATCAATAGGTGTGTTATTAGGATCTTCCATATCATATAATTGGAAGTCCTTATCAATCTCACCTCTACTAGGAAAATCGTTCTCTAAGAACGTGACATTTCGTGACTCCATTTCGGTCACACTTCCATCAGCTTGTTCACTTATGAACACGTACCCTTTGGAGTGTTCGGAATATCTTATAAAGATACATTTCTCCCCTCTATGACCTAATTTGCCATATTTATGGGAAGAATCATGAACATAAGCTGCACATCCCCATGGACGTAGAATACTTAAGTCTGGTTTCCTACCAGTCCATAATTCGTAAGGGGTGGAAATGACCGATTTTGAGGGCACTCAGTTAAGTATATAGGTAGCAGTCAATAACGCATCTCCCCAATAGGAGATAGGTAAATTTGCTTGCACCATCATAGACCTAACCATTTCCAATAGGGTTCTATTCCTTCTCTCAGCTACCTATGTTGTTGTGGAGTACTAGGAATAGTCAATTGTCGTACAATTCTATTTTCATCACAAAGAGCCTTGAATTGCTTCGATGGATACTCACGTCTGCGATCGGTTCTCAATACCTTTATTGCTTTGTTCAATTGATTCTCAACCATTACTATATATTGTCTAAAGCAATCTAATGCTTCTAACTTATGGGAGATTAGAAAGACATAACCGAAACGCGTGAAGTCATCTATGAAAGTGATGAAATATGAGGCTCCATGCCTCACCCTCACATTCAAAGGACCACAAATGTCAGAATGTATGGGTTGCAATGGAAATTCGGCTCTAGTCCCTTTACCGAATGGTTTTCTAGTTGCTTTTCCCGCTAGACAATGTTCACATACGGGTAGATCAACATTAGTGAATGACCCTAAAAGGTCTTTTCTAGCTAATCTTTGCATTCTTTGCAACCCAATGTGACCTAATCTAGCATGCCAAGTACTTGCATCAATCTCAACATTACTAGAAGATGTAATTAAAGAAAAACAACCATCGACATTAATATTGTATTGATCATAGTCAATATCTAACACCATAAAACCATTCGATACATGACCTGAACCATAATAAACTGTTCTAAATGAAATGTCAACACAATCACCATGGAAATTCAATACATAATCTAAGCTAAGAAGAACAACTACGGAGATCAAGTTTCGTCGAATATCTAGAGAATAAATGACATCATGTAAGAATAGGTTTCGACCACCACGTAAAATTAATTTACATGTGCCGATACCCTTTACTTCAATTCTTGAGTTATTCCCAACATATATCCATCTTCTTCCAGGCTGAATCCGACAATACTCCACAAATGCTTTTCGATCTCTAGCTACGTGGTCTGTTGCTCCTGAGTCTTCTGTCCACATTGAATGAGATTCAGCAAGCATTACAGTACTAGAAACAAAAGCATTACTTAAAGTAATGGAGTAATAGGGTATCTCTTTCGGCTCAGTGCATTCACGAGCAAAGTGACCCATCTTGCCACAATTGTAGCACTTCATCTTAGCCTTGTCCTTCTTCCCATCACGCTTCTTGCATTGGAAGGTCTTAGCCCTCTTAGGTGCCTGATCAGTCTTCTTCCATTTGTTGTTGAATTGAGAATTCCTTTCGCGCTTGAAGCCCTAAGCTTTGCATGAACTCGATTCAGCAATATAAGCACGGGTAGAGGATCTTGCAGCCTCTAGGCACTCATCCTCTAACTCCAAATGACGTGCTATATCATCAAAAGTGACGATATTCTCATTATGCATCATATTGATCTTCATATGCTCCCAATTGTCAAGAAGAGACCCTATAACAGCATGAACTTGCTATTCATCAGTAAGGGAGTGACCTGCCGACTTTAGCTCACGAATCATGTTTGACATCTCTCAAAGATGCTGTCTCATTATTACATTTGGGTGCTTTTGGAATATGTCAAACTTGATGGTGAGTCTCCTCAGCTTAGTGGCAGATGTACCCACAAACTTATTTTTCAAGGCAACCCACATAGCTTGAGCTTTATCATAACTTTCAAACTCACACATGAGATCATCTTGCATACATCTCAGCAACGTGATGCAAGCAATGCTATTTTTCTTTTTCCAAGCTTGATAAGCTTCTAGATCTCTCCTCTGTTGAGCTGAAGTTCCATGCTCAGGTTCATCCATGGTGTGGTTGAGGGTTTCCAAAACCTCTTGCTCCTCAAGGATGTACTGAACCTTTCGATGCCATAATTGTCACCATTCAGCTTCTCACCCTTATTGAGGTCAGCCACAATGATCTTGGATGCCGAAGCCATAATTAATTGCTATAATACATTGACATAATAAACGCAGAATCAATAATAACATATTTTTCAAAGTAACACACATACTTAATTTGCAGCAAAGACAAACTAAATTAATGATAATTCAACAAAAGACACAAAAGCAAAAGTTCACTATGTTCCCAATCAACTTCTATGTGCAATTATTCTATTATCATTAATTAGTTTAATTTGCGCAAATTTTAAGTTCTAGGTGAGAACTCATTCGAATTCTACCAACCTATGAACTCCCACTAGGAAAAATAATTACATGACCTCATGTAATTTATACATTTTTCCATTAACTCAAAAGCATAGCTTGATGTAAACCAACGTACAAACAACAATCATGCTTCAACTATCATCAAAACTGCAATTCAACATGTAACGGAAAAATATGGATTTCCTACCATTGTTCGAATTTTCTTGGAACTAGAAAACTGCAAATATATTAAACTATATACATGCTATCATCGAACCAATCTCTACACAACATATTTGATATCATTTTCATACATGCTAGCTACTGTATTTCTTAAAACTTAATAAAATACAAGCTAAAAATGAATAAACTATGCATTTGTATCTTAAAAATACGTGTACATAGGGTTCCGTACATAATTTTATACATTTATAAAATTCAAACATAAAAAATAAATATACCACAGTGTAGAGGACACTCATATGAACCAAATGCCACTGACCACGCTCCAATCGAAGCTCCCACGCGCCTACACGCGTCGCCTGAGTGCGCGGCGCGTGTGGCGTACGCGCTAGCGAGCCAAACGGCTCCTAGCCGGTCCGGCCGGTTTGACCGCTGGACTGGTTGACTGGTCCGAACCGTTGACCGGTCAATGGTCGGGTCGGGTCGGGTCGGATCTCTAGTCGGGTTGGATCTCGGGTCGGGTTACGGGTCGGTCGCCGGCTGGTAAACTGGTGCCGTAGATGACGTCATCGATGACGTCATTCGGCAACCGACTGTTGGATGACGTCACAGTGACGTCATCATGTGTCGGTTCGCCGACCAGCGCGTGTGGGCGCGTTCGGCATCCTCCGGCGGCGCTCGACCCATCGTCAGACTCGTCTTGACGAGCACTTTCACCCTGTATATTTTAAAATTTATTTAGACCGAAAAAAAATATGTCGAAAAATGGCCAAAAGCGTATGGGTGTACTCGACCCCGAATCCGTTCTTCGCTTCGGTTCGTTTTTGATAATTCAGATGGCAATTCCGACCATTAGACATCCAAACAGTGTAGAATACAATATCTTGATCTCGATATCAAATGGTAAATGAGAAAAATCAATAAAAAACAAGGTAGAAATCACGACTAGGCTCTGATACCAATGTTGGAATTCAAGTCGGCGGAAGACGACTTATCTTTATCCGATGCGCAAACAATAATTAGCCCCGGAACGAACGTTGAATTGCGGATGAATCATGAACAAAACTAACTCACGTTGGTTTGAACGCAATCATGAGGAAAGCATCCGATTTCCATGGTGTAAATGCAAATCGTTCTCGTAAAAATGAAATGGAACGCCTTGATGGAAAGGGGAAAGAAAGGAACGTACGTTCTCTCTAAGCGTACATTTTGCCAACAACAACCATCAACGATTATCTTCAGGAGGCTTTTATACCTCTCCGTTCATACCCTTTCAATAGTGTCTCACACCCTATCATGGACGTATTAATAAAATACTACAGAAACTACGAAGTTCCGACACTACCATGAAATTTTTTTTCTTATAGGATCTCTTAGTATGATAACACGGTGTGTTGATTGTATGTGTGAAAAAAAGAAGAAGAGGAATTGATAATGCATGATTGGTAATGAGGCATTTACAGAGACACCTAGAAAGTGTGGGGGGAGGGGGGGGGGTTGGTTTGGCGTCTCAGTGTAATAGGCCGACTCGTAACGGAAATAATGTTGATTTTACATGTGAGGCATGGACTAAAGAAAAATCACGCGTTGATTAATTGGAGTAAAAATGAGTGATTAGAAATCATAGAGTTAAAATCATGACTCGATGATTTATTCTTTTAAGTGAAACTGGGATAGCAGCAAGGTAGTAAGATGAATAAAGCACAACAATCTTGGGCAATTCTCCTTCCACGCTTTAGCTACATCCATTCACCCTTGATCAATGAGCATATAATTTGCATTTAACCCAGCTTATATTATTTTTTGTAAATTTATATCCGCTCATTAGAGCACTTTCTTAATGAGTAAGGTGGTTTGTGTTAGGCACTAATAAGCAATTAAGAGGGGTGAATTGGCTTATCAAGAATATACGGATTAGAATCAATCTCTTCGTGCTTCTACTCGCAAAGTGATCTAGCAATATGAACAACAGAGATTGAATAGTTCAGGGAAAGAGGCATCGAAAATGAGATTTATAGAGTTTCAACTTGGGAGTGCCTACTCCTTTCTTCCAACTCTAGCTGCCCAAATAAGCCAAATTTCTTTAATTATGTCAAGAGTACAAATAACACCTTGTTAGAAGTGTAGAACCTGCTACATCGCGGAACATGACTTCATTCTATAGTAACCAACTTATAGACTAAGTAAATATTGGACCCTCCGATGGTTGTTCTCACACCTTATACACACAACACGGCAGATCCTCTCCCCAAACCATAAACCACACCTACCTCTTAAGTGTTTACAAAGAGTCCCTCTCATACCTTGTCTCTCACCTAAAAAAACGTCCTCACTCCAAGTATAACCACTTCTCTTGTGTATTTATAAATGGTTTTGTCACTCTTACTAACTTTTAAGAACAATTCTTAAATGGGTATTACAAGCTAAAAAAAGAGACCGACTCAAAAACCTCGCAATAATGCCCCAATTCTCTTGCTTTTGCATCTCTCAACTATGCAGTTTCAGGCCGAGTTTTCTCCAACTTATAAAGCTCCAAATCCGAACATATGTTGCAATTAAATAATCTATAAAAAATCTCGGCGAAATTTCTTGACCGAAAGGTGTAGAACTTGGTCCAATCTGGGTTGTCAATTGGATTTTCTATTATTACGTTATCTCATCAATCTATTGAGGGAATTAGTCCGTAATTTTTTACATAAATGATCTCAAAATATCCTATTACTATGATTTAAACGTAAGCCTCTACAGACATAAATAAACTACCAAATGTTTGAAGTTAGTTTTGTTATCATCTAAATCTTGTCAAGCCCACGCCCTGTCGCCGTCCCCCCTTCCTCCCTCTCTCTTTCTCTAAATAGGCTAGGGGCGAGGCAGCGATCTCAAAAGGCGGCTAGTCCCCAACCTCAGGCGACCCCGAATCTGGGGCCGCCAGGGGCTTAGGCCGCCCAGTAAAGCGGTCGTCATTATGCCGCCGCTGCTCAACTCATCACACTTCGAGGTTAACCATATTTAATAAGATGGGTCATATATAGATTAGTTAAGTTTCATAAATGAGTTGTTAATGGATTTGTGTTGTATTAAGTCTAATGAAAAATGGGTTGTAAATGGGTTTGTCTTTAAACTATTTACAACCCCTTTAGCTTATAAAGGTTATTAGTTGAGTCAACCCATTAAGGATATATCATCCTCTTTAAATTATTAGATGAATTTGTTTAAAAAAACTATTTGATAAATTATATTTAGGGTTCTTTATTTGTTAGATTATTCTAGCCACATGGTATAAATGTATTTGATATCCATTTCTTTTACTCTACAATGCCAATTTAAGTGCCATTAGAAATTACATATTTTATGAAAAGTGAATTTGGAAGATATTTTTCTTTGGGAAAAAGTAAATCACGTACTATTACGTGATAGAGATAGAGATAGCATCAAATGTGAAAAAAGATTCATCGTAACACACTACATTATTTTGTGAAATTATTGACTCTGTTATGATTATGTTGGAAATTTATGAATATATGATAACTAGAGCGACAATTCGTTTTATTTAATTATTCTTTTTTTTCTGGTTTATATTTCGAGATGTCCATTTGTATTGATAATTTGAGCCCTTAATTAAACATTTTTTATGAGTGAATTTATCATTTCAATGTATGAGTTAATCTTTTGGTAACTATATTAACATCAAGTTTCCATTTATAATGCACAGCTGACGAAATCCGGATTCCACCGGCGGCAGACCGTATATCTCATGTATCGAAAGTTGAGCAAGAACAACCCCTTTTTTGCTTAGAGTATGGGGTATTGTATTGTATTGTATTGTATTGTATTGTATTGTATTGTATTGTATTGAGCCTCTCGTCAATCTCTTAGTGTCACCTCTCGGCTTTTGATTTCGGGGCTTCCCCTCTCTTCTTCTATAATTATTTATCATATAATCTTTCATTATTCCAGCGAAAGAGAATATAAATTCTGAATCTACTAGCGATCTCTTTCTTCAAAATGCATAATTTGCTTTGGCGAATATTACTTTTATTTGGTTTTGCCAAAGCTTGGTCTAATTATTCTACAGGAATGTTATGTTTGTACAACATTCACCAAAGCGTGCCTTTTTTCCTTTTTTTGTTAATGATGAGAAAACTCACCTTATGATAGATATACACCAGACTTATAAAATACCCAATTGATCTTGTGATCACGTTAAGGCGTGAACACGAACGTGGATAGGTTGCCCAAGCCAAACATGGCATTGATCACGCGTTATGGTATGATGAATTGCACCGATAGAGTAAGGAATCGAATTTAAATAGATGCCTTCGATTAAATTGGCTTCTAGAAAAGAGAGAGATTGAAACTAGGGGTTGCTTGTGTGTGTTAAAGGCCAGCTAAATTTTCTTAAAGAAAAAAAAATATGAAAACCATCTTCAACTTTATTTCTCACATCAAATATATTTCTCACGTTTCAAAACCTTCAAATATCATCCACACTTTTACAATAGATTTTAAGTTGCTCTCACCCGCACATAATTTACCAAATTGCAATTTTATTTTCCAAACTACTTGTACGTCCATAAATTCAATACCCATCCACACTCTCCAGTCTCCCGCCATTCAAGAGGCTTGCTTAGTAGGACAAACCGACCACCACGTCCTTCCCTCTCCACTCATGCATCATTGTTGTCCCCTCAATTCAAGACCATGGCCACCAGGGCCGGTGTCACGCACCGATCCTCAAGCGCGTGCCCATCCTTCGGTGGTCGATAAATTTGCGACGTCCCAGGATGCGTCGCTGACCCATTTATTTTAATGCGCATGCAGAAGCATATAAATAAATCCCCAGACAGCACAGAGATGGGATAGAAAAGCAGGACCACAAATGCACAACCAAACCACACACCTTTATACACATTTGACTAGTTTATAGATAAAAGTCTACAAAAGCATAAAGGTCTACAAGTCCTCTAGGCGTTTGAATCCCCGGCTGAAAACTCCGGGGTCTCCTGGGGACTCGAGTCCACCACTGCACCACCAGGAGGGTCACCGTACCCTCGCCAAAAACAATCTCTAACATCGACATTAGGACCTTAGAGTCTTGTAAGGGACCTTCTCTAGGTCCATCTCGCCCGCTAGGATACCACACTCTGAATTGATGGGGTACCCTCCGAGGTAGACCCGCAACAACCCAGACAATGGTTCTCACGAGTTCATAGACTCAGGCTCCTTAGCCCTCGGGAAGAGGAATTTGGGTGACCTGTTCGGTGACCCTTTTGGGCTGGCCAAAATGCTCTGGAGGAGCTGTCATCTAAGGACCTGAAAATGTTGAGCCCACCACAGGGTGTGACATTATCTCAGTAAGTTCATCCCCTAAACTCCGACTAGGAAGGAAATACGCCTAAAAGCAGTCTATGCACACACCAGACAAAAGACTCACCTTGCCTTAGTTCATTCCTGCAAGTTAGTACAATTCATATACTCAACCAATCACTTCAATTCAAAATATCAATCCATCGATCTAATCAATCAATCGACTCAATTCGATCACTGCTCACCAAGCTGATATTGATTAATAGTGCTCACCAAAGCTGAGATTGATTATTATTGCTCATCAAAGCTAATACATATATATTATTGCTCACCAAAGCTGATATATATATTTTATAGCTCACCAAAGTTGATTAATGCTCACCAAAGCTAATATATGTATATTATAGCTCACTAAAGCTGATTAATGCTCACCAAGGTTGATTAATGCTCACCAAAGCTGATATATGACCATGTCGAAAATACCTGATAGAAATAATCATGTGTAGGTATACGGTCGGCCTGAGCCAAAAATACAATATCCTTCTTTTTAAAAATCTCACTATTTAATATAGTCCATAAAGACATTTTTGGTGTTGTAAACCGATGCCCAGTATTTTTAGATTAAATACCGAAATTACACAATTTTGGGATAAATACCCAAAATTACAATTACCACTCAATTGCACAAAATAGCATTCGATTGAATAAATCAAGCATACCATTACAATAAACACGAAATTCCAGTCATCGGCTATCCCGATATAATTTCCGGAAAATAATAAATAATTAAATAAATACCAAAATTAATTAAATAAATACAATTAAATGCCAAAATAGAAACTTAGGCTAGAAACGCCTAATTAAATACCGAAACGGGCCCATAAAATTTTCGAACCAATTTAGATAAATAGTATAATCTATCTAGTCTCTAATTAAGCCATTCTATCCACCTAACATGCAAAATCGAATAATTAAATTGCTAATACGTTCTAACTAATCACCTAAACCATACTTAGCCTAAAGTAATCAACCCTTAAACGTTATTAACTCCCTAAGCAGAGTTTAGTAAGTAAACTCACCGGCTTAATGATCCGATGAGTCCTCGGCGACGGTAATGCAAAGACAAGCGACAAACCTCATGGCGGCGAAGCCAAGCGGAGCCCAGAAGAGTCCTAAAACGGGCCTAATAGTCACGGCTGGGCTGAGGGCTTCTCGGTTTCGTTCTTGGGCTGAGAGGGTGAACCGGGCGACAATTTAAGCTGGAAACGGCAAGGACGGGTAGCGGTGGTTGCTGTGGCCGACGGCGGCTGCTCTGGTGACTTGGACGGCAGTCTAGGGAGCTCAACGTGGCCTGAGGAGGCTCGGGAGGAGCGGCATAGCAACTTAACAAGCAGAATGAGCGGCGGACTGGCGCGGGCTTGCACGAGGGCGTGAAAGCGTGCGAACAGCGGCTGCAGGGAGCTCGGCGGGTGGTCGATGGCCAAGGATGGGGAGTTGGCTGGAATTTTTGGAGCTTCAAATGGTCTCTAATGGGGAAAGCAACTCTATTGAAGAAGAAATAAGCTAGCTGCACTTGGAGGGACCCCTTAGCCCCAAAGTCTTCCTCTCTATCCTCTTTGTCCCCATTGGCAAGGCCCCACCTGTTTCAGCTCTATTCTCAGCCAATTTTATGCACAAAAAGCCACCTAGAACTATCCCCAAGTGGTCCAAAATGTTGCACACCATGGGGGTTACGAATTTTGGAACATTTTCCCTAAATTGAACCAAATCTCTCCAATTGGATCCAATTCGGTCCCCGTAAATTTCACTAAGGTGTCCTCGACCAAATTAACATTTTTTCTTGCCAATAGAACTAAGTTGCATTCTAAAAACGCGATAAAAAATGGTCCCCCAATTTTTCCGATCGAAAATGGCCATATATTGAATTTTCGCCAAAATCTCCGTTTGTAAAAAAAAAAAAATCTTCGGAGGATGAATCGACGTTCTTAAAATAAATTATGATATAACAGAACTTTCAATTTCTGCAATCGGGTTCAAATTCGCGGTTAATTTCAATCTGGCGCGATTTTAGCGTGACCTAGTCTACTAGGTAACTTTTAAGAATTTTTAGTGTAATTGACCCGTGGTCTATTATTTTCGAGCTACAATGTACATCTTCGACATATTGGTGACTCTCGGTTGTCGTGAAAATCTCGTGGTTTCAAATGTGAACACAGGGTACCAAAACGACAGAATAATCGATCTAGTGCCGATCTACGAGAATTTTGCAATTAGGTAGAATCACTCACACTTTGATCACGTATCTCAGTTGAACCGACCTATCTCCGGTCTCTAATCGATTTTTAACTGTGCCGTAATGACCCTTGCAGACTAGCACGGTCTAGTAGTTGATTTCTGGTCGAATTCTCAAATCTATTGCGTTATAATTCCTTAACGGTTTCACTAGATAGACTAGTTATCTCGTGAGTGATCAGCTCAGAGAACAAAACTATAGGCGCGTCAATGAAAAGCCCGATTCATTCAATTGAAATCAAAACTGAAAATTCAGGATGTCACAGTCGGGCTGGGCGATAGATCTTGTGCGGCTCACTGGTTTTTTGTATAAGATCGCAGTCTCTATTAAAACATGTGTTGAGTATGAACTCGAAAAAGCAAAGTTTCCTAATTCAAGTAGGTTTCTTATTTTAAATAGGTTTCCTAATTGAATAGTTTTCCTAATTGGAGAAGGTTTCCTATTTTGGATCCAACTATTGTCTATATATAATAAGGAGATGTTCTTTGTGAAGACTATCAAAGAGGAGCTTCTACTTGTGAATTGCACCCAAAAGATATAGAGTTGTTGAAGCGCCGTTTCGTTGAGTGCTTGATAGCGGGCTTTCTTTGTGTAATTACACCAAGAGCTTTTATGAGTTGAAGTCGATTAAATTATTGTGCTAAGGATTTGTGTATAATTCCTTCATGAGATTGAGAGATTATTTCGTCAAGAATTGTGGGGCTAAATATTGCACGAGTTATTGAGTGTACTTGGAGCTTAGGAAATACTAAGAGTGTTTGATGAACTCGAGTGTGTAATTTTCATTGTATAACTTGATCTATAGTGTTGCTACTTTCTCCATAGATGTTGATCACTACAACTAAACCATGTAAATCTGCTGATGAATTTATTTTCTTTGTTTATCTATTTTATTATTTGATCACTCGTTTTCTGCAACAATTGGTATTAGAGCCGAAACGAATTGATAATGATAGAAGAAGGAAAAATGAGTGATTTTGGTTTCGGAATATGCAAATTCAAACTTCTCTTTATCAAATGAAATTGCACTTGCCTCTATCTAGGGAGAAGCAAGAGATGATGAAACAAGCTGACTGGGAAAAGCTAGATAGACAAACTACGGGTGTTATTCGATTGACGTTGGCTCGTAACGTCGCCTCGTAACATCGCGTTTAATATTGTGAAGGAGAAAACCACTACTGATTTGATGAAAGTCTTGTCAAATATGCATGAAAAGCCCTTCGCGATCAGTAAGGTCTATTTGATATGATGTTTGTTTAATTGGAAGATGAGCGAATATGCGTTAGTTGCAAATCATATCAATGAATTCAATGTGAATCGTTAATCGACTGAGTTTAGTTGAGATTGACTTTGAAGATGAGGTTCGTGCTTTGATTTTGTTACCCATGTTGCGACTTTCCCTCTTTCTTTGTGAGATACTCACCACCTTTTATACTAATTCTATACGTCTCCATATATGGTAAGAAACTCTGCTCCTCGATTCCCAAGATTTGAAATGCCTTCCTTGTGCATATTTGTCTCCTTTCGGATTTCATTCAGTGGAATATTGTGATCAATTG